>JAVIWC010001988.1:0-332856 GCA_031894815.1 Creontiades dilutus
GGATCCTTACCCCGTAGATAATTTTCCAGCCTATAAAACTTTCATCGAATCAACTGGAGAGAGGCGGGTCGTTTTGAATCTGATTCCGGTGAGGCCACGGGGCTCATTGACTTGGAAACGACCAAGTGCGGAAGACCGCTCCGATTTCCAGGAGCAAGGCCCTTCTTTTCCAGTTGCCTTTCTCTTTCACATTGCTTCCTTGATGTAATCCACCTTGAGAGGTACCGAAAGGCTGTCCCATAAATCTTGGCACCTTACAGCGTTGATGAACGGGCTTCATTCTTCTTCCTAGATTAGCCACGTTTTCCCTCGGTTTTACAGACTTTACTTCTCCGATATCAGACTACCAGCTGATATGAGGTGATTCATTCTTCATATACGGTACACATTATGCACCGATTCTACAAAATTCTCTGATTTACCAAAGGAAAAACGCATACTTTTGATAGAAGTTATTCAAACTATTAGTCCAGGGACGTAACTAGGGGGGGGGGGGGGTGAGCTGCCCCGCGCGCCAAATAGGCAAAAAAGTGACAGCTTACCAAGTTCTTTTAAATATTATGACCGTTTGGAGTAAATTTGAAAATATTTACTAAAAGGAAAAATAATATAAATAAGGAATGCAATAGACCTACAAGAAAGGACAAATGATATAGAAAAAGTGTACTTCGCGAGGCGAGAACTAGCCTTGAGCGGCCGTATGCAGGGTAGTTGACGAGACGAGTCTACTCCATTCGAACTTATGATTTATATTTGCCAAAACGGCCTCCATGACGCCTATCCCAATATAACCACAGCTTTGAGAATTTTTCTTGCTATACCCGTGTGTGTAGCATCGAATGAAACATGTTTTAGAAAATTGAAAATAATAAAAAACTACATCAGGAACTTGACGGGACAACAACGACTAAGCAACGACTATCTTTTGATGGTATCATTAAAACATTTGCAGCAAAAAAAGCCCGACAATTTTAATTTTAAAGTTTGTTTAGGGCTTCCATTTCGTACAAAATTTATTTATCATCTATTAGTTTGTTAAATTTAATAAAAATTATATGGTATTTTACATTGAGCACTTACTTACCAAACCTTCCTCCTTTTAGTAAAAGAGTTTATACATTGTGAATAAATCAAATTGATTATATTTATATTTTGGTTCATTAGTGTATTAAGATGGTATGACTCATGAGATATCGGATCTAAGGGGGGGGGGGGGGGCAAATTTATTTCTTGCCCCGGGTGAAATACGGCCTGGTTACGTCCCTGTATTAGTCTAATACAAAAAGCCGTTATTTTGTCCGCAAGACTTGATCGCTGATTATTTTATGACGCTCCAATCAAACTCGGTCCTTCAGTTTAGCCGCCTATTGAGAACATAGAAACAAATTTGATTTTTATATATAAGGATCTCCTTATGAGGTCTGTTTGTCGCGAACCCGATATTTGTGGTCAGCTATTGGAGAGAATTCAATTGATTGCATATTAGTGTTTTCCTTCGTTTCAATTGCTTACAACTACTTGTTTGTGTAGTTTTAATAGTCGTTTAGCAAAAACTAAGTTTTGATTTGTTTTAACTATTCAATTCATACATTACGCTTTACTTCACTTATCCCTTAAGAGGAAGTTGTACAACGGAAATAGAAAACTCGTCTCCATATTTTGAAAGATTACATATGTGTGTACCCGTCAGTCACTACACCTTCAGCTTGTGACGAGAATTATTCTGGCTCGCTGGAACAGTATAAGATATTCCTGTTCCAATGTTCAAAATATGATCAAAGGATTCTGTGTGGAAAGTGTTACCCCAAGTTCATGTCATACAGCACTAAATAAGCGGCAGAGAATGAACTTGATTCTGGATTGTGGTACACGTCAAGAATATATTTGGTGGTTTAGCGTTACCTCCAATGACTCAACCGCTAATTTCGATGATTCCCACGGGGATTGTTTAATAAACAGAAATCCAGTCGCGTTGAGCCCATTTGGTTAATTACTGCGTTTCTGGAGAGCTTATACTAATCAAGGGAAAGCTTTGTCAGCTCGGGATGAGAAGAGGCGGGCTATCCTTTTGAGATCTTCCAGACCGATCAAAGGAAACGTTAATGGATTGGGGGGAAGCAGAGAGTCAAACGGCGAAGATGTTTGCGGAGATATCCCTTCGTCAAGCTATCATGAAAAGGTCTACTCGCCTGCTCAATAGTGTCCATTGTCAATGTCTACCGTGTCGTGCACAACTGAGAACGTTTACAGAGACGACTGAATGCGAAGTTCCTACTCAAAGTAGCTCAAGATGCCAAAGGATCGGTTGATTTGAAATTATTGAAAATAGATCTGTCAACAACAGGTACACCGACATCACGGAAGAGTAGGGGCTAAACATTATCTTCATCTGGGTTCACTGTAATAAATTGCGTCAATACTATGGATTTCCAGAACACGTGGAGGTTTATTTGTCCAAACTAAATTTTCTAATCCTAGATATAAATGTGTAATCGTATTTACATGTATCAACTCTAAATTATTTTTGATACATCAAAATCTTTTTCCTGCAGTAGTCTTGAAAACTTATCAAACTTCAGCTGTCAGTGGATTAGATTCTTGTCAGGGTTCACTTTGGGCTGAAGATGCTTCTCAAGATCATCTCTGTTAAGATGTACTTGTTTTATTTGTTCATTTTTATTCCTTGTCTGCAGAGTCTGTTACGAGCAGTAATTGGTAAATCAAATATGTCAACTTCAGATTATATAATTATATATAGTTTAATGGCCCTGCTACGCAGGTTAAAAAGAAATAGGTGAATAACACAATTTTTTTTTTTTCGTGATTAATTAATTGCGACTGAAAAATCAAATACATTTCATCTAGCAATTTTACATATCAATAAAGGTACACTCCAAGAGGGTAGGTTTACAGCAAAATCTAGCCCTTTATTATATAGCTCAATTAATTAGCACTGAGTTCGATTGCACTTCTATTCACGCAGCACAACTAAATCCAGTGGTTTGTTTCGCTTGAGACGTCGGATTTCACCTTCGTTGTCCAAAACGTAGAGCATCTCCGGGTTCTCATGTTTGTGGAGGCGATGTTCATGCTTCCTTGCGTATTTTGCAAAAATTTCATAGACTGTCTCCATCCTCAAATCTCGATGAATATAATCGTTTCGCATGTACCAAGGGGCTCCAACTATACTTCTCAGTATTTTATTCTGAAAGGTTTGGATTTTCTTAATATTTGATTTCTTGGCACAGCCCCAGATCTGTATCCCATAGGTCCAAATAGGGCGAAGGATCTGCTTATATATAAGCAGTTTGTTGTGAAGAGAGAGATGGGAATTCCTTCCCATTAGCCAATACATCCTTCTGTACTTGATTTTAAGTTCTTCTTTCTTCTTTTCTATGTGTTTATTCCAGTTTAATTTGGAGTCAAGTGTCAAACCCAAGTATTTAACTCCTTCAGTATGCGGTATTTTATTCGAATTGATCTCAACATCCAAGATTGGGACTTTTCGGTTAGTGAAGTTGATGTGGGCTGATTTTGATTCGTTCAGCTTCATTCTCCACATCTTGGTCCATTTAGAAACCTCAGTAGTAGACGTCTGTAGTTTGCGTGTTGCAGCTTCTATATCATCTCCAACAGAGAGAATAGCCGTATCATCTGCAAAGGTGGCAACAGTTGTGCCTTCTTGTTGGGGTAAGTCCCGTGTGTACAGGAGGTAGAGTACTAAATAACACAATGAGGGAGTATAATAACAATATGCAAAGTCAAAAAATCGTATATCCCAAATCCCCGAGGAGAGGACCACGTCGCTTGCCCTGGGAGACGCTTCCCCCCGCTGAGGCCCTCCTTCCTTCACTGGCGGGGTCGGGGGGAGGAGGGAGCCGGTCCCTGGGAGACGTGGAGGGAGAATTCCACCCGCCCACGTTCCCTGAAACGTCGATATACTCTGATAAGCCCGTCTTTATATAGTGTGATAAAAATTGCTAAAAAGGTTCAAAAAGAAATAGGTGAATAACACAATTTTTTTTTTTCGTGATTTATTATTGCGACTGAAAAATCAAATACATTTCATTTAGCAATTTTACATATCAATAAAGGTACACTCCAAGAGGGTAGGTTTACAGCAAAATCTAGCCCTTTATTATATAGCTCAATTAATTAGCACCGAGTTCGATTGCACTTCTATTCACGCAGCTCAACTAAATCCAGTGGTTTGTTTCGCTTGAGACGTCGGTTTTCACCTTCGTTGTCCAAAACGTAGAGCATCTCCGGGTTCACGTGTTTGTGGAGGCGATGTTCACGCTTCCTTGCGTATTTTGCAATAATTTCATAGACTGACTCCATCCTCAAATCTCGATGAATATCATCGTTTCGCATGTACCTATACTTCTCAGTATTTTATTCTGAAAGGTTTGGATTTTCTTAATATTTGATTTCTTGGTACAGCCCCAGATCTATATCCCATAGGTCCAAATGGGGCGAAGGATCTGCTTATATATAAGCAGTTTGTTGTGAAGTGAGAGATGGGAATTCCTTCCCATTAGCCAATACATCCTTCTGTACTTGATTTTAAGTTCTCCTTTCTTCTTTTCTATGTGTTTATTCCAGTTTAATTTGAAGTCAAGTGTCAAACCCAAGTATTTAACTGCTTCAGTATTCGGTATTTTATTCGAATTGATCTCAACATCCAAGATTGGGACTTTTCGGTTAGTGAAGTTGATGTGGGCTGATTTTGATTCGTTCAGCTTCATTCTCCACATCTTGGTCCATTTAGAAACCTCAGTAGTAGACGTCTGTAGTTTGCGTGTTCCAGCTTCTGTATCATCTCCAACAGAGAGGATAGCCGTATCATCTGCAAAGGTGGAAACAGTTGTGCCTTCTTGTTGGGGTGAGTCCCGTGTGTACAGGAGGTAGAGTACTAAACAACACAATGAGCGAGTATAATAACAATATCAAAAGTAAAAAAATCGTATATCCCAAATCCCCGAGGAGAGGACCACGTCGCTTGCCCTGGGAGACGCTTACCCCGTCTGTGGCCCTCCTTCCTTCACTGGCGGTGTCTGGGGGAGGGGGGAGCGGTCGGTTGCCCTGGGAGACGGGGAGGGAGAATTCCACCCGCCCAGCGTTACCACCCCCTGAAACGTCGATATACTCTGATAAGCCCGTCTTTATATAGTGTGATATATAAATAGGTACATCCATAGCGGGATGGCTGTAATGAATGGAATAGTTTACTCATATTTATGTTTGTTATCCTTCTTGAATAATTGTAATAAGCAGCATTATCTGTTGTGAATTTCTCAACTTTTCGGAATAATGGTAACTTCTACAACATCAGTGTAGTATTGTAACGAGACGGCTTCGAAAACCGTATACTCTTCATAGCACCAATTAAATGAAGGCATTATGAACTCGCCATTTAGTCGTTAGTATAAGAACTTGAGCTCATTCCGAATATTTGCAGTGACCGAGTTGGGTTTCCAGGATTAAAACCCTCCCGATGATTCGGAAGTTAGGACATGGGGAAAGCCGTTATTAATAGACCCGGAAAACAAACTTTTACGCCCGGGCTGGACCCCAGGAACCAGAAATGTTGGGGAGAAAGAACGCCTGGCTCTGGGTATACCTCGTATTAGGGGCAAGTTTTGAGGGTGAGAGCTTTACAAAGTTTCTGGCGGGGCTCGCAACTGCTACAAATTTACAGACGGCAACTTCTCTCATAAATCGGGTTTCTGCGCGCGGCGGGGCCGAAGGGGCCATTCTTATCCGGGAGTCCGGGATCAGTTTGTCATCGTTAGAAAGCTCCCATTCCGCAAAATGTCAAGATAACCGACGTCAAGTGATGTCTTTTTAGCCCCCCAGACCCTCCAAGAATGCCCCTTTGGGATTTCATTTGACAGTGGAAAAAATTCTGAGTCACTGCAATATCACATTTTTCTGTTCTTTAACGCTCATTTGATTCTCTGGAAACGTTTACTCTCAATTTATTCTATAGTAGTGACATTGACTTGTTTGAGATCATTATTTTCAAAATGTATTATAAACTGAGCAAATAATGATTTCTCTGCCATCCCAGAATGGGCGTGGCCACACGAAGATGTTTTTATATTTTTCTTTTCAAGGTTTTACACAGAAATTTCCGTACATAATTTTTTTTCCACTGCATTAGAGCATCAAAAACAATATGACCAGCTGAGCTAAGAAACTCTGTATTATAGAGTCTATATAACAACTCCATTTCATAGAGTTTCATAGCTTACCGGGAGAAATTGCATTGTTTTTTATTCTCTTTTATAGTAGTTATAACTAATATAAAGTTTTTTGTCATAACTTGAAAATTCAAAGAAACTGTTTTACATTATATTGTTCGTCAATGAAAAGTCATCTCCAGTAGAACCAAAAACCTTCAGCGGGCACGAAAAATATTTATAAACTAGCCCAGCAACACAATCTAAGAAAAACATCGACAATATGGTAATAGATTACAACAATCAATAAAAAGTTACCAAAATAATCGAAAAAAGGTGAATGGAAAATGCTGCTAATTCACACACATGGCTTTTATTATTTTCAGATAGCCCTATTAAGCGAATCACTGGATTGTAGACGATTATTAGATGGGGTGTATGGTCGTTATCTAAATATAACTTAGAAAGGTACCAACTTTTGGAGGACGGTAGTAGTGTTAAATGTGCCAAAAACGAATTAAAACATGAATAAATGGAAAGAAATCCGTAGATCTATCTGTTGATTGGTTGATCGATCTGTAAATCTGTTGATTTCAGATATCATTTTAGGCAACTCCATTTCCATCATCATAACTGTTTTGCCTGATCACCCATAATCATCGCCCATAACGATAAGCTCATGGGATCGATTGAAGTGCGGTTGAACCTGGATGATAGGATGGACCTGGGGGATATGGGGGATTTTCTGGATCAAATTTCAGACGCCCCTTCATAAGCTACCACTGAAATTTTACCTCCCTAGGTTGATGAGGACATAAAATAGCCTTTCGGAAAACGAAGATGTTGAGGAGCGCCCTCGACAGATATCAGATGTCCCATAGAAATTACCATTTGAACATCAACTTTCACCAGTAGCAAAACTGAAACGACGTAAAATAAAACACCTACCTACGCTTCACTTGTCCAGAATTATATTACATAAGGTAACGGTACCGGTAGTGGCCACAGTTAAGAATTTTTTTCTTTAGTTTTGACAATTGTGGGCCAACAGTAGTACTGACTTTCTTCAGGACTCATTTAGAATATAGCCCGACTCTTCCCTAACATATCCATTGCCTAAAACTATCAAAAGAACAATTTTTTCTATTTTTTATTAATTTTTTCTCACACCTTCATTTTGATCTAGTAGTGGCCACATCAAATTACGAAATTTCCAGTAGTGGCCACTTGCATGTCTCAGTAGCGGCCACTTGACATTTTGCCCTCCTTACGTGTTTAATATCATTAAATTCAATACCAGATGAACAAAATTGATTCTATCCAGTAGAAGCTCTAGGATACAGCCCAACAAACGAGGAAACTAGGGACGGTCATATTGAGAAGTTTACCACAATTTCCAATGATGCTCTGCGCACTCCTAGTTCAACCTCTGACTACAAGATGACATGAGCTGTACCTCCTGCAAGTTTGAAGCCACTAGGAACCGGGAATCCTTATTTCTCAAATATAAACTTTAAAATGGCCTCTACTGGAGCAGTGGCCACTACCGGTGCCGTTACCTTAATGCCTGAAAAACTAAATTTCAAAATGAACACCCGAAACAAGATTCTAGACTCTAGAATCTAGAGCAATTATATCAGCTGATGAGATCCTCACATGGTACTGGTTATTTTTACAACGTTCGAGCACGCCAACATTCACAATCATGTGGCTGCTATTTTTCCTGTCACTGCTGTAGCCCAGGGCGAGGGAACGGATGAACACGAAACGGTAGGGAGAGCTCATTCGGTTCTTTTATTTCTATTACGTTATTTCGAAAGTTTTTGATGTTCGACGGACGGCTTTTTTAAATTCGACTTTCGGGTCCTATGCATCTTGAAACCTGAAACTTGGTCAATTAACGATTAATCAATGATTAGATATGGTTTCAGGAAACACTAGCAGTTACTGTATGCCCTTTGTTGGCTCATAGTCTATAGTATTTAACAGTGCTAATGACGAAGATGAAGAGGAAGTACGAGGCCGCGGTATTTCTCTGTAAATGGGAAGCACCGACAAGTCAGGAGATAGAGTAAACAAAACTCCTCAACGCCGGCAAAAAACAAAAGAATTCTCAACCCCCTCAAGATCCGCTTTGTTAGCTCCAAACGCCTTTCGCCCCGGAAAATGTGAAACATAATTTTCCTCTTGTTTGAACTTGGAGGGAGCACTTGAACTTTTGAAAGATCGGCAGCTCCCACAGTCCGCATTGTCTGGGTATTGTGTGGAAAGTTCCCTTCTAGGGAAATATTACGCGTCACTTCCTTGTTTGACTACTTGTGAAAACATCGAACATATTCAAGCCCCTCTCGTTTTATCTTCGCTGGATCCAAAATTAGAAGCTTTAACAGTCTGACAATATTTGCTAGACGAGGCTAAGCTTTGTTTCAAGATTTGCGCTTGAACTAACAAATTATCTTTCCTCCCAAATACATAATTAGTGACTGTTTGACTGTATTTCAGTATTGAAGTGAGCTGTTCTCAATTCATGTTATCCAACTCCTCCACATCGGGGTTTTCAAGGTTTTGATAAATTCTAATAAGTGTTCAACAATAAACTCTTCGCCATTATTGTGTTTAGCAACAACTTTTTTGAGAAAATTATTGAATTTCTAGACATTTTCTTCAAAGGTTAGTATAAAATTCTTTAAAAGAAAACGAAAAATCTTTGGTACAATTAGGAGCAACGTTCTATTTTTTTCTTCAAAGTGTTTTGAAAGGGTTGCTGGGAAATTGTTAATAGTCACTTCTTATGTTGGTTCATCTGATCTTTTGGTTTATTATTCAATAATAAACCATTGTAATCGCTCTGGAAAAAAATTCCAACCCCCCTGAAAATTTCATGGTTTACGTTTCAAAGGGTGTAGAATCCGAATCTGCAATAAAAATTTTTCCGTCCGTCCGCCGTACGCCGTACGCACGATTTCTCCCAAACGGCGGGAGCAAAAAATCTGAAATTTTCAGGAAAAATCCATCTTGGTCCGACGACGCCCCAATTCTTGAGCCAGCTCTCTCACTCAATTTAAAGTGCCCTTTAAGGGCTGTCAAAGTTTTGTAAAATCCCTAGAAACCTCAAAACAAGTCCAAGCGGCCTGAATGTAAACTTAATTTTAGAACATACCGTGAGAAATCGAATGAGCCCTTCCCCAGATCCGTAGGTCAAACCATTCCCGATGTATGGCCCGATTTATGGTGCCAACATTTGCGTTTTTTGGTTTATTATTGTTTGTTTGTAACCTAGTGATGTCCGGCCGATAGCGTCGGGTTGTAGTGAATGTGGATTCTGGAGTGATAGTCGATGTGAATACTTGTAGTTTATAGCCGATACACGGGTTGAAGCATTCTGATATGCATGAAACGCTGATAATATATAGGTAAATATTATTCAATATTATTACTGGGGTTTATTATTCAATATTATTACTGGGGTAGATAAGTATTCTTTCACTGGGGTTTATTATTCAATTGGCTTGCGTTCATGATTTGAATCTTACTAAGCTTCGGAGTGTGCGTGTTTTACAGGTGATAGAGCGATTATTGAACTTCAGGAGATATGCATAGAAAACGTAAATCGGTTCTCATCCAAAACACCTATTTGGATTGATCAGTTGGTAATATTTGTGTGCCTCCTCTACATCTGTCTACCTTTCGCTACATCGTTTAAATTTGGATTTGGGGAAGTTTTAACGCAATACGAGTGCTAAAGGACTTGATAAATTATAGATGTTTTTATTGTGGGGGTATTCAGGTTCAATAAAAAAAACGCTGCAAATTCTTTCACTGGGGTTTATTATTCAATTGGCTTGCGTTCATGATTTGAATTTCTACTAAGCTTTGGAGTGTGTGTGTTTCACAGGATAGGGCGATTATTGAATTTCAGGAGGCACACAAATATGATCAACTGATCAATCCAAATAGGTATTTTGGTCGAGAACAGATTTACGTGTTCCATGCATATCTCCTGAAATTCAATAATCGCCCTATCCTGTGAAACACGCACACTCCAAAGCTTAGTAGAAATTCAAATCATGAACGCAAGCCAATTGAATAATAAACCCCAGTGAAAGAATTTGCAGCGTTTTTTACATCGAATAATACAACAACCATAGACCACCTAACTTACCAAAACTGAAGAAAATGAATGTAAAATCGTTTGTAGAGCGAGGCAAAGTCGAGGCGTTGATAAGCACCCAACGAACTACACATATATAGTATAGTATAATAGTATACAAAGGTCGTGTGTGTACCATGCGATGCGTTCCAAGAAACTAGATAACCTTCACTCCGTATTGATCCTCGTGTGACAAACCCTCTACATACTTGAGTGAAAATTAAACTGTAAATCTGTCTCTCAAGTGGTGGACTTTGCTTTTCTCTTTCATCCTTCATGACCTGGTTCAGTCGAAAGGGAACTTGAAAGTGTTTCTCCCTGGGGTCCCTTCATTCGTGGAAGCTTTTAATGCGTAGGGCGTCAGCCGTGTGAAGAGAAATCTTCACCGCCCATTATGTAGGAAGCATGGGCGACAGGCACGAGAGCATTATGGGAGGGCATTACAACTCCAAGTAGTTCTCAAAGACCCCTCACAACGCCAGTCCTCCCGCCTTCCCTCGGCGGAATACATCTTCACTCTTCACCCGTTCACTTTTCGACTTGTTATGACAGTGTAGGGAGCTTTGCCCCGCCACCTTCATCCGCTGCCTCGCTCCAAAAACCCCCGTCAGGTCGTCAACTATTTATAAAGCCCGAGGACTTTTCCTTCCCCCAATCCCGCTTTCCTGCCGATCTATCCTGAGAGACAAGTTCAGGAGCCGCTCTTCCCTTTCAAGTCCTGTCTTCATAATCGGTTTTACCTGTCCGTCAGCGTTGGCGGTCCTTTTCCGGTGGCTGGAGTTTCCCTGTCAGCCCCCGTTGAGTGAAGTGCAGGCATCGCCTTTCCGTAACAAATTTTAAGGGGCTTTCTCAAGCACTTTCCCGTCTATAGCTCTGAAGCTTTGAATTTAATCGTGAATGGGTAGCTATTTTTTTGGTTTTTTATTTTCTGCAAAACCTTTTGGTTTATTATTTTCAAAATTGAACTTTTGTAATCGACCAAGAAAAACTCGGCGCTGCACGCCTCGGCGGAGGCTTCGCCCCATGCACCCCCGGATGATTTCCGCTTAAAGCCTAACGGCTATAATGTGATGTACCTTGAAAAGGTTCTTGCTCTCTCTGTCTCTCTCATCTCTCTCTCACTGTAATATATAAGATACCTTTTTGTAACTCTCACTGTATTGTATTATTAAAGATCTGACCCCGGTAACTGGCCTGGAACTTATCCAATCTATCCTGAATCTTTCCAGAGACCCCAAAACGATTTGGGGAATCCGAGAATATTCAGGATGGTTGCCCAAACCCAGGGGTCCGCTGAAGATTTTTTCGAATTGAATCTAATGGCTTATACACCTAAGGGAGGAGGATCGTGCATAGATGTGATCTTCGCTCGGGACATGGATAACATTGACTCCAAAAAGTACATCACTGATTTTACCTATCACAAACCAATATTGGCCATAACTTGTAATGATGGTACGAAACAAAAACAATTGAAGGGTGCCAGTGGCAAAACGACCTAAGTGATTGAGCAACAAATTTTCAGGAGAGAATAAAATGTGCACAAATAGTCCAGTCATCTGGTGGTTTGGGCTTGCGAAAATTCCCAACTTTCCGCAAATTTGCTGGGTTGTTTCTACCCCCCCCCCATTTTTTTTTCAGTTTTTCCGCTATAACTCGAAAACTACGCATCTTAGCGAGAAAACCACTATGTTATAAAGTAGAGTAGACAAAATTTTCTGCAAAATGACTTACTTAGGTATGGTTATTCCATGTCCTAGGAATGCCAAAAAGCAGTCCCGGGACAGTCCTAAAAGAAGAGAGGAACGGTGTTTTTTAGTCGGTATGCCACGATAGTGACCCCGACACAAAGGGTGAGGAGGACACATTTTTTGATGTATACCCCCTCACTGTCAGTCCAGTAATGGATTTTCCACCAACCTATATTTAAAAAAAAATTCCATGTCCTTACTTTCATCCCCTCCCTCCCCCCTCAACCAATAATGTTTGGAATACTGTAATTTTAAGATGATTATTATTTTTAAATGTATTCACTTGTGTAACTTAGAAAGGTCTTTTATCAACAAAACGGATGCCGAAAATTTTACTTGAAAAATCTCTTTTCTGCAGATGGATTGTTAAGTGGAGTGATGTAGGGCTTCGTGGGAGATGGCGAGGCGTAGTGTATGTTTGAGTAAGGTTGAGAGCAGTGCATGTATTAAGGGGAGGGGTTGGGTACGATTGGAAGGTTGTAAGGATGGTAAGAGGGGCGGTGGGTGAGATTCTGGGGTGAAGAGGCGTGTTACTCACCGACCGGCCTAATTCCCTACAAGTGTTTAAGAGGCTTAAACCAGACCTCTGGCGCTCACTAGGGAAGAGTGGGGGTAATATTTATTATCGGAGCGACCCACTGGCACTCTGGTGCCCATCAACCTTTTTTTTCCCTTCCCGTAGTATCCTCTCCTCCCACCGAAGTGAGGATTAGGGGTCTGGAAAAACGATAACTTTCGCCTCCTGAAGTGAACGGACCTGGGAGCTTCTCCTCCGTTCGCATTGCAGATAAAAATAAATTAAATAAGAAAAAAGAAGTTAGGAGGGATAATGAGCTCTCACCCTCACATGTACTTTGTAATTGTAAACACAGTATGCGTGGACATTCCTAACATCTAAAATTATCGATACAATATGTTCCAACTGGAATACTGTTTATTTGGCATACAGCTCAGGTCAAAGAGAACACATCTAATGTAGCGCAGCCCATTAGTTAGGTAGATGAATAATTTATTCCTTCTATCAATACAAATGCATACATGTGGATAGTACACTTTGAAACATGAGCTAATCGCTATAGATTACTCTCCCAACGAAAGGCTTGTCCTTCTTATCTGCCTTCATTGCTTAAACTCACCTCCATCAAGGCATTCAGAACGCTGACTTACTTACGAACCTCTGTCAACGGTATTGATATATAATTTTAAGAATTAGAAAAAGGTGATTTGTAAATGATTGCTGCACATAAATACTGCTCAACACAGTTTCACATGCCGCCACTCCTTTTTCTACAACCCAGGTTGAATTTTTCGCAATTTCATCTTGTGCATCTCTTAGCATTTTTCATCTCTGTAGCGCTCTGTGGCTAATGTAAATCATAGACTTTGGATTGAGAGTAGACAAAGTTAATATCTCTCCCTGGGTGCTACTACATTTTGTACGACTACATAGATTTCGGTATACATTGGGTTCCGTTGTGAACCTATTACTTAAGAATCCTTCCGGAATTGCCGTAACTAAGCATGGCAGAAGTAACTTTTTAACGAATATTTATCTTATAGTAAATAGCTTAGACAAATTAAATACATTGGCATTTTTGGGAGTACATGTACTTTACATAAATGGGATGAGTATGTCAACTGGTTCCAGAAGGGTAAATTAAATACCAGAAAAGGTCGATATACTGGACAGACAAAAAACTATAAGAAAGGGTTGTTGGTGGTTCCCTGTTGTATTTTGGTTTATTATTCAATAATAAACCATTGTAATCGCTCTGGAAAAAAAAAAAAAAACATTTCTAACCCCCTCTGAAAATTTCATGGTTTACGTTTCAAAGGGTGTAGAATCCAAATCTGCAATAGACATTTTTCCGTCCGTCCGCTGTACGCCGTACGCATGATTTCTCCCAAACGGCTGGAGAAAAACATCTGAAATTTTCAGGAAAAATCAATAATGGTCTCTCACTTAATTTAAAGTGCCCTTTAAGGGTTGTAAAAGTTTTGTAAAATCCCTAAAAACCTCAAAAAAAATCAAGGCGGCCTAAATTTGGACTTTTTTTTCAAGAACTTTCCATGAGAAATCGAATGAGCCTCTCCCCAGGTGCGTAGCTCACACCATTCCCGATGTATAGCATGATCTTATGGTGCCAACATTTGCATCCACATTCACTACATCACTAGGTTACTGCGATCAAAACAAACACAAGAGTTTTTTTTTTGTTTTGATCGCAGTAACCAAGTGATGTAGTGAATGTGGATACTAGAGTGAACTCCTAAAAGGGTTTATAGCCGATACACTGGTTGAAGCATTCTGATATGCATGAAACGCTGCAAATTCCTTCACTGGGGTTTATTATTCAATTTCATTCATTTGGCTTGCATTCATGATTTGAATTTCTACTAAGCTTTGGAGTGTGCGTGTTTCACAGGTGATAGAGCGATTATTGAATTTCAGAAGATACGCATAGAGCACGTAAATCGGTTCTCAACCAAAATACCTATTTGGATTGATCAGTTGATCATATTTGTGTTCCTCCTGAAATTCAATCATCGCTCTACCACCTGTGAAACACGCACACTCCAAAGCTTAGTAGAAATTCAAATCATGAATGCAAGCCAAATGAATAATAAACCCCAGTGAAAGAATTTGCAGCGTTTTTTTTAAAACAATTTTGGTTACTTTCATTGGAATGATTGGCTGGAGAATACGAAGAAAAATACGCGGAAGATCAAACTTTTTAAATTTGGGCTTTCCTATTTTATTTATGCCTCACAGTTCTTTCAAATAGTGAAATTGGCGAATTTCAAAGTTTTGAAATGTTTTGAGTCTAAAACAATTTCCAAAATCAGATAATCATCGACCAAATACCATTCTTGAATAACGGGTATTGACGATGTAGTATATAATATAAACTACATACTTATTATGTTCATATATATTATACATATTTATTATACTACATATTATGTACTCTAAACCAATTGCTGCAGCTGCCTTCTGAAACGGTGTATCCTTCCGCTAAATTAGCTCACATCAAAAGTCAATGAGCAATCCGTTTACTATAGACGAGGAGTCGCTAAGTGCTCCACTGCTTGGTTGGAGGTTTTAAGTCGGTGAAAGGACTGTCCACTGGAAGATGGATGTCACTGAGCGGCCAGACACTTGAGGAATTATGCAGAGCAACGACCCTTGATGCTGCGGTCAATGGTGCGACGAGAGGTCAGGGGTAATCGTGCGATCAACTACCTCAAACGAAGTCACATTGAAAACTGTTGGACCTCGTTAACGTTCTCATAAATGAACAAAATACAATGGATTGATCCAAAGTTCGGACACATTGTTTAATCATACAGTGCAATTAGTGGATTAATGGGTAACATGTTTCAGTGTCCGATATCAAACTTGTTCACATTTTTTTTTTTAGGGGATCTTCCTTCTATTCAATACGTGAAGGCTTGGGCTCGCAGTTTTAGTGATCTCAATCGCCTAAAATAATAAGGTCTTTTGAGGATGTAACCTGTTTAAAGTTGGTCTGATTAGAAAAAATTGGTGATGATTTTTGTGTGAGATCCTCCTAAGTTACAAATCACATATCAAAATTGTTAACCGAATTTTGTAGAAAGTCAACCATTGGTACATTATCTAGGAGTTTTTAGGTAACTGAGATTACTTACAACAACAAATATATGTATACGTTTTGAAAAGGTTAAATTCAATTTAGTGGCGTTTTAACTCGATTTACTTTCGCGTTCATAATTCCAGAAATAACATTGACACCCTTCTCAATAATCCAGTTCATCCTTCGTACTGCCGTAGTTATGGTTTATTGATTTTAATAATGAACTTTTGTAATTGACCAAGAACAAAACATCTCATTCACGCTCCAAAAGGCAGCCGCTCTAAAGCCTAACTTTCACAGTATTTTCAATTAGAACTGTGGCGGTCTACTAGGCGGTGCACCAAAAACTAGTTTTTGCAAAGGTGACAATACCCATCAAACCTGTTTTAATTTTACTTCGCCAATTAGAGGAGATAATTACTTTTTAATAATTTGAAAAGTAGAATTTGTTGTAAATATGTTTCATTTTCCGCAAATATCGACGACTAAGGTTTTCCTGAAAAATTACCTCACATTAGTAATCTTATGATTTCGGAGTCAATCAGCCGCTACACGCTGAATCAAATTACCATGTACGACTCTCAAAATTTGTTATAAAACCATAATTTTATTTCTAAAACTACATAAATCGAACATCAATGTAAAATAAAAGCTTGTTAGTAGAAGTATAAACCCTGATTACAACGAAGTCTGAGCAGTCTGCAGCTGGTACCAGCCTTAAAATGAAAAAGTTTTTTGAAAAACTTTGCAGTATCATTTTCTCTTGTGATTGGAAATTACAAGGCTGTTTACATGTGATCCCGGAAGACGGTTTTGGTTTATTATTCAATGATAAACCATTGTAATCGCTCTTGAAAAACAAAAACACTGCAAATTCTTTCCACTGGGGTTTATTATTCAATGATTCATGATTTGAATTTCTACTAAGCTTTGGAGTGTGCGTGTTTCACAGGTGATAGAGCGATTACTGAATTTCAGGAGATATGCATAGAGCACTTAAATCGGTTTTCAACCAAAATACATATTTGGATTGATCAGTTGATCATCTTTACGTGCCTCCTGAAATTCAATAATCGCTCTATCGCCTGTGAAACACGCGCACTCCAAAGCTTAGTAGAAATTCAAATCATGAATCATTGAATAATAAACACCAGTGAAAGAATTTGCAGCGTTTTTGTTTTAAATATGCGAGTTAACGAGAACCGTGATGATCAAAATCTTAATGCGAATCCACTGTTAAATTAATAGCGATTCTACGGGAGTAACTGTTCCAAGTTTTTGATATCTTGAATATAAAATACAATTCAATAAGTTTATAATGAAGAGGATTTCCAAGAAGAAGAATTTTAAAAATTTATTTTCCAACAATGTTTAACACAGAAAGAATAATTTTCATGAAAATTTACCGTGAAAAATCTCTTTGTATAAGTGATTATTATTGAATTTAAATAATAATGAGCCGTCCCAGATATGGCTGTGCCTACCCCTCACTATGAATTCCACGGAGAAAATGCGCTTAAACGGAAAGCCATTATGGGTCCATTAAGAGCCCAACCCCTGCATTTTCTTCCGCCTTACTCCCCGCCGCTACCGACCGCCGCGCCGCGCGTTTCACCGGTCCCTAGAGCAGTTAAGCTAATTATTAAAGGTGAGGTCCCTTTGTGACTAGCGGAGGACGCGGGACTAGCACTCATCATTATCACTTCTAAGGAGTAAATTGGATCCGGAGCACACAACCCCCCCTCCACAAGGTCACTATCTCAACGTCAGCTTTTAACACGAACTTTACAAAATAACTTGATCGTATTCAAAAGTCAAAATGTTTTAGTAGGTACAAGATTTAAGCGGAAACATTTAGGCAGAGACTGATGAATGATGAAATTTGGATTCACATGCCAGCTCACCTCTAGTGAACTTAATTATCGACACGAATGGAACATTCCAATGGTTAATGGTCTTGTTACTCATTTGGATGACATCCGTTATACATTGTATAAATACTGTTCTAACGCATTATTCAAGAAGCTCTCAGAGTGGCAAATTCATTGCAGAATGATTATTGGAGTTTTTTAAATCCAATGAAGCACTAAATGGGGGAGTAATCTCAGCTGCTTTAAGGTTCCTGAAAATAATAATAAAACGAAGAAAAAAACGCTGCAAATTGTTTTACTGGGGTTTATTATTCAATCGGCTTGCGTTCATGATTTGAATTTCTACTAAGCTTTGGAGTCTGCGTGTTTCACAGGATAGGGCGATTATTGAATTTCAGGAGATATACATGGAGCACGTGAATCTATTCTCGACCAAAATACCTATTTGGATTGATCACTTGATCATATTTGTGTGCCTCCTGAAATTCAATAATCGCCCTATCCTGTGAAACACGCAGACTCCAAAGCTTAGTAGAAATTCAAATCATGAACGCAAGCCGATTGAATAATAAACCCCAGTGATAGAATTTGCAGCGTTTTTTATTGAACCTCAATACCCCCCCACAATAAAAACATCTATAATTTATCAAGTCGTTTGGCACTCGTATTGCGTTAAAACTTCCCCAAATCCAAATTCAAACGATGTAGCCAAAGGTAGACTGATGTAGAGGAGGCACACAAATATCATCAACTGATCAATCCAAATAGGTGTTTTGGATGAGAACCGATTTACGTGATCTATGCATATCTCCTGAAATTCAATAATCGCTCTATCACCTGTAAAACACGCACACTCCGAAGCTTAGTAACATTCAAATCATGAACGCAAGCCAATTGAATAATAAACCCCAGTGAAAGAATACTTATTTACCCCAGTAATAATATTGAATAATGAACCCCAGTAATAACATTGAATAATATTTACCTATATATTATCAGAATGCTTCAACCCGTGTATCGGCTACTAACCACACTACAAGTATTCACATCGGCTATCACTCCAGTATCCACATTCACTACAACTCGACGCTATCGGCCGGACATCACTAGGTTACAAACAAACAATAATAAACGAAAAACCGCAAATGTTGGCACCATAAATCGGGCCATACATCGGGAATGGTTTGACCTACGGACGTGGGGAAGGGCTCATTCGATTCCTAATGGTATGTTCTCCAAATAGGGAAATATTTAGGACGATTCGACTAGTTTTGATGTTTTCAGGGATTTTACAAAACTTTTACAGCCCTTAAAGGGCACTTTAAATTGAGTGAGGGAGCTGGCTCAAGAACTGGGGCGTCGTCGGACCAAGATGGATTTTTCCTGAAAATTTCAGATCTTTTGCTCCAGCCGTTTCGGAGATATCGTGCGTACGGCGGACGGACGGAAAATTTTTTATTGCAGATTCGGATTCTACACCCTTTGAAACGTAAACCATGAAATTTTCAGGGGGGTTAGAATTTTTTTTTCCAGAGCGATTACAATGGTTTATTATTTAATAATAAGCCAAAATGAAAATCAAATCAAATCAACATTTTCCAACATTTCTTTAATGGAAATCCGTTTTGAGGCTTGAGCGCTTCTTGCAGTATAACGCATGGGTATACTGAGGTAAGAGGTGACCCAGTTCAAGATCCCTCCTCCTACCTTCCTTATTTATTAATTTTTGGAGGCATAACAAATTTCAAATGGTAGCTTTCCATAATTATATTACTCAAATTACCGCATTATTACTCACAAGCAGCATCTCGTTACAACTTATGGCTGCAGAACGGAAACGTGTTTTTGAGAGATGGGAAGAAGGAGAAAGATCTGTCAAAAGAAAGAAGAGAGCACATTATGGCAAGCTGGCAAGAAATGTGGGGCCGAAGAACAAAAAGGGAGATGGACAGCGCGCTTGATAACAAATGTCAACAAAAGTCTTTGAAGAGAAAACATGGAGGGTTGAATTTTTTCCACACACAGTTACTCTCAAGACACGGGCAGTTTTACGCCTACTTATACAGATTAGAGATAGTAGATGTCCCAGCTTGTCCGAAATACCAGGCAGCAGAGAATGAAGTGTTTCACACTTTATTCTTTTGTATCCAGTGGGGAACAGAAAGAACACGACTGCAGGATGATCTGGCATTGTCATCTCAGGGCATGACACCACAGGTTATAGTAACCAAAATGCCTGAGAGGATGTAACATTGGACCAATGTAGCTGTAAATGTTGAACAAATCCCACAGAAAAAGATCACTCCAGAACGGCAGAGACAGAGAAGGCAGCACATGAACCGAGAACACTGGAAGAATCTCTCAAGGAAAAAAACCTGATCTGTTCATTGGAACAGCCGAGTCCCGAACCTGCATAACTAATGAATATCAAACTGTGGATTAGTACAAGGACTTGCGCATGTATGTAAGTTATGTGAGTGTAATACATGGGGAATAAAATAATAAAACACTGCCCTCAGCAGTAACCCCTTCCCTTCAATCGCGCCTCGACTCGCAGCTCCCGAGTCTCGGGGCAGTCGTCGTTCTCAATTCGCAAGGTGTAGTTGCTCTCTCTTGTACATATCCCATTACATTTCCGTTTGTCTAACTTGTAATTTTCGGTGTTAAAATAAAGTTATTTTTTTAAAAACTGAGTTTCTCCGTTAAAGAACATTAAATGTTCTTTATACAAGAAATTTTCTTGTATACGGATATATGATCGTTGTTTCCGATCTTCCAAACGTTTTCATATGAAACAAGCGACAAATCAGTACTTTCATGTTGTTACAGTATTTTTCACTATACAAAGGGAAAAGTGATATTTATGATGTCAGCATTTACGATATTAAGCTTGGATGAGTAGAAAGTGATAAAACGATGCTTTATAATTTCACTTTTGCGTATGCTCGGACTGAGTTTCGATTTGTGAGCTTTTAGGGGACCACTCCCTTGTCCAGTCTCACACGGAAAATTTAATCAAAATCCGACGCAAACTGTATAATTCAAGATTGTATAAGTATACATGCGCAGAAGCAACGTTCGAACGATTATACATGGTGATGATACAATTGTGTTGAAATTGATATGAGATCCTTGAACCGTCCTTTCTAATATCTTCCGGATATGAAGGATAGATCGGACGACTAGGGCGTGAGAAAACGGTGTTCGATCGATTTTATGTTCAACCATTAATGTCTGACAGGATGTGTCTCTTCGTGGTACGTAGGTATTATTGAAACTGACAACATCCAGACAAACTGTTGAGTTTTCTGATTTGGACTTCTTCCTTTCTCATTCATATGAACGTAGATTCGGTAGAAATACTATAATTCTGTTCATACCGGTACGAGAGGTAGGACGGCACACAGCAAGTTCCATTCGATCTCCGATGCGATTTTAATCTGGGATGAAAATTCCGCAATACGGAAACATTTTCATTTGTTCTATGCTTGAATGTTATTATAAGATGCGTTTTCCTAGTTAGTCAGACATACTAGCTTGTTGTCTGTTTCATGAGAAATAGTCCTAGAGATTAGTCAGACATACTAGCTTGTTGTCTGTTTCATGAGAAATTGAAAACAAGTTTAGGGAAATGTTGATTTAAAATTGTCTTTTATTCGAGCTCATTCTTAGGGTACACAAGTTTATGTCACCCACGGTTGGCAGAAATGAAGAACGAAGATTAAGGGTGGCTCATAGCCTTCTTCTATAAATGATGTAAATATATGTATAGAATGGTTTATTATGGAGTAATAAACCAACGTGGAGCTCAATTCAAAGGACGAAGAGAAGGATAAGGTGGAAGAAGCCACAGTTGGTAATGGACATTTAAAATGTCCCTGTCTTTATTAACCCTGAAATTGGATGGAGTTCCTATTGAACACCTGAGCTTGGCCATTACGTTGGATTAAGGCGACCGGAGCTACCTAGTCTTTTACGGCTCCTTCGTTTTGAAGGTAATGACTCGTCATGGAAGACTAATCCGAGTAAATTCCTAAGATGTTAAGGTGACATTAAAAATATTCCGAACGAACCGAGAACACTATTTATTGCGAGTGAGTGTTCCACCGTGTTCCAACGTTAAAGTAGGAAGGTGAGTGAAGAGAAGTCGTTTTGCTGAAATCATGCTTTTTCCATGTTAAAAATCGACAAATTTATATCCATTAGCATAGTACAACTCTGGAAAGGTTTATCAAATATAAACTAAGGCATTTAATAATTTGTGCACAAAAATGAACTGAATAATGTATTCACGTTTCATTAATTGAAATCGGTTTATAAGAACACTAAAAAATAGCAAAACTTCAATGAGCTCAAATGTCATCAAAATTTAACACCAATGTTCTTGTAATACGATAATCTATGGATATTTGCTCATATCATCTTTTTGCTCGGCTGAAACTTTTTCCAAGTCCGAAAAAGGGGGAGTTTTGACTCAACAGCTACGATTATTTAAGTCAGCCTCAACAATTCATCTGGGTTTGGTGTTGAAATTGTTGTAAAATCTGAAAGTGTTGTAGGATGCAAGTGCCACTATGACCGAACCAGCCCACGAAACTAATAACCTGTACTGCGATGTCTCAAGAGATTTTTATAATATAAAAGATATTATCTTTCTGGTACTTCTGTAGTTGATCAACATTGAGTAACTGAATGATCCCAGCATCTTATGACATTAAAGTCTTTTCGAGTATAGTACAGATCGTTCACTATTAGCGGTGCGCATTAATGAATTGTTGTGAGTTAAATGCTCCCAATTCTACTATGCGACAATTCTCTTAGGTCTGGATAATTGAAAAGCTTTGATTGTTAGGGTTTTGTTATAGGCCTTGTACTAGGCCTAGGTACGAAAGGTACGATTTCGGAGTTTGGTGTTTCCATTACGATTTTCCCTGTCTTTGTATCTTGTTCTACTGGCGCATGCAATGAGTTTATTGTTGAAATAGAATGATATGTTCATATAATAACTAGGTAACGTGAGTGAGACTGAAAATTGTAAAAAAACTTTAATATTCGTTTTAAATAAGTTAGTATCATAAACGCTAATATCCTACATTACTGATGCTGTTCCTGCAACGTGATTATGTGGTTTCAATTTGACGTAAACAAGAGGAACGGTACCTGAATCTGTTGATGGAGCTATACGCAAAAGAAGAGGAGCTGGAGAACAACGGAGAAAGAGAGAACCGGAAATATTCTAGAGAAACGGTGACACGGAAGAAGAAAATTAAAAGAAAAAGAGTTGGAGAACTGAACGAGATCGTCCACAGGAAATTGAAAAGTGCTTGAAATGATTCACTCCTTCCCTTTTTGTGGCCCACTCGGCATCGAGTTCCTCGGATGGGAAGGGAGAGGGAGGATATGAGATCCAGTGGTATTCTAATGTTCTCGCCCTCTCTCGCTCCACCATTTAATTGCGATCGAACTCTGCTGAAGCTATTGAGCAGAGCGTCCTCTCTCCTCGTACCTGGCAAGCGGCATCTGAAATCATTGTCCTTAAGGCTTTGTACCTCCACCACTCTATTCTCTACCAGCTCCATCCTTCCTCTGTTCTTCTCTTTGTCATTTCATCTCTTCTCATCTCCTCTCTTCTAAATATTCCGACCCGAACAAAGGGGAGTCCCTTCTCTCTCCGTCCTTCTTGAAGCTTTTCTTGGCGTTCATCGAAGAAGACGTTCAAATCTTAAGACCAAATCATTTATAGAGGTTTCTTTTATTGTCTCATCGATTTTCGTGAAACATTTCCTTGACGAGTATCTCATCATAAAACTGTCTCCAAAAATATCAAGTATTTGTGGAATCACAATATCTCATCTACTGCAGTGTTGGATAATTACCTACCTGATAGATAGGTAGATAGATAGATAGTTTATTTACATCATTTTACTTGTTACATTCTTCATTTGAATAATAACTGATGACCGAGCTGGATAGTCTAACACTGTGGCCCAGCCCGGACATATAACACTATATTTACACCCAATAATTGTTAAAATTTAGATTTCACTTCCATAAGATGTTGTACTTAGCATACACGCCATTTATATAGCTGCTAATTTTATATATTCATTAATTTTAGTTCATAAAGTACTCATATGGGTTATCTCTTATTAGTTTATAAGTTTCTTTTTTGAATAGATGCTGACTGTTTATCTTCATTAGATTTCTAATTTTTTCAAAATCTCTATTGACTATTTGCACGCCTCTGTATTTTGTCGTCATTTGAGCAAATGTATTTTTTACTCTTGGCAACTTGAGTCTGTAAGATTTTGATTGCCGCTGTCTCACATCAGCAAAATATATATTTTTGTGTTTACGGATTAGTTTTAGCATAATTAATGTGCAAAATTGTTGGACGGTTAACAGATTCAAATCATGAAATAATGTATCACTGGGATGGCGCACTTCAGGTTGGAACACTCCGGAAAGTGGATTAAAAATACATTCAGTAACCTTGCATGTAGAACAACCGGTATTAATCTTCACTCACACTTCCAAACGAAGTAACGATCTCCAGAGCTGTACTATCTTAATCAAAAAATTCAAAATAACCGCCTATGTTAACGTATTTTTCAATAACGATAGAAATAATCAACCAACAATTTCTCATTCTTAAAAATATAACGATGATAATCCTCGAGAGAATCATTGAAACCATACTTCTCTTCTTAACGAGGGGAAAGCGGGAAAACTCCCAAAAAGATTCGGGGTTATTTGGCTTGAACAAAAATCGTGCTGAACGGAATTCGTTCCTTGAAAGTTTTTTATTCCTCCCTAGTGCACACCGATTCACCATTGACTCACTACCATCTGTTGACACTTGACTTGCTCAAAAAACGACATCATATTTGAATGAATAATTAAATTCTAATAACGCATGCTATAGTGATGGATCCGTTGATGGTTTCGGTCACGGTATTGTCTTATCTACAGATGTTAGAAAACATGTTAAATGTACGTATGTATTTGTATGCATGTTAAATGTACATATCACAAAATTTAATTGGTCATTTGCTCTAGTAGCTCAATCAAAATGAAATATCCAATTTTTGAGAGCAGAAACATTATTTAACAAAACGGATTGTGATTGCCTCACAAGCATTTCGATTATTTATACTTGTCCATTACGGCATCTGATTACTACCACCATCGATTTATACGCCGTGGTTCAACAAAGGGATACCGTAGCAATATTCCCTGAAGGCTGGACAGGAATTCGCCATTACACTACCTAGTTGCAATCCGTCACGGCCAATAGGTTCCGATCCGAGTATGAAAATTATTAATTCAATTCTGGGAGACCTATAGCAGTAAATGAAGCCGTAGCATAATAATTAATCTCTTGGAGAGCTAACCGTTGAGATATCAGAGGGACCCGAAGGAGTGTCTCTGACAGCTTGATTGTTCTCCACCAACCGTTCAATTTCTACCTGCCTACTGTTTTAAAAAGTTCTACCAACAATTTCCTCTCTCGCTCAGCGGTGTACACCTATCCTATGCTCTCAATCAAACAGAGTTCAGCTATCAGCTTACCAGGTCAAAAAAGGAGGTACGTGAAAGACGAATTGACTTTTCCTCGTATATTTCACTCTGTCACTGAAGTCACTGAACAACAGAGCGAAATTGGATTGGAAAGTACAATTTCGCTGGGTCCATGAGCTGAGATATTCACGATCAAACACTTTTTCCAATTCTTCTTCACAACTACGTTAAACATTATTAACCTCCATGGGACTCACAGCATTTTTTCATAGAAAAAATGTAGCAAATTACTGTACAAAGGTTTATTATTTTTGTAGCAGATAGTCATTCTACTTATATCATTGGTCTGTGTACATTTATTAGACGTAGTCGACATACATCACCTTGACTTGGCGCCTTCATACCTTCGTAATTATATTAATTACAAGCTGGTTTACCCGACGTTGCTCTGGTTTCGGTAATAAAATAGGTGGGGGTTGACACTCATCATAGCCACACAATAGTACAGCTGAAGTCCTGTGGTTAATTTTCCTTTTTTTCTTCAATATTCCTACAGCTGGTTATTTGCGTATATAAATTGAAACAATAAAGTAACAACAATGAAGGACCTCGGGGCTCCAAATAAATTGCCAGTAACCTTAATTAACCACATCCCTCACACAACAGCGATGTGATGATTATTACCCATAAGTAAGTAGGACGATCAATTTCATCATTACTGAAAGATTGGTTTTAGAACTTAGAAAACTATTATTTGACTTTAACACGTAGATTAATATTAAATCTAGGACAGTTTCTTTAATTGTTTGTGACTTTTTGTGTGTGATTTTTTACCTTTGGACAGTTTTTATGCCCAACATAACTTCAAAACGAGAGGTTCGATCGGAATAATTCATTATCTTATAATTTAAATGGATTAGGATTAATATCATGATATCGCCACAGTATGAGCCGAATATTTTAAACAATTACTGTTATTGTGGCTTAACTGCAATAGTATAGACAAATAAAATGTCGGAATTTTTTTCGTGACGAGCCGTAAGTACTATCAATTAATAGAGCACTATTTAATATACCTTCGGAAGTTTTAGCAGCACGGGAAATGGTGGTTTTATTGGCAATATTTTGATAACCTGGGTTACACTGTCCCATTTCAAACGGGGTTCTTCAATATTTTTTGAAAATATGATTTATATCGTGTTATTCAGTAAAGATGAATCTTACTCAAGGTGGAAGGATTTGAAAAACGCTGGAAGGTATTAAACAAAGGTTCATTATCCCAGTATTATGTAACTATAGTGCAGATCCCTGATTTGTTTAAAAACGCTGCAAATTCTTTCAGTGGTTTATCATTCAATTGGCTTGCGTTCATAATTTGAATTTCTACTAAGCTGTAGAGTGTGCGCGTTTCACAGGATAGAGCGATTATTGAATTTCAGGAGGCACACAAATATGATCAACTGATCAATCCAAACAGGTATTTTGGTTGAGAAGAGATTTACGTGCTCGATGCATATCTCCTGAAATTCAATAATCGCTCTATCCTGTGAAACGCGCACACTCCGGAGGCACACTCCGAAGCTTAGTACAGATTCAAATCCAATTTGAATAATAAACCCGAGTGAAAGAATACTTATTTACCCCAGTAATAATATTGAATAATAATCCCCACTAATAATATTTACCTATATATTATCAGCGTTTCATACATATCAGAATGCTTCAACCCGTGTATCGCCTATTAACTACAAGTATCCACATCGGCTATCACTCCAGTAACCACATTCACTACAACTCGACGGTATCGGCATCCCTAGGTTACAAACAAACAATAATAAACCAAAAAACGAAAATGTTGACACCATAAATCGGGCCATACATCGGGAATGGTTTGACTACGGACGTGGGGAAGGGCTATTCGATTCCTCATGGTATGTTCTTCAAATAGGTAAATATTTAGGCCGATTCGACTTGTTTTGAAGTTTTTAGAGATTTTACAAAACCTTGACAGCCCTTAAAGGGCACTTTAAATTGAGTGAGAGAGCTGGCTGAAGAATTGGGGCGTCGTCGGGCCAAGATGGATTTTTCCTGAAAATTTCAGATCTTTTGCTCCAGCCATTTCGGAGATATCGTGCGTACGGCGTACGGCGGACGGACGGAAAATTTTTTATTGCAGATTCGGATTCTACACCCTTTGAAACGTAAACCATGAAATTTTCAGGGGGGTTAGAATTTTATTATTGAATAATGAACCAAAATTGGTTCAGTAGTTTTTGAGTTAAATTGCAGCATACAAACAAAGAAACAAAAATCAAATATTTTCTCTTTAAAGTATTTCTATAAATGTCTTAAAATAGCTCCATTTCATAATTCAGCACCGTAGATCGATTAGAAATGAGATTAGCCCAAGGGACCATCTGTTGATCTAGCGGACTGACAATAGCTTGAAAATCGAAACCAATCTAAAATGTATATACATTTTTTCGGGAAATGGAACATTTTGTCGATCTTGTCTTTTTCTTTCATTGAAGAAAGATTTTCATCATCCCATCGCATCCACCTTAGGTTAAGGCCAATGTACCACAGAACTTACTCCTAGAGGTATCAAATGAGCCCCAGTTCGAACTTCCGGAAAATAGTATATCAGCTGATGCGAACAATTCTAAAATGTATATACATTTTTTTCGGGAAATGGAACATTTTGTCGATCTTGTCTTTTTCTTTCATTGAAGAAAGATTTTTATCATCCCATCGCATCCACCTTAGGTTAAGGCCAATGTACCACAGAACTTACTCCTAGAGGTATCAAATGAGCCCCAGTTCGAACTTCCGGTATATCAGATATCATGTATCTTGTCTTTTTCTTTCATTTCATTGATACGCAAGGAAGCATGAACATCGCCTCCACAAACACGTGGATCGGAGATCGCATCCACCTTAACCCAATGATAAATGCGATCGCCACAATTCTCTGGACAATTTTTGACAAGGTTCAAGGACGTTCACTTTTCTCCGTAGAAAAGATACATTATTGGAAACAATTACATATTATTGGAAACATAAAAGCCAAGTTATCAGTAACACAATTTAAAAGAACCTCGAAAAATCCTTCGTTTCATTTATAATATGTATTTTGTCTTTCCCTCAATTTCCATCTCTCGCATGACTCGCTTTAAGCTTCTAAGTCCTTTTTAACACCCAACTAATCCCCTTGTTCAGGGCATAAATAAGGTTTTAATGAAATTCTAAGGGTCCACCGGTAACCCAGCGTGAAAAGGAAATGAAACACGAGGCTTCCTCCCGCGGCATTTTCGTCGCCTTTTCATTAGTGATGAGAGAACCGCGATGGCATGAACTCGTTGATAGGTCTCATGGAGTACGTGCCAATTAGAAAACCGGAGGGTTTTGATGGGGAAATATGGGGCTCAATAAAAAAACGAACTACCACGAATATTGTTACATCCTAAATTATTATTGACTAAAGATCTTCGTTCAATTAGGCGAAGTAAATGTTGAATTGATTCACGAAATTAGTATAATAAAACAATGATCGAAATCAAGAACTTTGTTACAATTATTTCACGTTTGCGCATGCGCAGAATTGAGTGAAACTCATGGCACAATCCCTGAAAATTTTCGAGATTGGTTCCCGGAGTTACGTAACAAAGATTTCACGTTTGCGCATGCGCAGAGGCTACCATGATTGAAACTTATAGGGGACCCAATACAATCCCTGAAAAATCGAAATTGGTCGAGAAAAGGATTTCACGTTTGCGCATGCGCAGAGGCTACCATTGATTCATGAAATATCAATCTACACCCCAACCCGCACAATCCCTGAAAAATCAAAATTTGAACTCTGATGCGCGTAACAAGGATTTCAAAGAGGCTATTATTAATTCGGAGATCATGAAACTCATATTGACCATCTACACATCAAACCAAACAATTGAAAATTTCATCGAAATTGGTCAGTTATGAGCATTAACAAATTTCACGTTTGCGCATTGTATTGATCCGGGGGTAATGAAACCATAGGGGACCATCTACACCCCAACCCGCACAATCCCTTAAAATTTCATCAAAATCGGACAATAACTTCGTGTAGTTTTGCCCGTAACAAGGATTTGCTGACAGACAGACAGACAGACAGACACACAGACACACAGACACACACGGAACCAAAATTGTTCAGAAAGGTCTAAAAAGCAAAATGCGAGTGGAATTTTTGATTTTATTTTCAATTTGAAAACAATGCTTTACTTTAGTTTACACGAATATTGTTACATCCTAAAATAGTATATGGTAGTCAATTGATTCACGAAATTAGTATAATAAAACAATGAGAAAAGAAAACTTTGAAAAAGAAACTTTGGTTCCATAACTAATTAATTCAACCATATTGACTTATTCAATAAATTACTACAGAAGTAAACATATTTTTTCTTAGTGTCTAAATTTCAATGTAGATGAGTATTTGTGAGCAGTAAAAGACAAGATTCCGAGTTGGTCCGTCATCATGCCATTGTTTGTGAAATTAATCGTTTTTTCGAAGGCCAAATTTTTGAGAGGTACGTAGCAATTTTAATATTTCTTTTTTTTAAATTTTACTTGTGGCTCGTTGTTCCTTAATTTATTAATTCAACCATATTGACTTATTCAGTAAAGTACTACGAAAGTAAACATATGTTTTCTTAGTGTCTAAATATCAATTCATATGTACTTAATTGCACTCAGAGAAAACGCTGCGAAGTCTTTCACTGGGGTTTATTACTCAATTTTATTCATTTGGCTTGCATTCATGATTACAATTTCTACTAAGCTTTGGAGTGTGCGTGTTTCACAGGTGATAGGGCGATTATTGAGTTTCAGGAGGCACATTGGTCAACTGATCAATCCAAATAGGTATTTTGGTTGGGAACCGATTTACGTGCTCTATGCATATCTCCTGAAATTCGATAATCGCTCTATCACCTGTGAAAAACACTCCAAAGTTTAGTAGAAATTCAAATCATGAATGCAAGCCAAATGAATAAAATTGAACAATAAACCCCAGTGAAAGAATTTGCAGCGTTTTTTACTCCGTAATCGTCTTACCGAGGTACTGGCAATATCTTTTCCTGCGGAATCGTCACCGGAAATTTGATTCAGATCATCGTCAGTCACTTTCCTATTAGCGGGTTTCTGATCTTTCTTTCCTTTGCCCATAAATTGTCACTTCACTAAATTATTTACCTGACACCATGTGAAGTTTTATAAACTGAATATATAATGATTATTTACTTATAGTTACAAAGAAGTAGGCACTTTCGATAACGCAAGTAAGTAACTAATTTATTCTCTGACGTGGCTACAACATGGGTTTACTAAGTATTACTATTGGAGTTGTAGCTAACACTGCACTTAGCAATGCGAACACGGATGTTGGCAGCATAAGATCATGCCATACATCGAGAATGGTTTGAGCTACATACCTGGGGAGGGGCTCATTCGATTCCTCATGGAAAGTTCTTCAAAAAAAGTCCATATTTAGGCCGCCTTGATTTTTTTTTGAGATTTTTAAGGATTTTTACCAAACATTGACAACCGTTAAGTGGCACTTTAAATTAAGTGAGAGAGGTGGCTAAAGGATTGGGGCGTTGTCGGACCAATATGGATTTTCCCTGAAATTTCAGATTTTTCGCTCCAGCCGTTTGGGAGAAAACGTGCGTACGGCGTACGGACGGACAAATTTTTTATTGCGGATTTAGATTCTACACCCTTTGAAACGTAAACCATGCAATTTTCAATAGGGGTTAGACATTTTTTTTTCAAGAGCGATTACAATGGTTTATTATTGAATAATAAACCAAAAGGTGCAAATCGAGGCCATGGTGTAAATAAGGGCCTCCTCCCCTAACGAGATAGGTGTGTGCTGTCGACTGGTGGGCAGGATTGTTAACTGACCGGGATGTAGATGAGTAACAGTGAGCAGTAAAAGACAAGATTCCGAGTTGGTCCGCCATCATGCCATTGTTTGTAAAATTAACCTTTTTTTCGAAGGCCAAATTTTTGATAGGTTTTTAATCATTTAGTTATTTATTTAATACAATACGGGCAAAACCCAATGCAGAGAAACTTTCAAATATCAAGACAGAATAATTGTATATAAGAGGTAGGCTAAATAATATCAAGTCAGACAAAAATAAATGAATCAACTGAGCAACGTAATACACAAGACAACTCATTGTAGTTATTCACATTGTAGTATGTAGCATTTTAAAGTTGTTTTTAATGTACTTGTGGCTTGTTTAATATTATTTGGCATCAATTTCCTCTAAGCCTGAGATCCTAGGCTAGTTCCTAGAGTATTTCTTTTGCCGAAATAGTCAGCAGGTCACTCAGCACAGTAGCCATACTGTTTAGGTGTTGTTCATGTAAATGGGGGCCTATTACCTTCTGTCCAGCAAACAAGTACCACTCCATACAAAGCGCCTGATGTACATTTCCCTTTTGAGGCCTATATGGCAGTATGCCTGCGCCACATGGGGGTCAGCGAGCGACTCTCAAATTCGACACGTCGCCACGCAGCAAAATAAAATCCTACGAACCCTCACGGGGGCTCCGTGGTATGTTCGTAACTCCACTCTACATTCAGATCTCAACTTGCCAACAGTCCTGGAAATCATCTCTGAATCTCATAATAACGTGGCTGCTCGTATGATCCACCATGGAAACCCAATCATCGCGGCCGTTCTTAAAGAACCCCGCCCATCCCGTCACCAAAGGCGACTCAAACGGAAATGGCACTCAGATCTTCTAGTTCCTGAATCCTTCTAGTCCTCCAAATTACGAATTTTATTTTATTTTATTATTTTTGCTCTCACTAACCTATAAGCATGCACCTACCGCTGGGTAGCAAGTATGCGTCAAATGCCATGTTATTACTGTATAAGTCTGCCATGAGCCCACTTGATAGTGTAAACCACAATAAAGTAACTATAATTTGAAAAGAAAAACAAATGGGGGCCCCTCCTTGTCGGTACAAAATGAGGGCCACTGTGGAGGGCTGGGGTATTTACACCAGTTTTACTTTTCCTTCGTTTTAGTGTCAAATTGCAATATGTACCTACTGTTCTTTCTGGTTAGTGTAGATGCGATGTGACAAGAGCAAGATGATGAAGGCTGTAGTAGAGGTAAAAGCAAAGGAAACGTCGCTCAATGGATGGGACACAACACAAGACGTTGGATTTAGCTTTGCATGTTGAAATAGTGTTGAAATTATCTATGATAATTAACACTTACTCTACCCCAAAAAACTAATTTACTATTTCAATAATGCTAATTTGAAAATATAAATTAATGGTGAATTGGGTATTTTTATGAAAAACAAATCGGATTGGAGTTTATATAGATTTATTGAATCTGATGTAAGTACGATAAGAAATCAAGAGAGAATTAGGGTTATGTAAAGGGTACCTCAAATTTGCAAGTAGACTTTCCAGTTGTAAGGTGGCTAGGGATCGGCTCATCTCACAACATGCCTCTTGGGGGAGAGGGCTCGGAGGCGGAGCGATGAAGTATCGGTCCTGGAACTGCTACAATGTAAATAGAACAAATGCCGTTTTTTCTACTGCAATGACAAGTATCACTATTATTGACTTGAAAATTACACTTGGGGGAGAAGTTCCAGTTACATAGTCGAGTTGAGCTCCGTAATTAGTAATCGAAAACTCAAAACTTTCGACTTGGGTAACAATTACGTTATCTGTTCGCTCTCCCTGAGGGCTAGAAGTTTGACAAAAGAAAATTGTGACTGTAAAATTTGTGATGTTTCCAGAGCTCCTTTTGAAATAGTAGAACTTTATAACAACTTTTGTGCTGGTATTTGTACTTTGACTGACTCGTGTTTTAGTTTATCTTTATTAATTTAACAAAATGGAACGCATTTCAGCTATCCATGAGTCTCTGTCCTCAGTTTCTTTCCTTATTGGTCTAAAGTGCTGAAATATGAAATGAACTTTTGTTTAAGACGTCTTGAATGCTACAAGGTATGGTATGAATGCTAAGTCTAGTTGATATACCACAGACTACGTCCAACGAACAAATACCAGCGATATACTAGTGATGGCTACCTAATACAGAAATAATAAACCTTGCCTGAATCGTTTTTTCAAATGTACTTAAAAACACGATATTCATTTCCAGCATTTCCACACAGAATAACCTTCTCTCAACTATAAAAAAAAATGAAACGCTGCAAATTCTTTCACTGGGGTTTATTATTCAATTGGAGTTGCGTTCATGATTTGAATTTCTACTAAGCTTTGGAGTGTGCGTGTTTCACAGGTGATACAGCGATTATTGAATTTCAGGAGATATGCATAGAGCACGTAAATCGGTTCTCAACCAAAATACCTATCTGGATTGATCAGTTGATCATATTTGTGTGCCTCCTGAAATTCAATAATCGCTCTATCACCTGTGAAACACGCACACTCCAAAGCTTAGTAGAAATTCAAATCATGAACGCAACCCAATTGAATAATAAACCCCATTGAAAGAATTTGCAGCGTTTTTTTAATGGTTATCAGAATACTTTAACCCGTGTATCGGCTACAAATCCTTTTAGGAGTTCACTCCAGTATCCACATTCACTACATCACTAGGTTACTGATTTCAAAACAAAAAAAATAAATAATAAACCAAAAACTACGTAGATTGAAATGAAAACCAACAAATTTTGAGTGGGGGGGGGGGGGGGGGATATTTTTCTAGGTTGGTTGCGAAGGTTTATCGTTGAAAATAATGCAAACAAAAAAGCTAATTTGGTCGGCCAACTTTTCAATATTGACTGCCAAAGACAAGTTCATTATGGCGAGCGTACAGTGTAGCTTCAAATGTTAGCGAGCCAGTTTCCACACCTCTTAAAACACTAAAGCTCCGTAATTTTTAATAATTAACACAGGGAACCACAGAGAAATAATATGTTTGTTTTGCATACTGGCTGGTATCATTCGATTTTGGAATTATATCGATTAAAGACATCGCAACCAACATGCATCAGTTTCTTTCTCAAAAGTATTCGAAACCACCTGTTTCAAAACGTTGACTAACCTTTAGATCCATGATTCAGAACCATCCTCGGTCTATATGTGATTTCGGACGCAAGTATCTTTAGTTTTGGTCCAGTAGTTTTAGAGAAAACGAATTAGCATTTTGGATTCTTTAATGTTTCATGAAACGTAAACTAACAATCGTGAAGGAGAATTTAATTCATAATTCTTAGTCGATTAAAAACCACTACTTTCCTCCCCCTTCAAAAGAAGTGAGAGGGCAAGACAATCCAGGAGGTAACCAGTGTAAATAATTGCTTGATTAAAATCTTCATGATACCATGGGCCCCTTTCGGTGAATTTGACTGCATTGCTATGCAAAGTTGAGTTCACATATGGAACTCATTCGTGGAACGAAGAAGCCGAAAGCACTTTTTCAGAATGGGAATCCCCCCCGCCCTCAATAGTAATTTTCCGGAGTGTTGTAACATAAAAATTCTTTTGTTGCCCATTCCAGTTCACTTGGAGACCGACCTCCCGTCTCAAGTGCGTCCTAGTCAATAGGAGCCCGCCACGGACGAGTAGGTAGATATTTTCCCATTTCCCCCGCACCCAACGTTCCTCTCTTGAAATGAATCTTTCTCCGGGCTCTGAGCCTTTTGTTAAGTTTTCAAAGTGGGATATTTGCGGCGTTATATACTTTGTGGTTGTTCTCTGGGTCCTTTAAAGCGAGTATTCACCATTTTTCGAACGTTGCAAAGCGAACAATGCGAAATATTCCGGATACCGTAAGCAGGTTAGTTAAAACAATTAGTTCCGTACCAATTGTTCAGGCCGAAGGTTTTCAGAACCGTTCCAAACTACAGATGTACCAAATAATTCAGTTTGAAAGTAATATTCGAGAACGGTTGGTTCGTACTGACTACGCTCACATTTTACTATTCAGAACATCGACGAGTACCTACATGCCTATAGGTGCTCGTTAGTTGTATGAACTAGTTCAGAACTGTTTCGAATTGTTACTGTGTTGTTTTTCTTCTGGAATAGTTACCATTTATGATCAACTTCATGATGTTGGTAAATAATGACGCTTGCATCTTATAAATAATGACACTTGCACACTTAAACCTTGACACTTCTGCCCTACATAAGGTGTCTTTTTTTCTTTAAGTTTTCACCTTACCATAGTAATGTTCTGACATTTCTAGAGACCAAAAGTTTCATTGACGAATGATTTCTTAGGACGGTCAAAGACCGCTTAGAGTTTATTATTCAATAATAAACCATTGTAATCACTCTTGAAAAAAAAAAAAAAAAAAAATTTAACTCCCCCTGAAAATTTTATGGTTTACGTTTTTTAAAACACCCTTTGGGATGTAGAATCCAAATCTGCAATAAAAAGTTTTCCGTCCGTCCGCCGTACGCCGTACGCACGATTTCTCCCAAACGGCTGGAGCAAAAAATCTGAAATTTTCAGGAAAAATAAATGTTGGTCCGAAAACGCCCCAATTCTTTAGCCAGCACTCTCACTTAATTTAAAGTGCCCTTTAAAGGTTGTCAAAGTTTTGTAAAATCCATAAAAACCTCAGAAAAAGTCAAGGCGGCCTAAATATGGACTTTTTTTTGAAGAACTTTCCATGAGGAATCGAATGAGCCCTCCCCAGGTCCGTAGCTCAAACCATTCCCGATGTATGACGCGATTTATGGTGCCAACATTTGCGTTATTTTGGTTTATTATTGTTTTTGTTTTGATTACAGTAACCTTGTGATGTAGTGAACGAGGTTACTGGAGTGAACTCCCAAAAGGGTTTATAGCCGATACACGGGTTGAAGTATTCTGATAACCATAAAAAAACGCAAAATTCTTTGTTGCGTTCATGATTTGAATTTCTACTAAGCTTTGGAGTGTCCCTGTTTCACAGGGCATAGAGCGATTATTGAATTTCAGGAGATATGCATAGAGCACGTAAGTCTGTTCTCAACCAAAATACCTATTTGGATGGATCAGTTCATCATATTTGTGTGCCTCCTGAAATTCAATAATCGCTCTATAACTCTCAAAACGTAGAAATTCAAATCATGAACGCAAGCCAATTGAATAATGAAATATTTGCAGGATTATTTCAATCCCAAAATCTGCACGATTTGGATACTGAGGTTGTTCTGAAATTTGTCACACATGTCTGTCAAATAGATGAACCTAATCGTTAAGGAGATGTGCTGCATCAATTTTTTGTATTTATTTAACTTTGGAATTAATGAACCGTTAAATTTTCCATCTCATGGTACTCAAATATTTGACACATGGGGGGGATATATGATTTATTTGGCGGAGGAACGGAGTTAACAATGTTTTAGAAATCGTATCCGCAAATTCTTGAAATACTATGACGTTTGTTTATCAGTAGGTAATTTATTAATGATGATTATTGGCTTGTAATTTGATCAGTGAGCTATGTGACGTACACTGCTTAAAACTACTCATTTTCTCACAATCTGATTGAGCGTGAGGTTTTATTGGAGACGGATAGTCCGGATCTAACTATCACATGCCAAATGGCCCATTACTTGACCTCAACAGGGAAGGTAGTTGTACAAGCTTATTCAATTACAATGGTTACTTATTTGTACATGAACGTAGGATTGTTTACAGGATTCCATATCACTCGACAAGGTAACTGCATCTACTGTTAAGCATTAAGGGGAGGGAGATGAGTAGTTCATCTTGCGGATCCCCATATTTTGGTTGTTTTGCGCCTTTTGATTTTGTACAAATTTAATTTTTTCAGCCGCTTCCTGGAGTTATTGACAAAGGTAACGTTAAATAGGGCTCAAGACTACATCCTAGTTTATACGGTTGTCATGGTGAAGTAGCCCGTAGTCTCCCCAAATGCGATTATACCGGGAGAGGAAGGCGCCGCGCCGAGGTGGAGGTAGATGAGGAATGGGATTGCCTATTATGAGCTCATATTGCTACAAATACTATTATGTCAGAGACGCTCTTCGAAGGATCGGTTATGGCTTTGATAAACTCATCCTTCTCTCCCTTAAAGCCCCTTTCCCCACGCTCTATTTCCGAAAGACATAAGGTTTTGATGCCCTCCGTCGTAGGTTATTTCCGTTTTTGCCCCTAAACCGGAGGCCGTCACCCCGCAAATAACGTGTTTCCCAGGCGCGGATCGCCTTAAATTGAATGTCTATGTTGGATTCCAAAATGTGATAGTGCGGGAGGGTAGAACATGAAAGTATTGGTTCAAGAAATCATTAACATGCATGTTTAAATAGGTAGGTAAATGGGTAGGAAATGATTAAAACAGAGACGGATTAAATAATGCATAGTCGTAACAGAAAAGTGATTACAGAAAAAATAGCGTGTCAGCCCTTCGGTTCTCTACGATTTAATGAAGACAGATTTAAATTCAGTTCGTTGTTTTCTCCAATTTGGGTTGTCCCACATCTGCTTGAATCGATTCCTAATAGGAGTCCCTCCAGTGACGAAGCCATTTTCAGTGAATACTTAGAGTATTTTTTTAAAACTGAATAACCGTTCTAAAGATTATGAAATGGAGAATTTTTAAAGTGGTTTGACATTTCTCAAGTTTCCTTTTACCGGTGCAAGAGCTTTTCAAAACTTTCATAACGTTGACGCCGTACGCACGATTTCTCCCAAACGGCTGGAGCAAAAGATCTGAAATTTTCAGGAAAATTCATCTTGGTCCGACGACGCCCCGATTCTTGAGCCAGCTCTCTCACTCAATTTAAAGTGCTCTCTAAGGGCTGTCAAAGTTTTGTAAAATCCCTAAAACAAGTCGAAGCGGCCTAAATTTGTACCTATTTGAAGAACATACCATGAGGAATCGAATGAGCCCATCCCCAGGTCCGTAGGTCAAACCATTCCAGATGTATGGCCCGATTTATGGTGACAACATTTGCGTTTTTTGGTTTATTATTGTTCGTTTGTAACCTAGTGATGCCGATAGCGTCGAGTTGTAGTGAATGTGGATACTGGAGTGATAGCCGATGTGGATACTTGTAGTTTATAGTCGACACACGGGTTGAAGCATTCTGATATGCGTGAAACGCTGATAATATATAGGTAAATATTATTCAATATTATTACTGGGATAAATAAGGATTCTTTCACTGGGGTTTATCATTCAATTGGCTTGCGTTCATGATTTGAATCTGTACTAAGCTTCGGAGTGTGCGTGTTTCACAGGTGATAGAGCGATTATTGAATTTCAGGAGATATGCAATGTAAATCTGTTCTCAACCAAAATACCTATTTGGATTGATCAGTTGATCATATTTGTATGCCTCCTGAAATTCAATAATCGCTGTGAACCTGTAAACCTGTGAAACACGCACACTGCAAATTCTTTCAGTTTTTCATAAGATATTAAATGTAAATTCCAAAATTATCAAGCAGTTACGAACAGTTATAAAAAAGTTGAGAAAATAGGGTGGATTGTTGATAGGAACGTGACTTGGTAAAATCAATAACTTGACTCAGAGTGGAAGTAAAATGAAATAATTGTTGGCGGCCTGCTTGACTTAATTTGTACTTTCATCAAAATTTGTTTGTCATGCTCGGTCGTATTCACCCTATATTGTTATAGGAAATTGTATACTATGAATGAAATGATTGAAACAGAGGAACAGCCGAAAGGTGAAACAATCAGGTGAATTTAGGATGGGTTTATTTACGAATATATTTAGTGATCCTTGGCCCGTATTGATCTATAATCTGAGCCCAGCTTCACCAATGATACAGAATCACCGTGGAAAAATTGGTAATGAAAGTGGTAACCTCCACGAGCTCATTCGAAACTGCTATTCGACAAAGCATGGGCACAATGTCAATCAATGAATGCGTGAAGTCACACCAATGAACAGAACACAAACAATCTCAGAGAGTCAAATTATTTCGTAAGGAACTTGGAAGGAGGGGACCGGCGATTATTACCTGACACATCAAAAACACTAAGTGTGTTTAAAAAGAAAGTCTTTCTTTTTATACAATACGATTTTAGCTAAAGGAAATCTACGTCAGAAATCCAAGTGACACAATTATCGAAAGTTTTAGTTCAGGGTTGGTAAACTTTTCTACGAGTGAATTGTAATAATCTAAAAAATGTATATTGAACCATTTTAAACTCTTAATTTTTAGCTTTTACTGATACTTTATGTACCCATTTGTAGCAATTTATTGTGCTTAGTGTTTTCTATTTCCATGAAATAGGATCTAACGTTGAAACTTTGTATTTCGTGGAGTTGAAACAATTATCCTTAATTTTTGTGTTGGTGTACTATCCATTTTTAAGTAGCTAATACTCTTTTATTATGTAATGCATATTCTCTCTCCTTCACAATAGTCAGTTCGTGAATCGCCGGAATGTGTCAAGTGATCATGTAAATTACGGCGCATGGTAATGTGAAAATGGGGTACTTTACCTCTGGGAAATATCTGCTTGAGAGCGTTGGAGCAAGATGGAGGTTAATTTATTGCTCAACTGTTCCCGAGAATCGTCACTCTAAAATATGGTGTATAGAGCGACTTCAGAAAATATGTGTAGTTGAATGAATTTATATGTTATCCGTAAATAATTTTAATGATGTCGGTAGATACTGGTAAGCGTTTCACAATTTTTGTAATTTGATCATATTTTTTGGATAAAAAAATAAGTTAAATTTGTGCGTACGGTGGAATTTGTGGGTGCATTAGTTTGAATATTTGTTTTGCTCCTAAGTAATGAATGATGCGTTTTTCAAAAAGATCCTATTGTGGCCCTATTGAGGTACTGTATGGCCTCGTATCTGAAATAGATAATGGATTAAACTGAACAGCAAACTTACTTGGTTTAATAGATTGTAACTACGAAATATTGTACATTTGGATGGATGTGTGATGCCAGTAAAACTAGGTCAATGAAAGATCGTGCGGCCCTGTAATTTTGAACGAGCAACAAATGGACGAAGTCAACTTTGGGTCTCCGAAATATGAGAAAAATTGTTTGCCCATTTTCAGCCTGAGTTTTTCTTTGAGGGAAAAAGCGAAAGAAGCGTCAAACTATAACATGATTCCTACCTACACAAAAATTAATTTTTCGAATTTGAAAAAGACAGCAGCCGATATAGGACTCTTGGAGTCTACTAGAAACAGGGATGTTATTAGTGTTAATCGTTCTCGACCAAGAAAAACAAGATTTACAGCACCCCCTCCTCCCCCCCCCTTCATACAAACACTGCAGAAAAAATGTTTATTGTTTTTGTAAAACGTAATCATTCTATGAAGATCACCTGTCTATGTGTTAGACAAAGTCTTTGGTTCATCGTCTAAACTATGGCACCTTGATCCTCCATACTTCGAAATCGTAGTCTAGATGTCTTGAAAAGAGCTCCATTTACACTTCAGCACCGCAGTTCGATTGGGGAAGGAATTAGCTACGAAGGAACTCCATCTGATCAATACGCCCTCATATACAAAACAAATAATTAAAATTTATAAACTTGAAAGTGATCACCAATGAATCTCCGCCCCCCCCCCCCCCCCTGACATCACGCGACGGATATTATTAGTCCCTGAATGCCATGTTATAGTAGGTACATGAGATTGAATTATCATTAGCATTCAACATGATGGCTAATCAGCTTTGGAATGTCGTGAATAATGTTGGATAATATTCAAGATGTAGGAGAAATTTATCAGGTCCTTGAACCTGGGAATCTAAAATGGCTGAAAACGCCTGGTTGTTCTGGTAGAAATAATCAAATATCTGAAATTGGCTATGCCATCGAAAAAATCCCCCCTAAACCTCAGACGTTAAATATTTGTAATGCAAGGGAAAAACTCTTCCATATCTTGTTGACACATACCCGAACGGCTGTCACGCAAGAAGCTGCAAATATTGGAAGATTGCATTTTTGGGAGACAAGATTTTCCATCCATGATAGGTACAAGAATGAAACTAGGCAGAGTCGGAAACAAAATGAAATAACTTGAGGGGAAGGATCTTTCCCGAACATTAAAAACGCGGTCTTGTTACTCAGATGTCAGGGGTTCGGATGATTATCAAACGGGGTATGTTGTACATTAACCAAACATTACAAAATAGAAGTAGGCACCTACAGAAAAAATAAAGTAAATTGGTAGATGATCTGACAACAAAAACGCTGCAAATTCTTTCACTGGGGTTTATTATTCAATTGGCTTGCGTTCATAATTTGAATTTCTACTAAGCTTTGGAGTGTGAAGTTTCACAGGATAGAGCGATTATTGAATTTCAGGAGATATGCATGGAGCACGTAAATCTGTTCTCAACCAAAATACCTTTTTGGATTGATCAGTTGATCATATTTGTGTGCCTCCTGAAATTCAATAATCGCTCTATCCTGTGAAACGCGCACACTCCAAAGGTTAGTAGAAATTCAAATTATGAACGGAAGCCAATTGAATAATAAACCCCAGTGAAAGAATTTGCAGCGTTTTTTATTGAACCTCAATCCCCCCCCACAATAAAAACATCCATAATTTATCAAGTCCTTTAGCACTCGTATTGCGTTAAAACTTCCCCAAATCCGAATTTAGACGATGTAGCCAAAGGTAGACTGATGTAATGGAGGCACACAAATATCATCAACTGATCAATCCAAATAGGTGTTTTGGTTGAGAACCGATTTACGTGGTCTATGCATATCTCCTGAAATTCAATAATCGCTCTATCACCTGTAAAACACGCACACTCCAAAGCTTAGTAGAAATTCAAATCATGAATGCAACTCAAATGAATAAAATTGAATAATAAACCCCACTGAAAGAATTTGCAATGTGCGTGTTTCAAAGGTGGTAGAGCGATTATTAAATTTCAGGAGGCACACAAATATGATCCAAATAGGTATTTTGGTTGAGAACAGATTTACGTGCTCTATGCATATCTCCTGAAATTCAATAATAGCTCTATCACCTGTGAAACACGAACACTCCAAAGCTTAGTATAAATTCAAAACATGAACGCAAGCCAATTGAATAATAAACCCGAGTGAAAGACTACTTATTTACCCCAGTAATAATATTGAATAATAATCCCCAGTAATAATATTTACCTATATATTATCAGCGTTGCCTACATATCAGAATGCTTCAACCCGTGTATCGGCTATAAACTACAAGTATCCACATCGGCTATCACTCCAGTAACCACATTCACTACAACTCGACGCTATCGGCATCACTAGATTACAAACAAACAATAATAAACCAAAATACGCAAATATCGGCACCATAAATCGAGCCATACATCGAGAATGGTTTGACCTACGGACGTGGGGAAGGGCTCATTCGATTTCTCATGGTATGTTCTTCAAATAGGTATAAATTTAGGCCGCTTCGACTTGTTTTGAGGTTTTTAGGGATTTTACAAAACTTTGATAGCCCTTAAAGGGCACTTTAAATTGAGTGAGAGAGCTGGCTCAAGAATTGGGACCAAGATGGATTTTTCCTGAAAATTTCAGATTTTTTGCTCCAGCCGTTTGGGAGATATCGTGCGTACGGCGTACGGCGGACGGACGGAAAATTTTTTATTGCAGATTCGGATTCTACACCCTTTGAAACGTAAACCATGAAATTTTCAGGGCGGGTTAGAATTTTTTTTTTTAAGAGCGATTAAAATGGTTTATTATTGAATAATAAACCAAAAAGTAAGAATGATAAAATTAAAAAATGAATAAATGAAAAGGCTATAACAATAACTTGATAAATTGCTAATATCAATTGGTGGTAAGGTAAAAAATCGAGATGGAAATCAAACACAGGTCCTTCTGGTGACAGGTGAGACAGCTAGATTCCAATGGACTAATAACGTTGCTCATTTGGCTTGTCTTCTCCACTGGTAATCCATGATGTTACACTTACAGCTGGTACTTGGTTTCAATCAGTTAATAACATACCCAACTAATCACAATTCTTCTTTTATTGTGAAAGTTCATGAAATATTTATTGATTATCCTACAATTTCACCTTCCTAACAAGATTCACCCTCGACAAAATCAAATGCATGTGCTGTTGTGGGGTACAAAATAAAGTACTCGGCTGCAGGATATGGGTGAAACCAATAAAGGCAGTCAAACTTTTAGGAAAGATTTTTTTGTTGAAATGGTACAGAATTTACCAAAAATGATAGCTATACCATTTAGGCATATTAGGTTTTCTTCAATTTTTTGGATCTTCATCCTGCCACAGTTTACGTGTTACGCACATTATCCATTTTCGGGCTACGGAGTTTCATTATTCAAAATAATTAATCAAAGCGTTCAATTAGTGGGTATTCCTAAAACTCTTTGTTCAACTGGAACCACAAAACGTAAAAAGGGTTGTAAAAAGAGTGTACCTATACGTAATTAAAACATGTTTACCATGTTACCCCTGCAACAGAGAAGAAGAGAAAGAAGGGGAAAACAATGTTTGCGGAACGGTAAGAGATTGGTTATCGCTCCAGCTCCCACACCCCATTTGTGTTTTCCCGATTTTTCGCGAGAAATCGGCGAACTGAAAAACCACAGCCCTCGGTTCATTAGATGCGGCCTGGTCATAACCTAATCAAAACGCTAGGCCGCTTCCATTCGCAAACACAAAAGCCGTAACCACGATTAGCAATTTAGCATTGTATACTTCTCTCCTCGTACATGTAGTACTTTCCCAATTATTTTCAGGGGGGGGGGGGGAAGAATACCTACCAATTAGCGTTTGCCCTACAGTCAAGTTCGTTGGAATTTTCTGTCGGCTTGAATCTCAGTGGTGAAAACTCATGCTTGGCGACCAGAGAAGCTGCGATTTGGACAGGTGGTGATAGGGCGGAAGGAATCGCTCTGTCCAGAAAGCACTGAAATCGCGTAGTCACAAGCTGGGTGAATAAAATTACTGACATATCTTCACTCCATAGTTTTTTCTATTTTCCGTAATAAACCTTTGTAGTCGACAAAGAAGATTTTTTTTTTTTCAACCACAACAGGTAAAAAACGGCAAAAAATCACTACTGATTACAATAATTGCGTTAGAGACATCAAATTTCACTCACTTCTGGTATTTGAAGTGCTGATTTGAATGAGATTGAAATCAGCGCAATTAGACGACCAAAAAAGTCAATATTTGATGTCAAAAGACGAATTAGGAATTTTGAGAATAAAGTCGTGTTCGGTATCATTTACTAGGTGAATCAAATGAAAGAAAAATCAGCGCAATCAGACTATTGGAAAAATCAAAACTGAAGGACAAAAATTCAAAAATCTGAAAAAATCGTTCAAATTGTTTTCAGGGGTTATACATTGAACGAGACAATAGAAAATTGAATTTTTTATGTATAGTATGCAATCATTGGAGTTGAAAGAACGGGATAACAACTAAGAAAACTTCAGATTAATGTACAAGCTTAATTATTAGTATAATAAAGTATCTGGTGAAGAGATAAAATGAAAAATTTCTTGATGAAATGTAAAAAACTGTCCAACTGTTGTTCAAAATAATAATTGCAAAAACTGTAGTTCAAAATAATAATTCCATAGCTTCTTCACTAATTGGAACATGTTTCTTTTTAGGGACCGATCGTAAACTTGAAATAAACGGGTCCGATGACTCCAAAATCCGATGGAATACATCCTCTATAGATGGAATACAGCTATTCATGTTTGAACAAAAAACTCAAAAAAAGTCAAGTCGGTCTAAATTTTGACTTTTTTTCAAGAACTTTTCATGAGGAATCGAATGAGCCCCTCCCCAGGTCCGTAACTCAAACCATTCCCGATGTATGGCCCGATTTATGCTGCCAACATTGCATCCACATTCAGTACATCACTAGGTTACTGCTATCAAAACAAAAACGCTGCAAATTCCTTCACTGGGGTTTATTTTTCAATGATTCATGATTTTAATTTCTACTAAGCTTTGGAGTGTGCGTGTTTCACAGGTGATAGAGCGATTATTGAATTTCAGGAGGCACACAAATATGATCAACTGATCAATCCAAATAGGTATTTTGGTTGAGAACAGATTTACGTGCTCTATGCACATCTCCTGAAATTCAATAATCGCTCTATCACCTGTGAAACACGCACACTCCAAAGCTTAGTAGAAATTAAAATCATGAACGCAAGCCAATTGAATAATAAACCCCAGTGAAAGAAGAATTTGCAGCGTTTATTGAATAATAAACCAAAAGATAAGCTACTAGCTCACATTCACAGAAAATGTTCGGACATAGTAAAGATCTCCTAGCATCATGTCGCCATCGTATCATCTGAAATAATAGCGGTGGAATTTTATGTCAGGTGTCCATTTTGAAATCGAGTTTTTCAAGTCTTACGTAATAATTACGTTGTACAATTATTGTGAACAAGTGTTGCGTAGGTACCTAGGTGTTTTAATTCCCCTAGCTAAATTTTAATTTTCCACTCGTGAATTTCTACGTCGGGTCCTTATACAGAATATTTCGATTGCAGGTATCGACATTCTATTCACCTGGATAATTTGCAGCGATTTTTCTCGGTTTGGAAAACACTGAGAATTTTTTTTCTTTCGAGGATTTCTTTCTATGATTCATGTTGTCGTAGAAGCTATTCTAAGCGTACCTACAAACGAAGAGATAAGTAAACAATCAAGTTTTGAGGTGCTATCTTTCTTCCTTTTCAGTTCAAAGTAGGTACATTTATTGTCAATAGAAATACGAGTTGATATACAACTGGTTGAAGAAAACTGATGAATGTATGTTCATGGTGGAATGTTCAGAGATTTGAATAATTCTGACTTTCTGAATTTGGCACGATATGCAAAATCGTTTTAAAGCTATGAGACACAAGCGTAAAATTTGTCGGTTTTTTGAATCAAGAATTTGAATTCAATTATTTTTTAGTTTGACAATCAGTTCTGAACGTCATTTTCTGTCAATCCTGAGGCGTTAAACCAAAAGACTGAGAAAAATGTTGTGAAATAACACAAAATGTTTTCATGTTTGCTAGTGTTAAAATCCCTTCAATTATTAATATTATGAGCCCGCTCGCGAACATCCGTTTTCTCTCGCCAAAACTTTGATGGGGGGAAAAACGTCAACACAAATATGAACGTGGACAGGTCCAAACAGAGTAAACATTACCTAGTGATATAAAATTATGACATCAGATATAATTTCAATTGGATATTGTTTTCAAAAGTTCCTACTGAAATCGAGTTTTCCGTAACTTTTGTTATACGAGGTGTGTTGAAAAAATACCCGGAATTTTCGTCTTTTGAAAGAATTGTCATTTATTCTTCTACGTCGACGTTGTTCCTTTCAAAGGAGTCCCCACTAGATATTAGGCACTTCAGCCAGCGTTTTTTTAAATTGTCAAACACTTCTTGAACTTGATTTCTTTGACCTCTTTCAGCGATTCACTCCTAATGTCAGCTATGCTTGTGAAACGACTACCCTATAAAGGTTTTTTCAATTTTTTGGAAACAGCAAAAATCACAAGGGGCCATTCATGATGAATACGGAGGTTGAGGTATCATTACAGTGTTATTTTTTGCCAAAAAAATTACGAACAAGCCACGATGTATGAGCATGGCATGGGCCAATCTATAGGTACGCTAATATCTAACTACTTCTGCTAACGACGACTGCTAACGACTTCTGTGATTGTGATAACCATTGCTCCCACTTTTTCCACGTTTTCATTGGTTGTAGATGTGCTGGGTCGTCCTCTTTGACGTGTTTATGGCCATCATGGAAACACTTATACCACTCGTAAACACTTGTTTTGCTTCCGAGTCTACCAAGGTGGCGGAAGCATGGTTTTTTCTTGGTAGCAGACTTACCATAGCCTTTTGTTAACGTTTGGCACGTTTTGTTACAATTTATTTCATTTTTTAAGCAAAACTTAATAAATTCCCTTTTTTTAACTGTCGAAAATTGTGGAACTCGTGAAAACAAGTCAAACCTTAGCTGCTGCCAAGGATAAAGTGAACAACGAATACTGCTGAAAATGATGCCTTACTTTAGAAGCATGTGTAACAACATGATGAAAAGTTTTTTTTTTTTTTTTTTTTTTGAAAATCGACACGCCCAACAAAGTTTAAACTTTTCGGTTATTTTCTGAACACACATCGTATATTTGCAGACAATCGAAGCGTAAATAGGTAAATTCCATGTCAATAGTTCGTAGTTGCATTTCCTATCCAATCCATGCAATATGAAGTGAGCTCTTTTTATGGCATCTAGAACGCAATAGTAAGGTATAGAAGCTTTGAGTGTTGTAATACTTGAGAGGAATTGTTATATCAATTCTACCTTTACTTGATTACGATTTCTTGATATTATTCCCTTTTTTGACCTTATTAATTACTATGGTTATTTTATATAAGGATATATAAGGTTATTTATTCAACAATCGTATTTATTGCTCCAAGAATTACTACGGGGCTCCTATTAACCACGATGTGGAAAAGGTTTTGGTATTCCTTTAATATTTTTATTTTTATAAAATAGCACCGCAGGTGGTATTAGGTAAGGAGTTCGGTTAATAGGATGGATCTGGGATATTAATATCAATTTGATTTAAATACAGAAATTGAAGGAACGGATTACCTGGTCGGATGAGAGCTGGGTAGAAAGTGGTTAATAGGAGCCCCGTAGTAATTCTTGGAGCAATAAATACGATTGTTGAATAAATAACTCAAACCTTGTGTAGTATTATTTCTTGAACCTTATATATCCTTATATAAAATAACCATAGTAATTAATAAGGTCAAAAAAGGGAATAATATCAAGAAATCGTAATCAAGTAAAGGTAGAATTGATATAACAATTCCTTTCAAGTATTACAGTGTAGATAATATTCCAACGACTACGTCTGTGTAAATTATCGTTGTAAGATTTTCTAACGTAGTAACTAAGATCCCTAGAGTCACAGGTTCGCAGAGGTTTTTACATTGAGATTATAAAAACTATTTGAACTCTCAAATTTATTGAAAAGCAATTTAACAATGACACATCAGGACGGTCGGTCTCAATGTTTTTGGCAATCATGTCAAGAAATAGCAAGGAATTTAAGAATGGATCCGACAGAAAATGCAGAAACAGGGAACGAAAGTTTTTGAAGAGGGGGGGGGGGGGGGGGTCGACAGCATGAGGAGATAAGTGTTATCAGCCAAGTTCTCGCCGCCCGCGAAGGTGTCGGAGCGCTATTGGCGGCGTTTCCCTTTTATCTCTTCCGACGAGGTGGGCGCACAAAGAGTCCTCCTCTCACCCTCTCCCGCACACTCCCTCGCTCACTCTCTCTCTCTCTCACGCTCTGTTATCGCCTTCCACGGTCGACGTAGGCCTGAGGAGGGTGCGCCTACGTGAACCGAGCGCCGCGGGAGTTAGACCGAGAGGAACCAGGAGGTGTACGCGTCAAGGAAGCGGGGGAGTTGCATTCACTACGCGTCGCGGAACAATCGATAGGCCCTAAGGGGGGTTGGTGTGTGGTGAGCTACTCGGGGCCCTCCCTTAGAGAAATCTCGTTGTTTTTCGTGGTGGAAGAGGCGATATGAAGATTTGTCAACAGCTTTCTCCACAATACGGGGACAACATCAACAACCTTCTTTGTTTGTTGATAAAGTTGAGCTCCTCGCTTCGCTAGCCACTAAGCACTGACAATGAGATGCACCCTCATATGTGAACTAAGTGATAAACAATGTCTTCAATTTCACTTTCTTTGTACGCTAATCTTTTCAATGACATAAAGAGTAGGAACGAAAAGGGCTGCCAAGTTAGACGTGGCTCATAGCTTCTCAATCTTGAAAGATGTTGAAATTAACGTTGAAACAAGAATTCAAGGACAAACATAGTGGAAGGTAATGCGTGGTAATGTTTGGTTTGTTGTAGTAAATATGACTTACCTGCAATTCACTGGCTCCATCACGGCGCAGAGAATAGTCAGTTGAGTAACGAGTGGATTTTTAATTGATTATGACAATGTTTGGAAATACTCTCCTCTTCTAGGTATTTACAAACTATTTGAATAAATGGCTAGTCTAATAGTAAATTGGGTTGAGAGGGAGAAAGGGGAAAACTGATACAATTAAGAGCTATAATATCATTAGAAGATAGATCCGAAATAGAAATAATAGATTCCGTGTAGTCTGCCTCCCTTTTTTGAGCTTATTTGTTGTTGCATAGAGTGCCCAACAGTCACAGTTAATGTGATAAGAGCATCAGCGCATAATTGGGTCGTCTATTATACTCTTCATACTCTCAACAGACAGCGAATTCAAAATTTCCTTGGTTTTCTGTACTACCAGACTAAAGTCGGAGTCAAACAAAAACGCTGCAAATTCTTTCACTTGGGTTTATTATTCATTTGGCTTGCATTCATGATTTGAATTTCTACTAAGCTTTGGAGTTTGCGTGTTTCACAGGTGATAGAGCGATTATTGAATTTCAGTAGGCACACAAATATGATCAACTGATCAATTCAAATAGGTATGAAGGTTGAGAACTGGTTGAGAACAGATTTACGTGCTCTATGCATATCTCCTGAAATTCAATAATCGCTCTATCACCTGTGAAACAGGGACACTCCAAAGCTTAGTAGAAATTCAAATCATGAACGCAACCCAATTGAATAATAAACCCCTGTGAAAGAATTTGCAGCGTTTCATGCATATCAGAATGCTTCAACCCGTGTATCGGCTACAAAGCCCTCACTCCAGTATCCACATTACTACATCACTAGGTTACTGCTATCAAAACAAAAACAATAATAAACCAAAATAACGCAAATGTTGGCACCATAAATCGGGCCATACATCGGGAATGGTTTGACCTACGGACCTGGGGAAGGGCTCATTCGATTCCTCGTGGAAAGTTCTTCAAAAAGAGTCCAAATTTAGGCCGCCTTGACTTTTTTTGAGGTTTTTAGGGATTTTACAAAACTTTGACAACCCTTAAAGGGCACTTTAAATTAAGTGAGAGAGCTGGCTAAAGAATTGGGGCGTCGTCGGACCAAGATGGATTTTTCCTGAATATTTCAGATTTTTCGCTCCAGCCGTTTGGGAGAAATCGTGCGTACGGCGGACGTACGGAAAAATTGTTATTGCAGATTCGGATTCTACACCCTTTGAAACGTAAACCATGAAATTTTCAGGGGGGTTAGAATTTTTTTTTCAAGAGCGATTACAATGGTTTATTATTGAATAATAAACCAAAACAACAACTAAAATCAAATTAAAATAACAAAGATATAGATTTATCTCTATTACGCACTCCATTTACCCCTTAAAATAATGTGAAAGTTCTAAATTAAAAAAAAAAAATTGTGTAATCGAACAAAAAAGAAGAAGAAAAACCCCGCCGTATAAGCTAGAAGAGCAGCGCGACTGCCAATTACATCTCCAGTTCCGACAGATGGTTGAAAATTTCCGAGGTTTTCTTTTAACGACTAGACCAGAATCGGGGTCAAAAATTAAAATAAAATAAAACCAGATGAAAATAGAGAAGGTTTGACGATGTATCATTACAACCCATTCCAATCACCCCTTTCATAATTAAAATTGAAATTTCTGAAGTATGTTGAAATACTAAAAGAAAATCTTAATTGTTTAAAAAAAACTATGACATGAGTCTTTCGCGAATTCTAGCTTGAGCCGCGATTGAAAGGATTGGCACTACCCGTCCATTCCCTTTCCTATCAGCTAAAGCAAAATCACATTGTCGCAACATCGACAAGACTTAGTCGATGATTTCTATCCAAGTTCCACTCCATTGCATTGTGAAACGTAAGTTATCTGCCCCATTGATTAGGCTGTGATTGGGATGTACATATTGAACTTGATAGCTTTCGATCGTTTGGTTTAACAAGCTCGTTGCTATTAGCTGATTCAATTGGTTCTAATTGAGCTCAAATCCATAACAGTGTAATTGATGGAGTGAACAATATGTGTAATGCATCCTGCCACTGGCTCTCACGAGCGACATTGGGCGCTGTGGCACATTTCGGATACTACTACTTGGTATGTTGTTTTAAATCAAATTCATGTATCAACGTCCTGAAAAGGGCCGTCCACTCTGAGCTCGCATCGTTGGCAGGCAGGGTTTGTGAACGTTCAAAAACATGATGCGCGTGCTGTGTAAACTCGTGAGCAAGGTTCGTTCGTTCGATTGAGTTCGGTTTTTCCGCAAATGCACGTGTTTTTTATGGCAGCGTGGCTTGTGAATTCTAAGAATCAGACCCTTCTCAACGCCGAAGGGCAAAGAGCGGAAGCCCTTTCAGTTGAAGTCTTCTTTTCCCTCATTCGGTGCTGATAGGATTTTCCGATTTTAGTGATATTTTTGTTCTCAGCAACTTACTTTATCAATTAAATTTTACAAAACTTTGACAGCCACTTTAAATTGAGTGAGAGAGCTGGCTCAAGAAAAAAAAAGTCAGGTGGCAGATTGAATTTGTACTCTGAAATGTCGTCAACAGGTGGCAGACATTTTTGAAAAGACAAGTCTCAGTTTCATCGCATATCAAATCGCCGGAAACCTCGGTCCTCCTTCCCCTCAACAATGAAGATTACCTGTTTTGGGTCTCCTTCTTCCTTCAAATGTCCGTACGAAACCATCCGAAGCAGCTCATATCGCCACCCTGGATAGTGCGGGTACCAACGTCGAACGAAGGAAGTGGAAGGAACATATGGATGAAAGGCAAAAGAGCAAAAACAACTGTTCGTAGGCCCTTAGCGGCCAGCATAAATCCACATTTTTTTAAAGCCCTAACAGACAGCTTTGGAGTGTCTGCTTGGTGCGTGTTTGCTTAATGAGCCTCAAGATTCTGTAAAGGAATCACCTGACAAACTTGACCCAGCTTGAGATTCACAACCTCAAGATAATGTTGTTCAATTTTGTACAGTGTATTTTATGGACTTTCTCCTCAAAAATAAGGTTTAAAACTGGTTTACTTTATTAGCAAAATTGCACCCACCAAATCAAAGTTCAATTTAAGTTTAAAAGATCCGACTTAGCTGAAGCTTTTTTCTCCGATCCGAAGAAAATTTGATTTCAAATCATTTAAAAAAAGGCTAAATGACGATTAAGACTGTTTATCCTCAGGAAACGAGTAAAGTGTTTTAAAAAGTCTTCTTCCTTGCACCTTATGACAACAATTGATGTTGATACGCAACGCCCCGCCGAATGATGACCGAAGAACGACTTGACCTAACAGAGACATAACTAATAATTCCTGAGGAATAACAGAAGGCTTACTAACATAGTTCCGTTTCCATTGTCAATTGTTATCTATATTCATCTGAAAATAATCCAGCATATGAGAGATGGAGAGTTTTTTTTTGGACACAATGAAGAATTTTCTCAGTGCTTATGAACGTCCAATTACAATTAATCACAGTGTTTGAAGTTGAGTTTTTTGGAAGAGTTGGTCTCTACTTCCAAGGGAGCGGAAGCTTTGTCTTTTCTTCCGGGCGATGCATTTTTTTTCTCAAATGGAATAGCCAGTTGTTGCAATAAATAATATTTCTTTCATCACACTCATTTTAGTGACCATGAAAACAGTCCAAACAGTATAATAACTTTTCGATCCGGAATCCTCGGTCATTGGAAGATCTTCATTGTTATCAACATGATTGATTCATCTGAAGTAAGGAACGCTAAATAACATGTTTTCTTTTATGAAGTAGAGAACGATCTGTTCTTTGAAGATCAGTACTGTCAATTATGTCTGTTATCAATGAACAAGCCTGTCGATGCACGCGAATAACGGAAAATAATACACAATTATTGTGTATTGAAGTCAATGACTGATCGTCGGTAGGGTAACAATGATGACTGTTGCATCATCTACAGCGATGTAATTCATTACGTTTCACTGGTTGTAAATTGCGGAAGAGGGTCAATGTTATGTACCCTTTCAATGCACACAAGTTGATATATTTGTTAAATACTGCTAAATATATTGAGAAAATTACAGAGATTAAGCTGATATATATGTTGGCTCCCTAGCCTCTTCTATAGTGTTTCTAATGCAAAGGACACAGTAACTGAGAGGGGGGGGGGGGCACACTCTAAACACAGCGTAGTTTCCTTGAAGGTCTAACGGGCTAACTGCGAGTAGTACTACTTCAAGCTCAACGTAGCTGTCATAAGTTTGGGATTTAAAAACATTAAACATTCTGTGAAGTAGTGCGTACATTACAGGGACGTCACTACATTTGGTTTGTAGTAGTAAATATGAATCCTGCTCGATTCACTTGCTCCACGTGGGCACCGTTAAATTATTCATGCGTACAATCAAATGCCGGGAAGAAATATAATATTTTGATATGGATATCCCCACCCACACACTCACCACATACACAGAGAGTTGAAAGTTGTACCTTTCTTAGTAGGGATAAAATATTTTAAAAACTTTCATAGTTAATGATGGTCGGGAACGCTGGAAGAAGGTCCCTCAGCAGGGTGAGGAGGGAGCAGATCAAGTTTTCGGGGCAAAACAGATGGCTGTACGAAATACTAAAGAATCGTTGGTGCTGCTATGGACATGTGCCATAAACTCAGGAACATGCTCGTACATTTTTCATTTTCTCATGAAAACGAAAAACCCAATAAAACAGTAGAGCACCTTCTGTCAATGTGTAAGACACACACAAGCAAGTGGGAAATCGCAATAAAACAATTTAACAAAACAATATGGATATGGATACTACGAAAATTATGTGAACACGAATCAAAAGGTTCATTCCTAGATGTGGATTCTTCATAGCTCCTTTTGCCCTCTCCCATTTTAAATTCCTGAATAAAAAGATATGATTTTAACTTATAATCTCTCTGAATTTCGAGGATTGCCCTAGGTACATCATGATGGGATTTCTTTATGGATAACAACAGATCCCGATTGAGAGATAAGTAACCTTAGGGAGTTTCGTAAATATGCCTAAAGCCTGCTATGAAGACTAATTTTGAAACTACCCGCTTCGTTGATGCTCAAATATTTCGTGAGGTTCCTGGTAAAAGAGACCAAGTAACATTTTTTTCAAAATGAGCTTTTTTTGTCATTCCGGTACTAAGGAACGTTGTCTACTGTGTGTTGTTGCTAAGAACGTTATCTTCAAACTGATGTGCAAGAAATACTTGAAAATAAATTTTACCTGCCTGACCCAAAGAGTGTCATGTGACCAAATGGCATTTGAACTCAACCACAAAACACGAGATGGATTATAAATGTACTCTCGCTGGTGCATGTAAATGTTATCAATTGCCATTTGATCACTTTTACTGTGTAAGATTTGTAAGATTGCATAGTGGGCAGGTGAAAATGACCAATTACAGTGATAGGTAATGAATAACCTTTTCTACCAGAAATAGGTATATCATTGTTATTAGATGCTTGGCAACACGATAAATTAACGAAAAAACTATTCAATCCCTCAATTTCATGTAAATATGCGACTGATTTTCGAAGAATTGAATTGACCAAATGAGTAGAGCTTGAAACTCCAGGCAGGTAAAAATGATCAAATAGAGTTTTCCGAATAAACAGCTCTTATTTAATCTGAAGTGAATTTTGAAGCACGATATCATAGGCGGGCACTACCTAACTACCTACAGGATAAAGAAAAATCGAAACATAGTCGGATGAGACATCACACAACCAGTGTTCGTAAGAAGAAAATAGGTGAAACTTCAGATCGCTCCCCTGTTAAATTTTGCAAATGTTACTTGGTCACTTTTACTCGGAACCCCACGATTTGTTCCCATTCTTCAGTTACCTACCTTTACAATTATTTATTATAATTGTGGTGGTTGAGGTAAGGTATGAATTTACTATCACGCAGCACTATGTGGTTGTTTTAAGGGCAATGCCATTGTATTTACGGATTTGAAATCCGAATTGTTCAATACGATTGTCAATGTGACCTACAGCTAACCCTGGAACGGCGAGCCTCTGACCTACTTCCCCCCGTCGCTCCGAACGCTCTCCAATAACCCCGCCAACTATTCCGCAAATGCACCAGAAGGAACAAACCCTCGTAGCCCGCAGCCTTCGACCTCCCAAAAAAAGACGTAGACTCCCCCATTTCACCCTCACAATCAATTTTCAGGGGGTAGTTTAGCATCATTTTCCCCCTACGAGAAAAGTACTCAAAAGCTGTGGGGACGAGGGGGCGGTGAGCGGTTTAAGCCTTACTACGCATGCGCCGCCGGGTGGGGGCCCCCCGACCCCGCGGCTCCTGCACGTCAGCTAAGCGATCCACATACCGGCCTGACTCAGTTGGGAAGACCTGCCCACCGTCTTCTCTTCTTCATAGCTTGTATCTCCCTTTTTTCATTTTCCTTTCATTCTTTTTTTCCATCTGTAAAAGTATAATTTTCTGTCCGTCAAACGCCGCCGTTGCCTTGTTAAATTAACCCCAGGCCCGAAACAAAGTTCCCCCTCAGTGTTCAAGCCTCTGGGAGCAGGTAAAGTGTTGGTGTTGTGTTTATGTGTTGTTCATTTCTGATAAGATACCGAAAACAACCCCTCGAGACTCCACAACAACAGTATAAATCAACCACTCACTGACCATCCCACACATAGCATTGGTTAGCTCTTTATAACATTGTTTGGACTCAAAACACGATAATATTTGGGTAAGTGACATCATCACACGATAGATTCACACGCACTTTTTTACACTCCGATTGGATACCTTTTAGCACAGCTATTCACACGGATTCCTTTTGATATTGCATGAACTAACTCAATAATGCGAAATCGATCACTATCCCCTAGCAAACACCGGCATGTTACCACAGTTGATCATGATGGATATCCTCTCACCTCATAAATGTATCATAGAGCAAATATCTGCATCGTGAATGGTAGTGATTATTCTATAAGCCTTACATATGATTACTGTATCTGAACTATTATAATCAGAATTATGATAACATAAACATATTGGTCTTGTATGATATTATTGTTTTGTTGTAGGCTAATATATTTGCTGTCATTGTTGAATGATAAAGAAATGTTTGATTAGAACCTTCCAGCAGGTTGTGATCCCAAAGGGGGTGTGGCTCAATGATAGACAAGGGGGCGTGGGGGGGACACGCCCACATGAGAAGGTTTCACAGGTCACGACTGTTACCCTTAGACTAATAAAATATTCTACAGCAACACAGAAGACATTCCATTTTTTCTTTTAATTGCTTATTGCATACTTTAGTAAGTAGTGACATTCCAACAAATGATTTTTCAACTCCAAGTGAAATGTTTATCTATATTTTTGATAGATTACTGCTTTTTAATAATTATCAATAAATTTACATATGTTTAACATTAAAAAAGTAATCAAACTTATTCGATATATATTATCGACTGCATCTATAGATCTTCTTGGTGACTTACATTCTAATTACACATATTAAGGTGGGTATTACAATATGTTAAGTTAAACATTTTAAGGCCTTTTTTAATATTCCATTTCACAACTTGAATATGAATTGCGGTAATAGAAATTTAAGATAATTTAAATTAGTTCAAAAGTTTCTTATTCAGGGGGCTGACTAAATGTATGTATTTTTAAATATTTTAAGAGCAGCTCAACGACAATGAAGACGATGACGACAATGGGCAAATTCATTTGGTTCTTGGACACACACTTTAGACTGACAAGAATGTTTAAATTTATTGAAGGTATAATAAGTTCACAGGAATTTGAAAGTATCTTTATCGTTACTGATACTGGTAGTTTAAACATAATCTATACTGTTTAAAACCTCCATTTCATTAATTTAATTCATAGATTTAAAAATCTATACCTCAAGAACTTTCGAAATGGAAAATAAATTTTTATAAAATCAAAAAATTTTTATAAAATCAAAAATTTTTATAAAATCCTTTTCATGAAAGGAGTATTGTTATTATTGGTTGAAATAACTTGAATGAATCAAATGAGCCCGCCGTTTTTCCGTTCGCTATCGCTGAGGGCTTGAACTTTTGAAGATTGTATTCCGATCAGTAAATTACACATCTAGAATATACTTAACTTATTTGACAAGGAGAGATTATTGAAAGAAATGACAGAAGGTTCGTTATGATTGACATCCTCATGATGATAGAAAAGAACCGTGAAGAGAAAAGTAATTAAGAAGGATTGCCTAATACGTCAGAACTATATCAGAATTTCTGTGAATTTGAAATTATATGGCACATGTTGCTGATGACGGATTTCAGATAAAAATGGAGCGAATCTAGTGATTACATTCCCAAAATGAATTCTGGGTATCTGGAGTTCTGTTGGAGTTAATATGAGTGAAACGGTAACAAGAATGGTTGTCAACGAGATTTCTCTGCACTCCGTACCCCCGAGATTGTTATCGATAATTGTATTGACCTAACGGATATAATTTTCCTAAATATACCTAAAATACAAACAGTAAAACACCGATAGTCTTAATCAAAATTGATTTTTTATTGGATAAAATAAAAGAAAGGCCTGACATTTTTCATCCTTCAATATTTCCAAGGAGCAGGTTTTCTGATAAGTAGTCCATTAGCTGACCGAGATAATAAGGTACATCATCGATTCGATCCAGCAGGAGGGGATAATCTTAAGTAAAGAATTATTTTTTTTTTTTTGCCTTTTCAAAAAGTTTTTTATATTATAATTGTCACAAGATTGGGACTACTTTCAGAAGTAATTGTCCAAAAAAGAGAAAGAACAAGAACTATTATCTGTTTGCCGGGATAAACAATTTGATAAAAAACGTATAAATGAATATATGTAGATTGTGCAATCTGAAGATTAAGAGCTCCACTTCCTCCTCTTCGAACTTCAATCACTTATGGCGGGGTTCAGCAGAGTGCCAATCTCGGATGTGTATTCATCAGCTCATCTGTAAACGATGCCTCTCAACTTCCGCATAAACAACCATAGGTCCTCAATAAGTCAGACCCGGCAGGTTCCTGTAGCCATGAACGCTCAAGCCCACAAAGCCACATTCCATGAGGGTTACGGCGTAAAAGTTTTACAGACCGTGCTACAGGGAAATGATTGGCTCCAGCAATTTAGATAATGTAACACAGACGTCTTGTACACATAGTGTACACTTAATGTATGTAATTTGCGCTACTTCATCATCTACTAATTCCTAAGCCACCAAACTGTAATATTCAGACTACATGTAAGAACATCTTCTACTATCAACGAGTCTTGAATATTATTGAAACAACATTGAACATCGAATCGAACACTAACAAGAGCCCGTGAAGTTTTGTAAGTTACTTTTGAAGGGACCCCGGGTCTTTCGTCTTCTGTCCGAGGGCCCACAGCTCACAACTTCCCAGCTAGTTCACGACCTCCACGAATCCATCCTTTGGCTGAGGGCTGGCCAATGGTGCTTTTCCTTGCGGTGGTGCACATGGCAGCTGGGGCTCCCTCCTCCCGTGGTACCATTTTGGGTTGCACTGCCCTGTAGACAGCCCGAAAGAGCCAAGCTGTCCCCCCTCCAAAGCACTCTGGACCTAGAATGGTCGCAGACCTGACAAATCTCTATCGCTTTTCATGACAGCCCGCCTCCTGGGGGCGTTCTTACCCCTTCCCTCATGCAGTCATGAGGGATACGGTCAGCATTCTTCGCAGTCGGAATCCTCTTGTGAGTCGGAATCGTTGGTCTGCGAGAACCTAAAGAAGTCTAGATGGGAAATCATGAGTTGTTTCCTAAGAAGAAAAAAAAAAAAAAAAAAAACATTACCTGAATAAAGGCAAAATGAGTCAAACATTTGTAGTGATACTCAGCGATGGCATCCCTCCTATGCATTCCATCCTCCAGATCTCAGCAACCTTGAGTAACTAGTAATTTGGATATACTAAACATCCAAAAATTCACTTATTTTCTCGTTAAAAGTAAGACCAATCTCCCTAATCAAAAACGTTTCGGTTACCTCTCTTCAAACAGATAATTTTAAACGGGTTAGTTCTGTTTCAACCGAAATTAAATGCAATATGCAACTGTGATATATCTGAGCAAACTGGTAGTATGTTGTTATTAATAGTAGTTTTTCTACTTGTTCCACTAGTCTGGAAATATTGAAATGCATGCAACATCTGTTGGGGCTCGACTTTCCATTTAAGCCACCGTGCGAAAGCTCGCCCCCTCGCACTCCCATCTACAGAAGAAGACTTGCTACGAATAGAGCCCCCCCCCCCCCCCCCTTCCAAAATCATCAACGTTTCTTGTATGGCTTGAAAAATTTTCATTGAAAAACGAGCATTTTTGAAAATTTTAGGGAAGGAGTAAAGTGCATTTTCATTAGAGTCACAAAGGTCTGTACAAACATGGTGTAGAATACATTCACGTTATTTGATTTCCCATCCGATACTAACGCAATAATTCTGTTCTATTCTCGTCAACATTATCTTGGCATCATCACATGAGACTATCAGGTTGGAAAATGGTGGTTCACCCAACAATTTATTTTGCTTTTAATCTAGCCAATCCTTGAAAGGTTAGGAAATTGCCTCCAAGGGCTGCTTTACACCACCAATCGTTTAAAATACGATTGGTTGAAAGTGGAATGGATAAGGAATATTTCGCGACATCGTTCAGTTCATCAATACCTTAATATTTTCACAGGTATTAGATTCCCTGCTTTAAAAGTTTCAGTAAAAAATAATTCACCATGTCATCGTAGGAGCAGTGTTTCATGTGAAACAGAGAGATATAACTGTTATGGTGTAAGGACAACATTCACAACATTTTGTGGTGCCTTCAATATTCTGCTTATCACCATGTTAAATAACCGGTATGAGGAAATAATGGTGCACGCGAAATTCCATATAAGAACGCACTGGACGACGTAGATACCGTCATCGTCGATTCAGATAACCACAAGCGGGTTTCGTGAGCTCTTGTAATCGAGAACGATCCCAAATCGCACTCCGTGTTGATTTTGAGGTGAAGGTTGTTGAAATAAGATGGATCGATAAGGGAAGCGGCGAGGGAGGAATACGTAGATGGATGGGGCGTAATGCATTACAAGGGTGATAGGGCCTCGCTATCGCGTTCTAACGCGCTAGACCTCCTTTTCAACCGGAGGACGATCCTCATTGATAACATTGCAATTAAGTCTCTCCATACATGGAATAAATTAATGGAACTATGCGTTTCTCTTCCATCGCATGCACTCCTCGTGATTGACACCATTGTCCTAATAATGTTAATGTATTTACCCCTCCCAAGATGACCAGCGCCGATCATAGTTGATAAGCTTGAAGGAATACATTTAGATAAGGTTTTGCTTCTAACTTCAACAGAAGAGTATAGGCCAGGGGGTATCAGTTGTGGAAGATATTCAATAACAGGGTTCTCCTGGGATAAGTATATAATTATTTCTCCAAAATGAATGTGGGATTTTGATTGAACGTACTGGGGGTTTTCATTTTAAAGGTACAAATACATTTTGCTGTCTCTTATTTTTGGGATAGTATGATACAGGCAATTCTAGAGAAAAATACGACTTAAAATACGGTAACCTTGAGAACTCAAAACAGGACTGGGTTTGGTGATACATTTTACTACAATGTGTTTCATTCTATCGGTTGGAAAATGTTTTGCCTTCCTAAATCAACATATCTCAACAACCTACTATCCACCTTTCCGAACATTTTTAGGTTCTGTTGGCCTGGCTTGCTGTTCTTAGCCAACTATTCTAGTTTGCAGGTCTGTTATGGTGAAACTTTTTGATATTTAGCCATCATCCTCCAACCATTCCCTGTAAAATTCAAAAAATGATAAAACATTTGGATTAAAGTTACCATAAGTATACATGTAACAAGAGTTTTCCTATATCTTAGGACATAATCGCCTGGAAATGGTAAAATTGACAGGTTGTTTACCCAATTGTCTGAAAATGAATTGCGATTAAATCAACGATCCCAAGGTTGTGTATAATATCCACTATAAAAATATATACATATTATGTATTATACACAGTGTATAATATATACATATTACGTACAGGCGAGTAATTGGATTAGGCTGCAGATAGGATGGTCTACAGCCTTTAATCATCTGTGAATGTGAAATTGATAAGTACAATAATACGTACTTAAGTGAAGTTTTAAAAAAATATTATTTTATTTAGGGTCCACGAAAATTTTTAGACACAACCGTGTCTGGTCCAAATGAACTCCTATACATCTTTTGACTGTGGCTTATTTTCGGTTCCTATCAAATTTTTTCTTCTGGGAAACGAACCCCGAAAGCTTGCAGAGCGAGACAAAAAGAGTTCATAATCCGATAGAGTTTTATCCCACTGGGAGCCGTGGTGACGGCACAAATCTAATTTTTTCTCCTGTAATACGCTTTACTGCATAACTTCATGTTCCCCTTATTTCCCCTGCGTGAATTATGTAAACCAAGGTTAGAGGTCGGGCATGAAAATAATCCTTTAGAGATATCCCGAATAAAAGGGAAGACACGGCTTTCCTAACACAACATTATTTTTTCCTAGGTTCTTGGATGTTGACCGAAAAAATGTCTGCTTTGGTGACCGCTATTGATGTATGGAAGTCTATTAATACAGATTATCTTCAAATTTGTCAAATTTGTTAGTCAAGGAAGTTCTGCGTTCGAGTCTACTAATTCGTATGGGTAAATTTTGAGTCCACCAAGCGTAATTTTCTCAGGTTTTAGTGGTCCGATCTTGCTCAAATTCAAATTTGAGTCTGAAAATAATGATGTACTAATAATCTCAGATATATTTCAACTGCGCTAGAATAAACGTTACATGTTTGTAACAAGCATAATTTCTTCAGTTTTCATTATATTTTCAGGGAATGAACGACTTAGGATGTAGATGGTCCCCTCAATCACACAGTTCAACATTGCTCTTTGCGCATTCGCAAACGTAACATCCATAAAGTGTTTTATTCTCTGAATGTAGTGGTCCAATCTCATTCAAACCGGGAGTATAGACGGGCGAAGAAGACGAAGAAGCCTAATAAACTATATACATTTTAACACATCATCATTGCATCTGCTGAAGAGATAGTGGGACATACCCGCAATGCATTTAGATCACCTAGTTGTAGGCGATGATATCTGCGAGAACATGTCCCTTGAATCGTTGTAACGAGGTTGAATTCTACATCTTTCAAGATTCAGAACTTACAAAAATGTATTAAAATATTTTAATGGTCTACACATCTTATACATCTACACTAGGTATGTGGATATCCAGTTTGCTTCGGAGTATATTGAGTTAGGTAGACAGATATTTATATTATTTTTAAGCTTTTTTTTTTGCCCCAGCTTCCTTTCTTTCAGTTCCTTTGTATTTTACGTTTTAGACCTTCCGGATTAATTTTGTACCTGGCTGCATAAACGGATTATGATGAAGCCCACAAATCTCTGTACCCATTCATCCCATTTTGATAAATTTGCTGTTTTCTTTCGTTTTGGCTGTGGATATGAAGTCATCCATTGATCAAAGCTAAATTGTAGATTCGGTAAAATAGAAGAGCTAAATAGGTATTTTTTTTGGAATCCAACACCGCCCAAATTCGTAAGCAGAACATTTGACTTTGAACGTCAATAAACGTAAATTATAACATGATATGCAGAGAAAGGCCACTATTTATTCAAAAACATGGCAACCGTTAAATATAATTAATTTAATTGGATTGATTGAACTGATCCCGAGTAATTAGCCACCATAAGTTCTGTTCGATAGGAAAAAGCAACTGTATTTTGTGATAGCTTCCTATCAGTTAGCAAATATTACTCGTTCAAGAGTCAACCTCGCGTCTAGGTCGCAGTGGTTCGTACTCCCGAGTAATCGGTGTACGTAACCTTTTAATAACCAAGGGAGAATATATAGTATTGTACTTCTAAGCTTTGGGCGTACTCCTTCTCTGGATTCCGTGAGACCTTCATTCAAACCTCACATTGAATACAATTTTTCACATCACATCACTTCAGTTCACACTTACGAAAAATCACAATGTTGTTGACTACTTCTTTGATTTAGTAGCCTACCTGCATCAAACCTGTTTGTCATCATGACAAAACGAGTATCCTAAACAGGAGGGAGAAAACGAAAGGGAATTAAAACTTGATTAATTATAATTAGTCAACGACCGAACTGAATGTTCCCGAGTGACGGAGTAAACGAGGAAGCCAAGTTGCGGACTTAATAAGAGTTAGTAGCCCCAACTTGTGATGAAGGAGAGAACTTTAAAGCCAATTTTGAGGACTTACCCCCATTTGTAGGGTAGGCTTCGGACATTCCACTTTAGACATCGGCTTCTAACGAAAAAAAAAGTCTTTAAACCTTCAAAGTCCTTTTTATCCATCAACGTTATATATCTCTACGGAGCGGTGAATCATTACTAAACCGCCGCGAGGGTGAAATTACGCCGTTCGTCTCCAACATTATGTAATTCGGAAAGGGGTGGGATAATCCTCGATTGCGTAATTCCACTGATAACTGGCGGAGACGGGTTGGTTTTCGGTTGGCGTTTCATTACTGAATTAAGCGACCGAGTCCGATCGATTTCGAAGACCGTTATTACATCAGTAGTTTGATGGAGTTGCAATAAGTTCAACTGTACTGCGTTTTGTTGCTATGCAAACGCAGCAAATAGGGAACGAATTTTTCTTTACTCTGTGTAGATCAGACTCTTCAATAAGAAAGCTACTTTTTAACCAGCGATTTAGCAACGTTGTAAGTTCTTCTCTCTACATCCACTTTAATTGCTACTCAGCTAGGAGGATGAGATACTGTAACGATTCTCTGGATGTAGGAAGAACTTTGATCGAAGGAGCGCGATACGCTAATGACTCTAATGTAAGACAGAAAACACTGCGTTAACCCAGAATCATCCTATTATTGCTGTTGAGAGATAACCAAAGAGTCTGGAGTGACTCTGTTTTTAGCCCTCTGACAAGCAACCAGTAAACTAGAAGTTTGTGAAACTAACAAGTACTCATTGTAATAACCCATTCTGTATTCGCGCTGAAAATCGAAAATAGATTAGGTACGTCAACAGATCAAAAGAAACCAGCTTGAATTGCTAAAAAGTTGATCCAGTTTCAAAGAGTAGCAGGTGATTAGAATTTTGAGATTTCAAATCCAGTTTTTAAGCTATTTTATCAAACTATGTTTCATTCACTCGTTTGAAGTTGTTACCTTAAAATGTAGCACATAGCAGCATTCGCACCGACCTCGGTCAGTTAATTAGATCAATTTGAATTTAACGATTACTTAACACAACTCACTCAGTGAGTGTTTACACCCTATAGTGAACTCGAGTTTTTTAGAACGGATTACCATTTGTTTAATTGTCATAGTTGATTGTTAAAATAACCTCTACATCATCCTATGTTTTTATTCACCCTCATAATTTTCCAATCAAATTTGTACCCAATTGGCATAGTTTGAATGATTGAAATGAAATCTATCAGAGGAGAAGAAACCTACATATTTTGAATATCTGCGTTTTGGAAATCCGTTCAATCTTTCAAATGTACTCTTTTAGGTTGATCGAATGTTGCTGAGAATTCCGGGCCATTCGGTTCCATATTGGAGTTTGACATAGTTTCAGTGAAAAGCTCCAAATAATTTTATTTTTTTCATTTCAGACATCTCGAGTTGTGAATCAGCAGTTCTTTTAAATACCCTTTGTCGATTACATCGCTTTATTATGGAAACCAAATTACATCATTGAGAAATAAAAGATTGAAAAGAATAAGAATGAAACTAAAAAATTCATAATTGCTGAACAAAGATCAACACACAAATAATGATTTTAAGGAGCGAGGAGAAATTTCCGGGGAAGAATTGAGGGTTTTTCAAAGAGTCGGTAATAAGTGGAGCATCAGTGGAGATGTTTAAATTTTGGTAGAAAGATTAGTTGTAAGCAAAATTTAGAAAACTACGCAAAAACCTCTCAATGTTACAGCTACATTTTTGGGCGCTGTTGACCGCTAACACATGTTCATCAAATAAATCACGCATAGCGAAATAACAAATAACAATTATAGATTTGAGCTGCAATGTTCGTTCTTTCCGATCCAGGCATTACCCTAGGATATTCATCCAACAGCTACAATTTCTAAAATTTTAATTTCGTTTCAAATTTAACATAGTTGGATGCAATGGAGTAAAAATCTACTGCGCACATAGCCCAAACGAATTCGGGACCTAAGAAAACAGTTGTTTTGCTAATTATGAAGTTCGTAAGTTGCCTCCCTTAGTATCTATGTGGAGACTCAGCAGGTCCACGAACGCACTTAATCGTCTCAGGAAACTAATGCTTTTATGTTCCCGAACTGACTTAGGGATTGTCCCTAGGCTTTCTCCAACTTGGAGGGTCGGCACTTTCCAGTAGAGTTGCGGGAGTCCCAAGTTAGAGCGGCTTAGGGCCGACCGAACTGGCCCAACATCGAGGCTACTTAAGTTATCGGCTCGATTAATATGGAATGGTCGCTTTATCGGTCGCGAGCAGTCGGAAGGTGTCCGACGGACGGCTCAAGTCAACGTAGGTTCTGCAGTTTTATTAAGGGCATATAGAATATAAAATTTTTTTGACTTTTTTTTTTTTTTTTTTGGTCTTAAAAAAAACTAGATTCAATTCTGAAAAGAATGGTATATTAAACAATATTAAAAGTTCAAAGGAACATATTGAAATTAGGCTTAGAAGCCGCCCGCCTTGAACGAGAAATCAAAACTACAAAACTGACATTGACAACCGATAATAAAGGAAAAAACAAGCTTGATACCGATAAAAATACTGATAACACTATGGAAGACACGATCAACCGATAACAGCATGGAAGAGACGATTATCTGCTAACACAATCGAATAACTTCCACTTTTTTCAAGAATAGTTCATTAGAACGACGAGAAAACGCTAAGTTCGGTACGTTTCTGTTTTTCGGCTCTCCTTGAAAATTGCATTTTTTGACGCATCTGACCCATTATCTCGAGAACTACTGAACCGATTTTCATTTTCTTTTTTTATAAAGATTTGTCTATTCAAGATGCAAAAATATGCGGAAACAGTTTTTTGAAATTATGAGTCAGATAGTTTGGGCATGAGTGAACAAAGTGACGCCAAACCGCCACTAAAACGTAAAGTTTGATAATTTATTGTGGTTCGGCTAATTCATATTTTCAAAATCTGTTTCCGCAGATTTGAAGATCTTAACTAGGCCTAAATTATTTTTAAAAAATGATCAAAATCGGACAGCGGGTTGCTGAGATAATGGGTCACGAAATTCGCCATTTTCGGGGGGGGGGGGGGGGGTACAATATGCCCTTAAATAAAAGAACTCAAATTTTGAGTTCTGTCTTACTGCACAACTTTTGTTGATGACTCGGCTGACGACCTCGGAACTCAACTTAATTTCTCATTGGAACTCAAATAAATTATATGGACTCTTCTACGGTTATATCATTAACAGTACTTAATGGGATCAAATCTGAAGCAAAAGCGAAGGAGCTGTTATTAGTTATTGAATATTGTGTATTGGGGTACATGACTATTTGTACGTGTATGAAAAAATGGAATTATTATAGTGACTAACTGGCGGCCCTAGTAGGTGAAGCAACTTTTTGCATAAGTAAATGGATTTCCGCTGTTGATTCTAATGGAATCTGTACTAGGTTTTGCTGACTAAAAACATTAAAATTGTAAACAGTTTCAGAGCTTTTGAGAAAGGCACATTACTATTCACTAAAAAAATGTATATGGCATTGGATATGCATGATTATAAAAGTTAATCCATTTGTTCTGAATAAACATTAAAAGTCCATTCTGTTGAGGACGTGTGAAATTATTTAAAGTTTGGAATTGAAAAAGGAAGAAATGTAAAGAGTCGACTCTTCAGAATCCTAAATTAAAGTAGGATAATTGAAATAAATACTAATAAATTGAATTTGTTCTAACAAATCACAATACCTTTAATAGGTTTTATTTATTTAGTTTGTCATTACTTGTGTTTTGCATCCAGTTCTGCTAAGATATTAAACGCAGCTCTCCAATTCTATATCAATGACGACTGTTTGTCACGCCGAAATAATCTTGTATTTTGTTCTTGCCCAGACGAGTGGAGCAATTTTTAATGTGCCTGGGATGTAAGTTATAATCTTTTTTTAGATTCCTCAGTGCTGAAAGTAAAAACAATTCATTATTAGTGAAGTGATGGGTATCTAGTTGATGCAATATTTGTTCATAAAAATCAAAACATTTGTTCGTTCTTTAAAGGATTTGGGACCAATCTTTGTGTTAATTCTGAGTCTCCAGTAAGACCCAGTACATTACAAACCCAATATTGACAATATTTAATACTAAGCCCCAAGATTCTTCGTTAACGAAGAACTATCCAAACAAGGTAATGAAGAAGAAAGAAAAACACTAAAGAAAAACACCGAGAAACACTAATTTCCACCGATAAAATTTCTCCGCTTGAAATTAAACGATATTAAAGGATGGTTTCATGATGTTTTCCAAGCAATTACATCTGAATAGCTGTGGCTTTCTCCCGGGGTTAAAAACTTAAAACTGGACGGTATATTTTGATTGCGATGTAGCGTTTTAGCTTCTAAATGGCTTCATACGCATCAATATTGTGCGCGTGTTTTGTGTTTTATGCTCAAGTATCTCGGCTGGTGTTTGCTTTGGGGTTCTTATCTCAACTGATGGTAATTTTGTTGAGCATTTCCTTTCATTCATCAGTCGAGTAAAGCCTCCTGCCAGCCTTAACTAATTACTTATTAGTTTTTAATTTCTATCTAATAGTGCGCAGTCCCCAATTTGGTTGGAAATTATATTTAAAAAAATTGTAAGTTTCCATGTTACAACATTTGTGAATTATGATAATATTTAACCGATGGATGCAATTTTTTCCAAATTTGCTCACAATTCGAAAATAGTTTATAGATAAATAAATGTTTCCTTTTAATTGAGGTAAGCGTGGCACAAACAACCGGTCAGCCACGTATTAGTCTGTTACACATTCTGGCTTTTATACAAATCTATTGATAATAACTCTGAACTTCAGGAGGAATATTTCGTATTTCGTTCGGAAGGGTAGAATGGCTGTCCAAACTTAGAGTTACATATTTTACAACTTTGAAGAAGTATATCATCTACAGTCAAACCAAATAAAACAAGATTCCGAAGATGCAAAAACAGTGTGTTTTAGGATTTTAAATCGTTACCTCAATTCTTCTAAGCTTTTGGGGGGAAGTTTGGTAATAAGTTCTTCGATTTACGTTTGGGATTCAATAATAATCGTGATCTGATATTTCGTATGGAGGTAGAATGAATGAATGAATGAATGAGCTTTATTCCATTTTTTTACATAGGTAAGTAGACATCATATACATATGGAATGTACCCCAAAACCATAGGGAGAACCCTGTGCGGTTGTGGGGGAGTGTGCGTTCCAGGGATTAAAATTAAATACTTTACTGAGATCACATTCAAACTAATCAGCAAACTTATTTCCAAACTTATCAAATAAAACTTATTAAATGAAGTAGTTATAATAAGATCACATTTAAACTTATTTCCTCTTACGATACATAAATACTAGTCAGGACGCCGTCACATGCACGTAATCCTAAACTAATAATCCAAGAAAAGATTTTCCTCTTGTACATACACCTAGAAAAAGTACCGGGAGCCCTCATTTCATCAGGTAAGGAACGTATCAGGTAGGGTAGGCTATAAAATAAATGCCTAGAAGTGCTCCAGAGGCGAATTTTTGGAGCGGTTAACGCGGCTAGAGACGTTAGGCGGAGTGAGTACGGTGTAGATTTTGAAAAATTGAAGAATCCAGGGTGTTTATGGAAGAAAGAGAGCGACGCTTTAATATATAATTGTTGAATAGAAAATACCCTGGTATAGTCATGTAGATCCTCTGTTGGGAATCTTCTATTCTTCTTTGCTATTATTTTTAGTACAGATCTTTGCATGACGCTGAGCGGGTTCAACACACTTGGTAGGGCGCCACCCCAGGCAACAATGCCAAAGCTCAATTTACTTTGGACTAGAGCTTTATAAATCGTGATTAAATTAACGAAGCTGAGACATCCGCGCAGGTTAAAAAAAACATGGGTGAATTTTCGAAGTTTTTGGACGAGTGTGGAGACGTGACGGTCCCATTTTAAGTTCTCGTCGATTTCGATTCCCAAGTAGAGACCATTAGCCAGGACTGTTTCCAACATGGGCGGAGGAAGATAGGGCGCGAAGTCTGAGGGGGTCATTTCCCGCTGCTCATAATCGGTAGACAAGCGGTAGACAAGTTCTCTTGGGCGCAAGCGATAAGCGGAATGGAAAATTCGGCGCAGGCCGGTCAAGGCCGTTAGTTCGAATGAGTTAGTGAGTGGCACAATACACTACGACTTCATGTCGAGCTACACCTTCATGTCACCATATGTTCTTTTGTTTTTACATATCGATATAGGAAACCCATTAGGGGGCAAAGGCAGAAATGTGTTCTGTCTAGTTTGCTGGTCTGGATGCTCGATTCGCTCGCATCTCAAAAACAAAAACAAAATCCTAAATCAATCCTTCTAGTAAAGTACAGATCAGTTGGACAAATTATACCTAAAAACTTTCATTGCGCCCATTTTCTATGCACCTTTTTCTTCACCACAGGTAATTTTAGGACCGCGGGTAATTCCCACTCGCTGGGAGGAGTACGGTGAAGGTCTGCTCCGAATTTTCCACTGACCGCCTGGATTTTCCATTGCGCCAAATCTTCCATCGCCCTCCAACATGACACAGGAATATGAAAATTTGAAATTGTTAATGGATTACGGAAATGATTATGATTATTAAATTGAGTGTAAATTTTTCGATATGCAATGGAAGATTCTTAACGAGGATGAATAGTTTTTGAGTAATACGCGTCTGGATTAATAAAATCGTAAGTATTGCTTCGAAGATTGGTGTCAACGAATATAGACGTGTTATCGGTAATCAGTTATTGTAGAATCCATACTTTCGAAGTAGGTCGGTCATTCTTTCGTTCAGTCTTTATAGAGTTTGTACAACTTAATTTTAGTACACATCTACACTAAATTGATTTCGCGGGGTTCAAGGAATTCCTCGGTTCACCGATAAAATCGATTTCCTCAGGAAGGTCATTACAATCCTATCGGAAACTCGTTGGCATTTGTGACCACGACTTTATCATTCCACTTTCGTCAGGTGAAGTGATTGGTGCTTCAATAACGTTCACTAGTCAGTCGATTGATCAAGGCGATGTTTTACAAGGCTATTAGAATAATGGGACAACATGGTCGTCGTAAAAATTACGAGTATGAAAATTACCGAGAGACATGCACTGTTTTTTCTACCACAAGGATATAAAGAAGGAGATAAACGTGATGTTTATTGGTATTCTGATAATCAAATTAAAACTGTATAAAAACTGTCAACATATTTTTATGAAAGAAGAATTGGAAGATTTGGTTAATTTTATTCTTTTACAGGTTACAACCTAGTTTTGGGAGAGACATTCGGCTGCATTGCATACAAATCGTGTCTTCTCTAGCATTTTTGTATCCTTATGAGGTGACAATGGATAGCTCAGGTTTTACATTCCTTTGTTATGAATATGTCTACACAAAATGCCAATTCGAGCGATCTTCATATGTTACTATTAGAGAAGTCGACAAATATAAAGACATCCTAATGAATCGGAACACCATCCAGGACTACAATATAAATTGTTATTACCTACCTAACGTAGCCTTTAAGTGGCTGGCAAGGCAATTAACCAGATCCTGGTACATGTCAGAGGAAAGGCAAAACTGAGCGTGGCGTCCACGAATTCGGCACCGACTATGCAAAAAGTACAAGAGTCAAGAATAATCACGGTTGGGGCATGCATGAATTCGTCACTCAACGAATTCTCTCATTCTCTAGTGGAAAATGACGAACGGCAAAAACCAGGAAAATACTACAGAACATCGCTATTTCACCATCAGCCGGTCTGTGTTTGACGGAGCCGTGATATTTCTCGTCGTTTCAAGTGATCGAAGATTCAAGCGGGGGAGCGCCCGTATGTTTTCCATCCCGTACACAAAATGTGGGACGATTCTCCTTCTCCCTGGCAGTTCAGGTCGTTCTTCTAAAAATTCGTTTCTAGATGAAATACCAGAAAAATATCATGGATAGTGCATTTTAATAACATGAGTTGTTCATTTATCTAATAAACATGATTTTATCGTTTCCTTCATCCTTTCACAAAAATTTTGAATCCAGATTTTATTTTCCACTTTTTAAAGATAAATTACTGTTTTCTTTATTCTATGCAATTTATTATTTGTCTACTACAAAGGGTCATTATTGCGAATCATAAACGAAAATCTAAAGCGATCCCAATTATCCAACAAAGTCGATCACAAATATGATAAACATCAATCCAAATAGGTATGGTGACAAAAGTATACTCCAGAAATTCATTAATCTCTTTTTTGAAACATCAAAGCTTAGTATGTTGATTTCCACATGGTCATCGACATTAGTTCAACCAGTGTATCGGCTACAAAGCCTTTTAGGAGTTCAAAAATTACTCATTCTATAGTTCGAATGTTGGCACCATAAATTTAGATCAATGGTTTGACCTACGGACCTTCATTCGATTCCTCAGTGTTCTTTGACACTTTGACAATCTTGCACTTTAAATTAAGTGAGAGAGCTGGCTCAAGAATTGGGGCGTCGCCTGACCAACATGGATTTTTCCTGAAAATTTCAGCTTTTGCTTCAGCCGTTTGGGAGAAACGGACGGAAAAGTTTTTATTGCAGGTTCGGATTCTACACCCTTTGAAACGTAAACCATGAAATTTTCGGGGGGGGGGGGGGGTTAGAAAAAATTTTTTTTCAAGAGCGATTAAAATGGTTTAATATAGAATAATAAACCAATATTATTGAATAATAAACCAAAACGATGGGTCTGTGTGTGCATTTGAGTGACACATTTTGTCGATGCTTCTAGCCTTGAAATTCTTAAAAGATTTTCATTGTTCTTTTTTGGTTCGATCCCGATTTTACTCTAGTTGTGAAACAGATTTCAGAAATTTCGAATTACACGACGGAAACGGGAAATTTGAGAGAGTAACGTCAAAAAACTTTGTTTTCCCCAACAAATTTCGTCAACGGTACTCAGGCTATCTACCGATTTACACAAATATTATTTTGTTCTGTCACAATTTTAGTCTATTTCTGCAATAAACTATTGAAATTTCACTTTTGAGTAGAGGAAGGGAAATGGAGAGAGTAATAGCCAACCTTCCACCTCGCTGCTCAAGGGAAAAAATGAATGAATGAATAATGTCATTCTTTTTGTGATTAGTTAACATTTTGGGTTCTTATTCGAAAATATATCAAAACATTCAACTTTCGTTTGGAAAGAGAATGAATGGCGCGGGTAATAGTGATAAATTCTTATTTTGCCAGTATTTTCGTCTAATTCCATTGAAAACACTTTTTTTTCTCTAAGTTTGCTCGAGTTGTGGAACGAAAATCAGAAATCTTGAGTTTTCTGACAGGAGGGCGGCAGAAAGGGGTAATAGACGGTCCATTAAAATACTGATCATGTGTTTACACTGACGATTCTCTTCCATCTTCTTCGATCAATTAAAAACTTTAGCCTAGTTTTGAACTTATTTCAGATCATTCAAATTTAATTATGTCATCGAGGAATGTGGATGTTGTTGTGGAGTATGTCCATGTAAATTTAATTGAAAATTTAGAGCCCTTAGAAATTCTTTGAGGGCTTCTTCGCCGTGAATCCAAATAAAAAAAATGCCATCAATAAATCTTTTACAAATCAAAGGTACAAGCGTCCGATCCGAAAGCAATCTTTGTTCGAGATGGGCCACAAAGAGATTTGCAAAAGATGGAGCCGTTCTGGTACCCATTGCATTTTGATTGATTGATTTTCAAATTCGAATACGTTTTTGGTCAATACAAAATTTGCATGCATGTCAACGAACGAAGTTGAAGGTTCATGTGGGAAGGCCCCCGGAGTGGTATTCAAGCATGGTTCCTACCACTCCTAGTTGCTCAGAGTTCTACATTCTTCCCAAGATCCATAAGGCTAAATTACTCTGTGGCTCAATTTTTAGCAGAAATTATCCATAATTGCTTTCAATACAAATTCTTCAATAGGTAGGAAAACACTTACAAAATATAAAACTAGTGAAAAACAAATAACACAAGTTAGCAGAAAATGTCTGCTATTTGATGCTGCTATAAACAGTAGCGTAGCAAAACAGAATATCGTAAGAAGAGAACTGGTATTAAGGGGGTTATAATCTCCGTGTATCATGTCAATCACCCGCGTTTGATCGTTGGTTTATTTGAACCGGAGTTGGTGAAAACGAATATCGTTGTTCAACAGCTGCAGTCACTTGTTTAGTGAGTGAATGTTGGAAAAAAACTGTCTCAAGACTCCCTTAGTTCTAGGCTACTCAAAAAATTAAAGCGACATCAGACTACTACAACCAGAGAAAATGAGACTAGGTGATTTTACGTTTACCCAAAGCCAAATATCCGATGGTTCAGCAATATTAAAAAGTTAATCAAGATCAGATGAAAATTGTAGAAAAAAGATTTTTACATGGTTTTTATTTTTTCTGTGGACGCAAGGACAGAAACAAAGACAGGCGCGACAAGAAAGTTGTTCCGAATTTTCAAAAGGAGAGTGAAAATTAAGATTTTGGGTAGAAAATAAAGCTCATCTCCCAAAAGTGAAAACAAAGTTTCCGCTACCAATAGGTAGATTCTGGAGCAACAAAACGTAAACGTATACTAATTACTTTAATAATTAAACTCGGAAATCCGTATTAGTCGCGTTTGGACAGGTTGTTAGCCTCTTTCTTTTTCTTTTGGACTCTCAAGACAATTAGATCGATTTACGGATCTAGGTGTAATCTATGATATCTACACTAAACTGTGTTGCTCTTACAGCATCACTACATCATCAGAAAACGTATGTAGGGCCGCAAAAGTGTTTCTTTGCAGTGCACTGATAAACGGAGCACAGTAGACTCGGTCAAGTAGCGGTGTGTTCGGAGCCTCTCTGAAACAAGGGAACACGGCGAAATATTTTATACTCAAGCAACGGAGAGAGTCAACATTACCAAACTGAAGCCGCTGACAGAGATAGAGCGCTGCCGGGAAAGGACGGAGCATTTTGGCAAAAAACTTTCCTGAACTCTATTATTCGAGTGACGTGGAACAAGCGCACCTCAGCGAACAGGGAAATTCAATTTAGTGGTTGCCCTTCAGAGTTTCCTCTTACTCTTTTCTTCAATATCACTAGTCAATTTTTCTCTCTACTCCAACCAATTTTGTTTGTAAATCTCCGAGCAGATTGCTAAAGGCCAAGAGATGAAAATTAAATGTCTGTTTAGAGTAGCATGATTTAGCTGATCAACCAATGGTTTCATAAAAGTTGAAGTTCGTCTGTACACAATCAGCTAAATTTAGATAGAAGAAAAATAATTCTGCTAGGTGTTATTTATGATGAAAAAAATTAGTTTAGAATGATTTTTGGTAGGTAATTTAAAACAGCGAATTCCTATGAAAAACGCTGCAAATTCTTTCACTGGGGTTTATTATTCAATTGGCTTGCGTTCATGATTTGAATTTCTACTAAGCTTTGGAGTGTGCGTGTTTCACAGGTGAAAGAATACTTATTTACCCCAGTAATAATGTTGAATAATAAACCTCAGTGATAATATTGAATAATATTTACCTATATATTATCAGCGTTTCATGCATATCAGAATGCTTCGACCCGTGTATCGGCTATAAAATACAAGTATCCACATCGGCTATCACTCCAGTATCCACATTCACTACAACTCGACGCTATCGGCATCACTAGGTTACAAACAAACAATAATAACCCAAAAAACGCAAATGTTGGCACCATAAGTCGGGCCATACATGGGGAATGGTTTGACCTACGGACGTGGGGGGGCTCATTCGATTCCTCATGGTATGTTACATGTTCCTTATGGTATGTTAAATATTTACCTCTTCAAATAGGTAAATATTTAGGCCGATTCGACTTGTTTTGAGGTTTTTAGGGATTTTACAAAACTTTGACAGCCCTTAAAGGGCACTTTAAATTCAGTGAGAGAGCTGGCTCAAGAATTGGGGCGTCGTCGGACCAAGATGGATTTTTCCTGAAAATTTCAGAAAAACGGCTTTTGCTCCAGCCGTTTCGGAGATATCGTGCGTACAGCAGAGGGGGTTAGCATTTTTTTTTTCCAGAGCGATTACAATGGTTTATTATTGAATAATAAACCAAAATGTCTTGAAGAATATTATTCAAGTCATTAAACGTAGTAGGCTAATTGAGCTCTTCAAATTGAGAATGCCAGAGAAGGTAATGTCAGAAAAAATAAAAAATAGAATGAAGAAAGAATAAGAAAGAGGGAAAGGATGAGAGAAAGTGTATTGTTAGTTAACCTGTTGTCAGTTGTCAACAAAATCACATAAAAATTTATAGTTACAGAGTTTTGATGGTTTTTCTTTATTGCCATTATGAAGATCGCCTGTTCGCTCGATATCTAGTCAATACATAGTCTGGTGGGTCTACAGCTGTCTTAAGTAATTAATAATTAAGTAATGAATTTAATAATTAAGTAATGAGTTTTGATGGTTTTTCTTTATAGCCATTATGAAGATCGCCTGTTGGCTCGATATCTAGTCAATACATGTTCTGGTGGGTCTACAGCTGTCTTAAGTAATTAATAATTAAGTAATGAATTTACATTACTTTAAACATCCTGTCGGTACAAACACCTTACTCTCATCTATCAAGGGTACTATTAAAATTTCTAGGATCCAGGAGGACATAACTATTTCCAGTACTCGGATCAAATCAAATTTGGCAATAAATTGTTTTTCTGGGGACAGAATCCAAGTCTGAGGTCCGAATGGCCTTGAAGAAATGATACATATACCTTTCACGAGAATTTGAAATACCAAGAATCACTCATAGGAGTTCCCAGCTGTGGGTATTTTCACAAATATAATATATTTATTGCGAGCTTTAAATTAAATAGTAGCATCCACTTCTAGTATCTCAATAATTTAGGGCTAATTAGCTTCTAGAACCGGTACTTACGGTTCATATTATTTCCAATTAGTTTTCATCAATTCTAGATTTACTTAAATTTAATATTGAATGTAAGTCAGAATGTAGTTGAAAATACAAAGAGGTTCACTTTCATAACTTAAGATTGAGATGACAAACACTATTCATACGGAATCCACTCGTTGGGACAGAAAAGTTGTGTTACTTTCCAAATAAGTTCCGTCTCATCATAATATTTCACGATGTTTCCATACCACGCTTTGAGAATAAGGCTAAAAAGAGAGGAACCTATATGAGAAACCGTCGTGAAAACCCCTATAAAATACCGAAGCAAACACCGAAGAGGCAAGGCCAGCCCTGCAGACCTGACCCTGTCCTCAAGGCTCCAAGGTATTTTCACCCATTTCAATCACCCTCCGAAAAAAGGGAGGGAAAATTGAATCGTATTAGCTCTTCTTGGAATACGCTGGAGTATATTGGATGATAGAGGGTCCCGGAATAGAATACCGAACTTTAATTTCGGAGGAAAACATTTACGTAAAACACAACCGGTGCTCCGACAAAGTTTTTATTACCAGCGGGATAAAAAGAAGGATTGAAATTAAAATTCCTCATTTCATCAAAATGTGTATTAGTAATTCAATGAAGTTATACTTAAACGTAAATAGGTGGAAGCGTTGTTATTCTTTTTGGAAACATACGCCTGTTCTCCTAAATTGAGATGGTTCGTGAAGTCGAGTCATTGTCAGTCCTTGGGTTTGTCTGTGTCTCACAATTCTTGCTACGGGGAAACTCCCACAATTTTCAAAGGACTGTAATGACTGCATATGAGCAAACGAAAAATTTCCTCGGTCGGATGGGTAAGAATGAATAACATTAAAATTATAACTTATAGTAATATGAAAAGAGATCATAAAATCCTTGGATGGATTCTATAACTCAGGAAATTGACTAGGGAAATTTCTCTCTGAAAAACAAGATATCTAGTAAGTAGATAATTATGGTTTGAGGAAGTTTTTGCAGGAAAAATAGAAGATGAGGCTTAGGGTGAATTGAAAACGCTGCAAATTCATTCACTGGGGTTTATTATTCAATGATTCATGATTTGAATTTCTACTAAGCTTTGGAGTGTGCGTGTTTTCACAGGAGATAGAGCGATTATTGAATTTCAGGGGATATGAATAGAGCACTTAAATCGGTTCTCAACCAAAATACCTATTTGGATTGATCAGTTGATCAAATTTGTGTTCCTCCTGAAATTCAATAATCGCTTTATCACCTGTGAAACACGCACACCCCGAAGCTTAGTAGAAATTCAAATCATGAACGCAAGCCAGTTGAATAATAAACCCCAGTGAAAGATTTTGCAGCGTTTTTTTAATGGTTATCAGAATGATTCAACCCGTGTATCGGCTATAAACCCTTTCAGAGTTCACTCCAGTATCCACGTTCACTACATCACTAGGTTACTGCAGTCAAAACAAAAACAATAATAAAACAAAATAACGCAAATGTTGGCACCATAAATTGGGTCATACATCGGGAATGGTTTGAGCTACGGACCTGGGGAAGGGCTCACTCGATTCCTCATGGAAAGTTCTTTAAAAAAAGTCCAAATTTAGGCCGCCTTGACTTTTTTGAGGTTTTTAGGGATTTTACAAAACTTTGACAACCCTTAAAGGGCACTTTAAATTAAGTGAGAGAGCTGGCTAAAGAATTGGGGCGTTGTCGGACCAATATTGAGTTTTCCTGAAAATTTCAGATTTTTTGCTACAGCCGTTTGGGAGAAATCGTGCGGACGGCGTACGGCGGACGGACGGAAAAATTGTTATTGCAGATTGGGATTCTACACCCTTTGAAACGTAAACCGTGAAATTTTCAGGGGGGTTAAATTTTTTTTTTTTTTTCAAGAGCGATTACAATGGTTTATTATTGAATAATAAACCAAAAATTCAAGTTATTACAGATCCTCCTGCCACACTACGTTCATCAGACCTTACTAACAGCTGAGAAAAATATTTTCTAGCACGAACTATAAAATACCATAGTTTTATTATCTTGGTCTTTGTCCTTTACAGTTTCATATTTTCTTTAATTCATCTAAGGCTTTTGCTTAGATTCTAAGCAATATCCAAGAATTCGGTTTTTTATGCCTCTGCTCCCTCCTCATCACAATTCTTTTTTGTTTCCAAGGTTTCCATTTCAATCTCTTTGATTGTCATTAAAAATGTGAAAAAAGTCCACCATGATTTTATCTGTGTGGTTGACTAGTGAAGTCTTCCTAGTTCTAGAGTACACTAGATCTTGAATCCTTCGCTTGCAAGGATGACTCCACCACCTGATAAAAACGCAGCTCGAGCGGCACATTACGTCACTCCTACCGCCGATGGCCGTGTGAATGCCATTGTCCGACTCCCAGGACCTTGAGCGATTCCGTCGATGGAAGTCACTTGACTTCAATCGTGATGTGGGCCTCTTAATTGCTCGCCTGGCCTACCTAACTAACACTATCAGTTTCATTTGGGTAATGTATGTATGTCACGGTTAATACGTAAGGCTGTACCCAAATGGCAAGAGTATATTTAAAATGTCACGGTTCAGAAGTGAAAGATCAAGAAATTTAAGGAGGATCTATAATTTTCGCTACATGTAGTGTTATAAAAAACCATTTTACCCTAAAAGTGCTCGACAAAAGATCGGAGTTTTGCTTCTCAACGCATTATTGTTTTCCATGTTCGATTGTTTTCAATGTTGAATAAATGAGAAACGTTACAAGTCATTACACTAAAGTTTATTAATTTTGTATCAGAAAGCCCTGTCTCCCGCGCAGTTCGGTGGACTGCATTTAATTAGATTAAACTGATAGTCTATACAAAGGGCAAATTCCCGGGAAATTTCGTTGGTCTAATAGTTTCGCAGAAAAGCTTCGAACCGTTTACGAGAGATAGAACAAAAAACTACCCTCATACATCGAAAGTTTTTGATTTCCATCTTTCAAAATTTAAACCTTCAAGTATATCCCTTAGGGTTGAACGAGTATCATATACTGGTATCTCCTGCAATTTTGATACAAGTTTCATAAAGTCTGATCCAGTTGATTCGGGATAAAGTTCGGGCTGGCGGAGAAAAATGTATTAATTTTTAATTCGATATTTGGATTTTGTCCTCTTGAAACAGGAACCATAGAATATTAAAAAACCTTTAAATTTTTTTTCTTGTTCGGTTGAAAACATGTAATGACTTATAATCATTCCATATTCACTTGTTTTTTGGTTTTACTACATTTTTCATCCGCGTACAACCATGGAGAATGAAATTACCTAACTACTATCGTTGGTGGAAACCAATGTATAATTTGACTATTAAAATGCCAAAGTTATTATACCCCGAAGACTATACAATGTATAGTATACATTATCCCTATATAAATCAGTAGGGGTCCGTAATATTGGTCGTATTAAAGTATGTTGTCTCATGATACCACGGTTTACACCGACAAAGTTCTACCACAAACCAGTCTTCTTCAATTATTGAATCGATGCTCAGCGCTTGGTATAGTAATCATATTAACCAATGTCGTTGCTATCATGATATTTAAACTATAGCTCGGGATGAATTCCACAGAGCTCCCAGCGAAAGAACTAATTCAGGAAATGAAAATAATGACACTCGACCATCGATTGGGTTTCGGCACTCGAGTTGATTAAAACATCCTTTGTCAACCCCTTTTCCTGTCCTCGATTTCCAATAATGAACTCTGAAAGTATAATCGAGTTTACAGACCGGGACAGCGGGCGGAACGACTCGCGTCGAGTCTAACGAACTTTCTCGAAACGAAAAGAGATTGCTGTGAATCAGTTACTCAACAACAACGCACAAATCCGACTGTGTGCAATGTGCGTACGTACTTTTGACTTGAAGTCGGAATGGTGTTCGTTTTCAACACTGATTTTGAAAGTATCATTCTACAGTAGGTAATAATGTACTGTACGACATGTCGACATTAGGTACTTTTAATCGCTGTTATGGTACCATATAAGGATTAGTAACAACGATTAGAAATATTGTGCAACCTAATATACTGCTCTAATATACCTAATCCTGCACAGTTACCAATATACGTCGAAGTTCCAGGATGTACCATGATTTTGCATGATCGTACATCATAATGGCAGATATAGACGTGAGATGTTTACATTCGTTGCGCTCTCAGGGGCCAATTAGCAGGGCAAACATTTGCCCTCATGTTACAACACTGTCCCAGTTAGTGACAGGAGCGCGAATTCATCAATACCCTCGCATCACGGCACCACGTTCCGCGAATGTCAAATAATCATTTCTGCTCCCCACGTTCCGGCTGTCTCAGAAACGAATTTCTTTCATCTTTAGTGCTTGGAGTACCCAACATTTTATGACAACATGAATTTTGCCAAGACTTGACAGTTCAACATTTCTAAATAAAAATAAATATTCCAAAAAATAAAGCAAACATTTCCCACACAGTTACAAACAAATTTTGGTGAAATACTTCACTTAATTCGAACAAAAATGAACATTTTTCGAAGATCGAACTTGAAAACTGAAACATATTGGTACGCAATGCATACATTAGGTAACTTTTATTTTCATGAGATCACACCTGTAAACATAATTATGAACACTTTTGAATATTTTTAGAAAACTAGACCAAATTATTGGGTAAAAAAGTACGAAAATTGGTTGAGAATTCAAGTATGTCTGACCAGCGCTTGGCCACCATCCCCTTCATTCCTATTCGAAAATTTAATTTGAAAAATATGAAATATGTTTCAAAAACACAGCATAGAAAGAATCACGCAAATCGGCTGTATAAGATGTAAGGTCAGCCCTGAATGAATTTTCTGTTAGCTACTATTTTCCCCTGGCAGAAAATGAAAATTTTCGAGGTTTTTTGCACAAGTAAGTAAACTAAAGTTGCAATCAATCAAAATAAAAACCATGAAAATCGTTCGATGAACCTATGAAACCATGAACCATGAAATCCGTATAAAGAATTGTAGGCTGGACAGCGTCGGTAAAATTTGTAGACATATTTACATCTGTAATTTATTTCACTGTTTCGGCCGTAGATAGTATGCAGAATACGGGTTTGTAGTCAGTTTTTTTTCTTCAAGTGCAGGTAGTGCCATACCCCCCTGGTTCAATTCTAATAGGTGTCCTACTGACCGAGGGCAATATTAACAATTAGTTACCTGTATGTAATTAGACATTTTTTTCAACTGCCGAAATTGATTAAATCAGTAGTTGAAATTTTCAACTTTTTTATTTCTAGCTGTCCTCTGGTTCTAAATTTAAGGTGGCTTCCATGATATATGAGACTGTACATACCTAAACGGTTAAGCGTCAATATTTCCGCACACTTGTTGATACTGATTAATTTATTGATGTTGTTATCACCCTGGGGAGTGGTTGAAATTTGGTTAAGTCAAACACATGCCTAAACATTTTTTAAACAACAATAACGGTTTGTTTCATCCGAATTTTTATTGCGATCAGTTAGGTTCTTCCGTGTTCACACACGGAAACGGATTTCTATTCTCTTTACTGTCTGGAAGTTTCCTTGCTTTTAATTCATTCGAGAGCGTCATTTGTACTTTCTCTATTCTAGAAACCTTGAATCTAGGAAGATTGCTCAAAGTTCTGCCAGTAAATGGAATGGAGGTTTAAAGCACTGCGTTTTACCTTCCGGAGTTTCAGAAAAGTTATGGGTATCTCTGTTCACATTCATCGTCAAGGGTCATCTGAATTTCGTTTTCAATTCATTCTATACGCCTCAATACACAGCCGGATGGTTTTTTGACTATTGAGGGTCTGAATTCGTCCCACACGGAAAGTGCTTGTTCCCTCGAAAATAGATTTTCTTAAGAGAAAAGCCGAATGAAATACCGACGGTTTTTGGCTTTTCCTCGACGCGCCCCCCCATGAATAGGTAATACACTCCCGTGCTCCTCTCCAACCAATTACTGGCCGGGGAAGCTCCAACCAATTACGGCGGATTCAATGCAATGTCTGATCCTTCCCAGGGTCGGGGTTTTATAGACAGGAAGGAGGAGGGCTAACGGACGGATGTGGGGAGAAGTTTAAGAGAGAAAAATTCTGAAAAATATTACATTGAGATTTATTATTTCTAAATTAGAATCACTCGTATACGTACATCACTGAATCATGCACATTAGACGTAACTAGTCAGGACATTATCTAAACGCACACATCTTAAAACACATTACCTAAACTACAAAAATTGTCTATACTATCCAGCTTGAGCCTCGATATCTTTTCGTTTCCACTCTACATGTCATAAAAAGAGCCCCATTTATACCGATTAGGAACGAAATTAGCCACAAGGGCTTTCAGTTGATCACTGATCTCCTTAGCTTGTGATTAAGATGTCCAAAGAAGGTTGGTTGACCGTCTTAAACATTAACTCCTTGAACACCAACCTTTACAAGTCCCTTTGTATGAAACAGGAGCTCTGCGCGGCAGAACTTGGGTCATTGTATTTACTTTAACGTGTTACGCTGAAATATCCTCGATTTCCCCAAAATCATCATGCAAAAAATCAAATTTCTGCTTTCTGGGTTGATTAGGATAGGAAATAGCTTCAAATTTCAGCTGAAAGTTAAGTACATGGAAAGTAGATACTTACAAGGGTGCAATATATTGTGAATGGACACAACGTAGAGTCACGAGTGCGTGAAGAGGAAATAATTTCATCATCAAATCAGTGCTATTAGTTACTACTTTGAAACTTTCCAAAATAACAGTGAATTGCTCATCATTTTGGTTTTAACCCAAAATACCACGTGTATCATGGAACATGTTTATTTTTGAAAATGGATTCTCAAGAGGGATGAGCATAGGGGGACACTGCTACAAGAATTGTATTCCCAAATGCGCTGAGAGACGACCTCTCGTTAGAACGACGAATTCGTTGTTCTACTTCTGTTGATTCTAAGGCGAACGATCCCTTCAGAAGTTTACCAGTACGAAAAACATTTTTATATTTGATGGTTAGCATTTAATCCCAGCTGGGTACAGACTTTCGAACGGGCTTGCGACCTATGTAAGGCCTACCCAGCGATTATCTCAGAACTATTATGTTGAAACAACGGTTATAGCACTTCAAGAGTTAATTTATTTGCGTTCTTTGATTGATTCTTAAGAGTTGTTTTCAACAGTCACAGTACGATTCAAGTTTTTCCAATAATGACATTTCCTTAACAACTTAAGAATACTTAACTAATTTTTGCAAGGTTATAGTTGGGTCATTTTAAAATAGATTTCCCCTCCTCAAGTACATTTGCCGGAGCCATTTTTGTGTTTTCCTCCCATGAATCTTCTGACATTCCTGCGCTTGGTCTGTAATTGTGCATCCTACTTTCCGCTGTACTCAACTTTATTACGCTATTCGCACCTACGTCCTGAATTGTCTCTTTTCTCAGATTTTAATGACAAACGTCTTCTTATCCACAGGAGCCCGACTATGCGGTTTTATAATGCTGTTGCTCAACCGTTTTTGGTTTATTATTCAATAATGAACCATTGTAATCGCTCTTGAAAAAAAAATTCTAACCCCCCTGAAAATTTTATGGTTTACGTTTCAAAGGGTGTAGGATCCAAATGTGTAATAACAATTTTTCCGTCCGTCCGCCGAACGCCGTACGCATGATTTCTCCCAAACGGCTGGAGCAAAAAATTTTCAGGAAAAATCCATGTTGGTTCGACAACGCCAGAATTGTTTAGCCAGCTCTCTAACTTAATTTAAAGTGCCCTCAAAGTTTTGTAATATCCCTAAAAACCTCAAAAAAAGTCAAGGCGGCTTAAATTTGGATTTTTTTAAAGAACATTCCACGAGGAATCGATAATGCCCATCCCCAGGTCCGTAGCTCAAACCATTCCCGATGTATGGTGCCAATATTTGCGTTTTTTTCGGTTTATTATTGTTTTTGTTTTGATCGCAGTAACCTAGTGACGTAGTGAATGTGGATACTGGAGTGAACTCTTAAAAGGATTTGTAGCCGATACACGGGTTGAAGCATTCTGATATGCATGAAACGCTACAAATTCTTTCACTGGGGTTCATTATTCAATTCTATTCATTTGGCTTGCGTTCATGATTTGAATTTCTACTAAGCTTAGGAGTGTGCGTGTTTCACAGGTGATAGCGCGATTATTGAATTGCAGGAGATATGCATAGAGCACGTAAATCTGTTCTCAACCAAAATACCTATTTGGATTGATCGGTTGATCATATTTGTGTGCCTCCTGAAATTCAATAATCGCTCTATCACCTGTGAAACACGCACGCTCCAAAACTTAGTAGAAATTCAAATCATGAATCATTGAATAATAAACCCCAGTGAAAGAATTTGCAGCGTTTTTTCCTTTCCATATGGTGGTGGGAAACTCGATAATGAAATGAAATTCCTTCTCAACCCAACGTCTTCTTCATTTACCTTTACGTGTACCTGCGTTTTCATGGAAACTTGAATCGCTCATTTTTGCTGACAAATTTAAAGTTGTCTTCTGATTTTCGGTAATGTGAACTAACCGTTCCGGGTGGACTCCTCTACCTTCAAAATCATGATGTAGGAAGACAACATAACGTTATGAGAAAAAAGGTTTGCAACGAGAAGGAAGTGACTAATACAGTCTCAACTGAATGCTTTTGAGCATTAACTTTCTGAATTTCTCCTCCACCAAATATCTTCGGTCCTGTACCCACTTCTAAGCTTTCGGAAACTCGCACTCTTTCGTATCATTTATTTCTACTTCTTGTATAATGAAGGTTGAGATTTGATTGAACTTCAATACGAATTAGCTCACTTTCGATAATTTCTCAAGCCTACATACATGTGGACGTAGTCCTCAGCTATGTTGAAATGGTCCTAGCCCGAGTGATAACATGATTTTGGTTAATTGAAGAACGTGTTCGATAAATTCATGTTGATTTTAAGTAGAGCAGTTTTTTTTTCTGTTGAGTTACCCAGAATAAGAATAATCATCACAAAACCGAGTTACCAGAATAACGATAAACCATTGTTGAAATCTCAGCGTTTTTTCCGCAGTTTTGCTAAGGAGGTAAATGTTCAGTAGAACGTAAGAGAAAGGATTCCCAAGTCCAATGCGACCAAGTTTTCTTAAGATTTTAACTCGCCCTGAAGTTTAGAACCCCTTCAAATCACAAAAACGCCGACGGAGGGAAATCCTATTGAAAAACCATTCTTCCCGAGAAAAGTATTTTCGAGAGAACCTTTCAGAAATCCTCGAGGAGCAAAACGGAAGCGAGGAAAAAATAAATTCATCCTCTCATTCCCGTGATTAACACAAACGAAGATGAATCCCTTGATTCTGTTATAAAAGTCAAGCAAACCTTGCCCTGCCGGTCTTCGGGGTCCCAGCTATTCTCAGCAGTTTCTGTTTGTGTCGGGGGAAAAGAACCAAAAAAAGAAAGAGAGAGAGGGGGGTTAATCTTAACGGAGCACACCTTCCACCTTTTTTTTCGTTAACTTCCTTTTTACCCCCTTCCTTTTCTTCCTTTAATTGTTTCCTCCTCTCCGGTGAAATTTCTCTTATAAACTCTTCTAACGGTTAACCCGAGCTAGTCCATCTCCTTACAGCTTCACCGGATACCGAGTGAATTTATTCCAGCACTAACCTTTCTCCTTCATTTCCTTAAAGTGGCTTTTCATCGACTTGGTACTAAACAGGTATTAAATCATTTAGACGTTCCATTCATGTAAAATTATCTTGTAAGTAAATTTTGTATACCTGTGTTAAATATTTTTAAATTGGCGCACAAATTTGTGAGCAGTTATAAAACCACATTTTTACCATTATTCGGCAATGTTTGAAGTTTACCGACCATTTAATCAATAGCGCAGAGGGGGGGGCGCAGGGAGTCAGGACGGTCAACATTAAAGGGTAGGAAGGGTTAAAAACCAAGCACGGTAAACATATAACAAGGAGGTGATGAAATTGAATAGTTAGACCTTGCCTGGAGACGATTAGCCTGTAAGATGCAGAGGATAACCAGGAAGCTAAAAAAGTCCAAGTTTAACGTAAGGGGCAGTGGTTTCCAGGAATCTACGAAAAAAGGTCCCCGGAAGAGCGGTCCCTGTAGTACACCTCTCCGCTGGTTAATGAGGTGAAACTGTGACATATAAGGGAAAAGCACCAATAGTGAACACTGTACCAATAGTGGACACTTCGGAAAAAAAGTTGTAGAATAAGGATTCGGGTTGAGCAGGGCACTTGAATCTTTTTGGATTAACTAAAGTAATAGCCTAACAAACGTGATGAACCAAAAGAAAACGTTAGGGCCAAAATGAAAAATAATAACTTGACATTAAAAACAACCAGTCTGTGGGTGGAGTGATTTTGAGCAGGACGCTGTGCAAAATGCTAAGGAATAGAAAGTATGTTTTAAGCAATGTTCACATATAATATTCAAATATTTGTTCCCATTGGTTTGAATATATACTTCAGTAACTAAATTGACGATTTTCCAGTCGCCTAACTCCGTTAATATTGATAAAGTGGGCTTTTAAAGCATGTCCACTTCTAGTACAACAAAAATGACGGATGCTCCGGTAGTGGACATCCCTGTTCACTAATGGTGCAACTTCCCTTTTCACGAATGGATATTTTCTTGATTTTCTACTAGTTCATTTGTATTGGAACAAGCTCTCGGTATGATTTTCAAGTGAATATAGTGTTGCAGACTAGAGGCGGACAGCGGGTGTCCTCTACTAGTGCAAGAGATGTCCACTACTAGTCCATGAGCTATCTTCTACTTATACATGAATTGTTCTCTACTGGTGCTCACTTCATTCTTTCAGTTGAATGGAATTCTTTTTGTTTTACTACCGATTAGATATATACATGATTTTAAACGAGATTTTACGTCGTCTTGTTGATATCTACGACGTGTCCACTACTGGGTCATGAAGTGTCCACTACATCAACACTAGAAAATTCTAGCTGTCCACTATTGGTGTTTTCTGTTATTCCACAAAATTTGACTCTATTTCTTCAAAAATTTATAAAATTAGTGTTTCCTTTGATTAAACTCAACTAAAAATGTCTGAAGAACGTGTAGACACCCAAGAAAAAATTTGAGAGCTAAAAATTTATGAGGTAACACAAACAATCACACAAGATTTTCTTAACATGTCCACTACTGGTGCTTTCCCCTTAAGGGTACATTATAATTAATATGAAGGTATATAATTTAAGGGTCCTAGTAGCTGATTTTTTTTCTTCTAAATCGAAGATACGATTTGTAGTACTATTGGAGCTTGTTATAAGCATCTTGCACAGATTTACAAGGTATGAAATCGCCGACTTTATACAATGTACGGCCGACTACGTCTAAAACGTGTCAGTGATACGATATAGGAGCACATAAATAATTATCCCTTGTGTAATAATTTGCTGCGTTTTTATTCAGTTTTCCCGAAATCACCTGTTTTCTAAACTCCTGTCCGATTTTCTCAAAACCGGATTTTTCTAACTTTTTTAGACTCTGCATTCTAGGCCCTTCCACATTCTTTTCCAGGCCCTTAGCCAAGTAATGTAAAAGCTGTCCATGCTCAGCGAGTAGTTCAGTCGGAGATAAATACATCAAGTCGAGCGTGACGGGAGGAAAAGAATTTGAACCCCTCGGTCAGGTGAGATGGCCGGGCTACAGAGCTCCCCGATCTACCGCTGGATTTCTACCACCAACTTCACAAAAGTAATTTGAATCAACACATTCAATATCAACGTGCCACAACATCATTTCTTCGTTGATTAAAATCAAACATATCGTAATCCGGTCTTAGGTTGTCCTGAAACGGATTCTTTTACAGTTTTTTCCCCATGTTTGGGTCTACAACCCCTCGTTCATATCTAATGGGCGTCCATCTGTTGACGGAAACTTGTTTCAGAGGGGCGTCTTAGTTGTATATCTACTTCAATAACATCAGATTGGAGCGTATAATAGGTTTATTTTTATTTTTCGGAAACGTTTCGTCCCACTATGGGGACTTCTTCAGTCCTGTAATTATGTTATATTTAAGTATGTGTATCCAACCAACCTGGTCAACACTCATATGTCATTGTTGGAGTGATTTCATCCTTTTGTATAAGATCACCATTGAAAATCCAGAAGGGAACAGTAGAGAAGTGTTTTGTAAGATAATTCATGAGAAAATAAAATGATTATTATAATTATACATAAAATGTTTCCGAAAAAGGAAAATAAACCTGTTATACGCTCCAATCTGATGTCTTAAATGAAAGTGGTCGCACCACAACCAACAACCATGACTTTAATAACGTATGGTATGAAGTAAGAATTGTCGAGGATCGCACAGTTGGAGTTGTAGACGAATATAAATTAAAACTCGAATAAATATTGCCCCTCGCTGATGATGATAAAACGGGAAGAGAGTGAGTATGTTAGTACCTATGTTTGCGAATGTGTGAAAAAGAAAACTGCAATACTGCGAAGGGGATGATTGTAGCCCCCTTAGACTGAGTAGATACACCCACTCACACGCACTACACATACCAATGTAAATACCTCTTACCACAAAACTCTCTCACTCATTACGTACACTTGAGCTCGGTGGCGGGAGGTTTTTTGAAAGAGCAGAGGCTCAGTGGTATGTGGCATTTCGCTTTTATGAAACCCCATTCATCACGTGCCACCCTTCCTTCGTCCATTTTCTCGTCCGAAGAAAGATAAGAGAATGAGAGAGAACAAAAAGTGATGTAGAGGAAGTGAGAGTGATGGTAGGGGTTGCACAGGGTGTGTAGAAGGCGAAGAAAGCCCATTCGCCGTCTGATGGAATCATCAAACCTAATACCACCGCATTGGTCTTGTCTGTAAGTTAGACGATTCCAGAGTAGTAGGAGCCTCCATTTTCCCCGAGCCATTTCTTGATTGTAAATGGCACGGTGAGTACGTACCCACTGTAGAAAGTCTTGACACGCTGAGATCTGGAGAATTTCATTTTAACTGATTGGCTATTTCTGAACTACTTCCATTAATTTTTTCGTAAATATTTGGCTGTACCAACTAATCATAAGCAGGAGAGGGGAAAATGGTAGTCTGAATTTAAATTGTGAGAATATACATAGATAATCCATAGTGGCTGCACCGATCTCTTTAGGTTACTATTCTTCCTAAAAGCGATTCTTCCTAAAAGCCTAAAAGTGATTGCAACATAAATGAGAAAAGAGCGTCATCACGTAGAGCCGCTCACTACGGGACAGCTAGAAACGAAAAAGGAAGTATATAGTTCAGAAAGGTGTAAAAAGTAAAATACTACTAAAAAAAAAACAGTAAAATACGAGTGAGTTGTTAGAGAAACAAATTTTATCGTCCCGCGAATATGAAAACAAAGTTTCAACTATCTATAGGTAGACCCCCAAAACAACAAAGCAACCTGGTTAGTCAGCCTGTGTTATTCGACAGAAACGTGCTAGTAGAAAAAATATTACTAAATATTGTGCTTTGAAAAAACTATTGAATTATGTTCTCTGAAGCGATTTTACTGTGATTCGTGACTTTTTTCAAGATCACTTTCCGAAAAACTAAATTTGTTCTTACGATCCCCATAATGTGTAGTACAACTGGCATGCCTTATAAAATCTCAAGAAAGGATCAAATAAAATAATAATTATGATCATCATAATAATTTTATTTCAATAGTTGAAAAAATTTATTCTACTTATCTTATTATGTATCTGATGTGGACCCGATCCCCTTTCAAGTCCGACAATGATGCAGTCATTTTTGAGTGAGGTTTATGTACGCACAGATATACTTTCACATTTCTTTTTGCCTCAATTAAATGAGCTAAATTACGCACTGTGCAACTTTGAAACATAATAAATTAATTTCTGCTGTTTTCATTTCTATGGTTTAGAGACCCCGAATTTACCGCTGGCTTGATTTAGGTTTGCTCAAGAATTACAACTGTGATATAAAATTGGCAGCTCTTTTGGTTTGAAGTCATAGCATACTGTCAAGGTCTCTACGAACTGGAAGGTTCATAAATACGACAGGTCCACTTCTAATAATAATAATTATTATTAATAATACATATTATAAAATATATAATGATAATTATGTATGTTATTACTATATATATGTAACTGTTAATAACAGTTAAGAATTTTTTTCTTTATTCGACAATTGTCTACGACTTTCTTCAAGACTCATTTAGAATATAGCCCGACTCTTCTCTAACATATCCATTGCCTAAAACTATCAAAAATATTTTTTCTATTTTTTATTAATTTTTTCTCACACCTTTATTTTGATCTAGTAGTGGCCACATATTACGAAATTTCCAGTAGTGGCCACGTGCATGTCTCATAATGACATTTTGCCCTCCTTACGTGTTTAATTATCTCATATCTAGGATAGCCCAACAAACGAGGAAACTAGGGACGGTAATAGATATTTCCAATATATATATAACCGGGAATCCTTATTTCTCATAATATAAACTTTAAAATATATTACTGGAATAATATATAATAATAATTATATAACTATAACGATAATAATAATAATAATAATTATTATTTTTTCAGTTCTATAATTATTATAGTTTTTTGAAGGGTCTAATGAATCTAACAAATTTTTAATAGCACTGCTGAAATCGGTGTTGAGGGTTAAGTAATCTCTTGAATAATTTTATTATTGATTCCTTGTTGAGCAATCGTCATTACGTGTCGAATTGAGGGTTGAGAAAACGGGGGTTTCGTTCGAGAAATGAGTTTTATTCCCGCCGGAGGTAATATTACAGAGGATAATTATGTTCCGACCGCGCTCGTCAGGGTTACGATCAGCCTCACGATCGTTTAGTCCGAACGTTGCGGATCGTATTGCAATTAAGTGAATTAGGGGTTGATCCGTCATCATACGGGGCTCATAGCGGGGCCGGTAATGCAGAGCAGGCGGATATACGCAGCCCCCAGATAGCCTCGCTCGCTGCTTTGGCAACGAGAGCGGTAATATCAAACTCACCTTTACGCACCGCGTTCGTTGTGTGATGGTACAAACCGAATAGTGACGTGCATACTAAATGAATTATTGAACAAGGGCTAGTGTTTAAATAGATCGGGAGGAGCGCGTTGAGGTGAGGCAGAATTATGGTCGGCTTTTGCCTCATTTTAAACACACTACGCGCACCGACCAGTCTCCTCTCAACTACTTAAGGTGCCTCATATAATTCAACCTTCCGACCCATCCAAGATTTCCTCATCCAAGAGTTTCAGTGATGGAAGAATCAGTTTCGAACCGGATAGAGAAATACATACATAAAACGCCCTTTATTATTCATAGTTATACAGTAAAATATTTTCATTCTACTCCTTGAATTTCAGGAGGCACACAAATATGATCAACCGATCAATCCAAATAAGTATTTTGGTACATAATAAATAAAACAATTTTCCTCCTAATAAAAAATGGATGTTTCATCTATCCGATTTCTGGGATAGAAAATCAACCGCTTGCATTTTTGATTTTCTCTATATTCTATAGAAAATGAAAACTGTAAACTACTCCAACAGCAATGTACGTGTACAAGAAGGTAATTATTCTGCCTTTAAACTTTTTGTGTGTAGGGATCTAAGATCTGTAACTACCATGAAATCTGCGTTAACAAAAACGTTCAAAAACGTTTAAAAAATATCGACCTACCACAAGTGTCTCAAGTTCGTATTGATGCTTAAATAACTAAGTTTTCTTCCTCCACTACCTATGTAGAGGTATGTCGGTACGCTGTACTGAGACTGTGTGATTTAGTCTCACCACGGAACGGCTTCATGCGGTGCAACAATCCGGGCCTCCCCGGTTTGTTGTTGAAGTTCCACGGGCTGGGAAATTCTTTTCCAAGCTGTCATAGTCATTGACCCGAGCCCTAACAGGTACGGATCGAGAAGATGCAGCGGTTCCGGTTTGCCGTAAATGGGAAGGGAAATGTTTACTGTGTGGTAGCCACGTCTGTTTTCAAAAGCTTCGGTAAGCCCAACGAGATCGAATAAGTTATGATTCTTAACCTATTGATCCGGCTTCGCAACATGATTCAGTGGGTTCATGACTCCCTGATTCCCTCCACCATCCGACCACTATTTTTAGACTCCTATTTAAATATTACAAGTCAAATATCTCGCACAGGAATGAGTCATGAACTACGTCAACTCACTCTAGTAGCAGCTACTGGAACCTGGCTGAATAGATCACATGAATCCCTGATCATACAGTATTTGACCAGACCCATTTTTAGCTATTCATCTCAGTCCTATACCAACTTACCCAATTGCCTTTGCCTAACCGCACACAAAGCTGTGCTATTCCCGATGAAGGGATAGCAGTTACTGAAAGTATTTAATATAAAGTAAAAGTAAAGTAAACAAGGAATTTCACCTTGGATTTTCGTCCGACTACCCGGAGGTGTTGCGGACGTCGCCAGCCGTCCTCCAGAGAGGATCGGAACTAGATCTGACGATTTCGCTCGTGGCTTCCCACTGCCTCACGCCCCTGGGTTGGGAGCGTTTTGGATTCATGTGATATCGAGATCAGAGGTGAACTGTCTAACGACAGGACAGGTATACAACACTTGATAGGATTTTGGCCATAATCATTGGTGCCAGCCGGATTCGAACTGGAACAATCAGTACTCCCACTGAAAGTAAACAGCTAGAGGACTGACGCCCCAGCTCGCTCGGACAACCTGTCCCCTCTGAAAGTAGTTAATATTTTCGAATTTCAAACTACTACATATATTGCACTAATGTTTTCACTATATTGGGCCTACATTTGGGAGGTGAAAAGTGGTCCCTCGATTTGGAAAGCCTCGTTTGTCTTTCATAATCCTCGTACATGTTCTCACCTATTACTTTGAGATTGATGTTAACCATATATTATGCTTTTTCCAACGGCTAAAATTCTGAAATCGAATTAGTTGTTCTGTGTCATGCTTTTCATGTGTGACTATCCTATCTTTTGACCGATACACCTTGAAGTCCGAACATTTCTAAACCAAATAATTAGGGAGACGGCACTCGGCGTCTTCTGGGCTTTCAGAATGTAATTATAAAGCGTTCCAAGAGGATTCAAATAAGGAGGTTGCAACTTTGTTTCGAAGCATAATAGGTATATAATTCTGAGTGCGTCTTGGACGATAGAAAATTAATTTTACGTAAACCCAATTCAAAATCGACATGCTCGCACATAACATAGCCCACACTTACAACGATTGACGTAAAATTGCGCGCTACTGCCGCTCCAAAAACCTTGATTTTCTCGACCAGTGCTATATTCGGAAGGGATAAAAAATGTTGTACATACCTGCTTGTGATTGCCTCCGTTGTAAATGGATGTTAGGTATGTCAGCAATGGCGTTTACGTGACGTCCAAATATTGAAACTGCCAACAACCTCAATACTCTTGCCACCGAACGGCTATTTTTCTTTCACGATTGATCTGCCACCATTCCTGAACACCATTAGCTCAAATTTTGACAAATTGAGTTCCAAGCCCCACATCAGATAAAATTCCTCTACCTCATCTGTCATCCTCTGCATTCCTATTACACTAGACGAAAAAATAACTTCATTGTCGGCGTAAGACAAGTGACACACTTCTCTTTCCTCCACCCACTTCCTGCAAATCGTGCAAATGATTTAAGCACAAGGTAAACACGTAAGGTGAGAATAGACATCCGTCTTTACGTCCGTAGATTGGGGAAATATCCCGTAGTTGCCGAGTTCGGGAGCCTTTCTGCGGATTCTGTCGGGGCACACAATTCACTTTACGCACTCGTGAATTTAGTCGATATCTCCTCCCGGGAAAACTTATTGAAAAAGAGAAGGAAAGAAGCAAGGGATAGAGTTTCAGGATTACATGGAGCACGTAAATTGGCTTATTTCTGAAATTCAATAATCGCTCCGGCATATTTAGCGTTTTCATTGAGATAAATAAAATACCCAACAATGATTTAATATGGATTTCGAATTTCAATAAATAAAATACCCAACAATATGGATTTCGAAATACGGGAAGGAAATTTGTGTAAAATAATAAATCAAAATTGTGAATTAAAGGGTAGACTCAAAAGCATATAATTCTATAAAAGGAATTACTCGTGGGAAGGAGCTCCTTGGGGAAAAATGATATCAAAAATGAAATGTATACTCGTACGAATGTCTCTCGCGAATGAAACCAAATTTATAACAAAATAAAATATGGATGGATCCGACCTGTTGACGACGAAACGACGATCTCCTCTTCGATGGTGCTCCGACACGATGGGTGCAGCGTTTTCGGATGAGCTGAACCGTTCTGAATCTGAACTGATTCCAAGTATGGAATAAAGATCTTTAATAAGATGTTGACTGGTACAGAAGAGTCTGTAACCAAAAGCTGAGTCACTGTAGATGATGAGTGAAGTAGCTTTCAAAATCAGGGATAAAGAGCCACTGATTTGGATATGAATCTATTTCCGGTTGATGTCGCCGAGATTGCTGGAGAGTAAGAAAACAACAAGGCGTTCGCCGCCGATAAAGAAGTTGACGCCTGGTCATCGACGATCGTCGAAGAAAGGTCGCGAGGTTCGGCGGAGAAAGTAAAATAGTAAATAGAAAGCAAAAGAAAATACAAGACAACTGCTCTTATCGCCTACTAACCTTCTTTTTTATGCTATGCCTAAACACTTATACTGTAAGAGCTTTCTGTTTACTCCGTCCAACATTGATGAAACGCAGAAAAAACATTCATCTTTTGTAGAACCTAAATCATCAATTGGTTCAGCTATGCCAACCGACGATATGAAAGTACAAAACAAGTTGATGAAGCACAAAATGCTCAAACCTTGGATCGATTGTGAAGAAATTTTGCTCTAATAAATTTCTGTATGATATAATCAATATTAGAACAATACTGCTACCGTAGAACCAAGTAGTTTACTCACATGTTGGCCAGTACACAAAAGTTACACTTCATAAAGGTATCCATGAAGAGATTTTCCGGTAGGATTGTAGTGACTTCAATACCAATTAGCGAGTTCATTCGTTGTTGGTTAAACATATATTTTTAACTACCTGGTTTACCGGGCTTTGCCCATGTTAGGATAATAAAACAGGGAATGGACCACACGCATCATTATAACACAAATGTCCGGTTGAACTCCTATGATTCATTTTCCATTTTTTCCTCTACTATTTTCAGAATTGGGAACTGCCTGCATAAATGTAAGCAATAAAGCAGCAACCATAATAAATCTACAGGCTCCGAACAAAATTTCAGCATCATTAGTGAACCGGAGAGAAAATAGCTCACAGGGCTCACACAGCTGATGAACTTAAAAGTCAGATGGAAAACTGATTTCATCAAAGCTGAAAGATTAACTTTCAAATTTTAAAATTTTCTTAAAAAAGTATGTTAGTATTTTTTAATAGACACAAGGTAGGACAGTTTTTCCAACTGTTATTATTTCTAAGGGTAAAATAAATTTTAAAATCAATCGAGTAGTTTTTTGAGTTGATCGTAACATATAAACAGATGAAAAAAAACATTCTCTCCTCTTCAGAATATTGCCTAGTACAGATTACTAATAAATCCTTGATCGTACATTATTAATAACTAATTTGGTGTATATTACTGTTTAAGAAGTACCGTGATTAAATCTGAAAAAGGCAATCTAAATAATTCCATCCCCTCATTAATACATGGTTTTCCCTGACTTGTAGGTGTTATAATGGATGGAAGCTGTAATGTCCACCCAACGTGGCTAACGTTTTCTGTTTGGCAGAAATTACCGAACCGACAGACGCTTATGAATATTAATAAAGATGGGCGTATATTCTATTTACAATAGATGAAACTCCCAAGACGTGTCATTAAAAAAAATGTATTACCTACAAGATCAATAAAATGTAAGCTACTGATTGCTCTTTTGTTTGTTACGATCTCTGGCACGAGTCATCTAGTTATCTTGGTACGAGCTGATATTCGGCCGGTCAATACTGTAGTGTACTATTTTTCTTGTAACAAATCTAGGGAAGTAGTGTACGTAATTACAGTACGTTCACACGAAGTGGGGCTCGTACAACCGGCGATATAATGTAATTTTGACACAGCCATCATATTCAGTTACACTAATTGTATAGTATTACATACAGTTCTACACTTGTTTAGCTGATTCTTCTTACCTGCCTCCAGATTACATAGAAGAGCTTTTGCTTTCATGTCGAATGGTGTCTTATCACGATTAACTCCAAACTTAAGGAATTGAAACTCGTAAATCAAGTATGCATTACAGGAAAATTGTTCAGTCGGTATCCCGCAATACGAATTAAAGCAGGAAATCCCTACCTAATCTAATGACCATATAATGTCCCCCAGACTACTCCGCTTCAGAAGACGTCTTACCTTTCGTCGGCCAAATGAACTTTTCAGATCTCAATGAGTTCATGGGAGAGTACTCCTCATTTGAATATCTTGAAATTATTTCAAGAAGTAATTGTGCCCAGTTAGAATCGGATGGATCTAGAATCGTTTCCTCAAAATCCGAAAATTCACGGTGGAAAGTTAATTTTTTTTTGTGTATTATCATTAAAATTTTACGATGTCTCAATAAATATAAAACTAAATGGTAGGTACTGCCGAGAGTGTTTTTTAATCAGGCATACCAAAGGACATCTATGTTCTTTCCTGTCGAGGTCTTAGGTAAATTTTATTTAGGTATATTTATATCACCTCTTGCTTTTGAATTACTGTATCCTCACATCTAACTACTGCCTTTGTTTGTTCCAGGTAAGAAAAGTGTACTTGCGAATGAGTTTAACAGTGAGTATTTGAATAAAAATTAATGTTTTGATATAATGCCGACAACGGTATATGTACATAGTTGATATTTAACGTAATTTATTTGTACGTAATTTGAACCGAACCCTGGCTTAAAATCTGTTGTAAGTTGAATTCATCTAGCCAAGATAATAACCATTGAATGGGATGGTTCGGTTGGCAAAATGTTTTCAGTCATTTTCTGTTTATTTGTATTATATCCTGTAGGAAACATAACAATTTCAAATATGAAATTAAATACAATATCACAGTTACAGAAAAGTTGGATGAAAATCTTAATATTGTAAATTATGTTACTATAATTTAACCGCCGTCCAACCGCTGTCGAAAAGAGGGCACGTAATTATATATCACTTTTCAAGACCGTTAACTGAGGATAAACGTTTGTTGAAATACTTGAGACTTCGAGCATCCAGTTAAACTTACCAACCTCCTAGAAGGTTTCAATCACTAAAGGTCCCTTAAGAGGAAGAGACAGAGCTGCTCGGTCCCATCCGTTTACCCCACAGTAGTTGAACCGCTGTGACAGGAGCAACTGCTCCTGCATGTTGGAAATCTATTTTTTTTAAGCTTGACATGTTGGAACAGCAGTTACCATTACGACGCATGCTACAGTTGAATACTATTGACATTCTAGTAACGCCACCTCTTATTAATTATTAATTGATAGCAACTTCCGTGAAAAATGAATTAATAAAATTAGAGTAAATGAATATTTACTGAAAACTGTGGTCCCAAGAAACGCAAATTCTCCTGCAAGTTGGAAATCTATTGATGATTTTTACAGCTTGACATGTTGGAACAGCTATTACCATTACGACGCATGCAACAGTTGAATAATTTGTCAGTCCATAAGGATAAGACTTATCATTTCCTAAAGCGGGTCGGAAGATGTTCCTGTGTCTATTATCCTTACATGATTCTAGTCCGGGTCTATCTACACGGGTCCGGAGATTTAAGTGCAGGATAATCTCACATGATGCATTGAAGAACCGAGCGCTCGTGTCTTTAAATAATTTAACGGAAAAAGGTTACTCGCAAATTGAAAAAACGCTGCAAATTCTTTCACTGGGGTTTATTTTCAATGATTCATGATTTGAATTTCTACTAAGCTTTGGAGTGTGCGTGTTTCACAGGTGATAGAGCGATTATTGAATTTCTGGAGGCACACAAATATGATCAACTGATCAATTCAAATGGGTATTCTGGTTGAGAACCGATTTAAGTGCTCTATGGATATCTCCTGAAATTCAATAATCGCTCTATCACCTGTGAAACACGCACACTCCAAAGCTTAGTATAAATTCAAATCATGAACGCAAGCCAATTGAATAATAAACCCCAGTGAAAGAATTTGCCGCGTTTTTCAAGAGCGTTTACAATGGAAAAATATTCTATTTGAACATTTTAAATTTCGTAAGACGGAGCATGCATATCAGAATGCTTAAACCCGTGTATCGGCTATAAACCATTTTAGGAGTTCACTCCAGTATCCACATTAACTACATCACTGCTGTTGTTTTTGTTTTGATTGCACTAACCTAGTGATGTAGTGAATGTGGATGCAAATGTTGGCACCATAAATTGGGCCATACATCGGGAATGGTTTGAGCTACGGACCTGGGGAGGGACTCATTCGATTCCTCATGGAAAGTTCTTGAAAAAAAGTCCAAATTTAGGCCACCTTGACTTTTTTTGAGGTTTTTAGGGTTTTTACAAAACTTTGACAACCCTTAAAGGGCACTTTGAACTTGAGAGAGCTGGCTAAAGAATTGGGGCGTTGTCGGACCAATATTGATTTTTCCTGAAAATTTCAGATTTTTTGCTCCAGCCGTTTGGGAGAAATCGTGCGTTCGGCGGACGGACGGAAATTTGTTTATTGCAGATTTGGATTCTACACCCTTTGAAACGTAAACCATGAAATTTTCAGGTGTGGTTAAATTTTTTTTTTTTTTTTTTTTTAAAGAGCAATTGAATAATAAACCAAAAAAATGAATCCAGCCAATGTTCTGTATGCGAATAGCGTCATGAATTACTGTTTGACTGTAGATGACTTTATTGAGTTCATGCAGATGCAGCTACGCCAGATACCACTTATAACTGGTGATATCGCCGTATAAACCATAAAGATAAACACTCGGCTGGCATTCTTTTGGTAACTCAAGAAGGGAACGATCTTAAAGCTACTTCTCTACAAAGGGTTTGAGGCAGGCTATTCAGCGAAAGGGTGTTGCTAAATGCTCGGTAACAAAGTTGTGATACCGCCAAAATATCTCCCGTCTCTACTTGAGGAACTTCATACTGCATCGGGATAATCAAAGTGATATATTAGCCAGTAGACGAAGATATTGACAAAATTGAAAAACTTGAGTTGTACATAATTTGTATAATTTTTCACCACCTTTTCTAAAAGCTCAGGTAACATAATTAATTTACTCTAAAAAAATATCCATTTCTAATCGGGGTAGCCTACTTGGAATGAATTATTAAACGTCATGAATCCACTTCTGCCGAAGCAATAAGCCACATAATTGAAAAAGTACTCGCCCTATTTAAAGGCGTAATCGTCGTACCGAATAACGGCCTGCTAATCCAATCTTTTCCCATACTATCTCTGGATGTACGATTTCCTAAAACGTCAACGGTATATCAGTCATTCACAAATGAACAGGCTGAACACAGGATTCAGACTATAAAAAGAGAGTTCAGCCGGAGTTACGACCAACATCAACCATCACTATAAACACCTCCAGTATTAAGTCCACAAATTAACCACCTTCATGCTTTTTCTGAGAAGCGTGTGTCATGGTCAGGTAAAACCCGACATAACGAAAAAAAAATGGATGATTGAGCTCTTACGTATTGCACACCAAACATTGGATCTTTCTCATTTTGCGATAAAGCTGTCCACCGAGACTATAAACAAAATTCAGAACCTTGGCATCGTTGATCGATCGTAACTAAATTAGGAGACGTTCTTTGGAGCCAAAAACAGTGGTCGTCACTCAAAATGTCATAAAACTAGCCAGCCGTTTTCCAACAAGTTTTCTATCTGCATAACAAAATCATTGAGTGCAAATGATTGATGCGTCACCCTGCGCAGGTACGACTCCTATTCCATGTGGTGACAGGAAGTTTGTGAACCACCACTTTTTATTGTATGCAAAATGTCATGGAAAAAGATTCACCAGTCAAATTTAGAATGCGCATAAACTTACACAAATTACCGAGCACATGCAAGCCTGTTGCATGATGGGTATGTTGAATGAACTTAACTTTTTTTACAATTGTAAATGTGGTTTCACTGTACTGTGGCCCGCTGTTGTCCATTGAAGGGAATTATCTCAAAAATATCTCCACGAAATCGATAGAAACTAGGATCTCGACGGCCCTGTTAAATGGAAATACGTCTTTAACAAAAGAGCTCTTCGATCGGCTCAGCATCATGAACGGGAGCGGAAGAAGAGGGAGGTTGTTTACGAAGCTAAATCTGCTTATGTGGCCTTAGGATATTTGAAACTGTTCAGCAGAGTGTGGAGGTTTTAGGTCCAGGTCACCGGAGATAGTAAATCCACAAAGAGCGGGTTCCAAGAGAGTCGACTATGATTGAATGGGTTCTCCTACTAATATTACGTGGATTGATGTTGGGGTCGGGCAGAAAACATGATGAAAAGCTTCATGACAAAATGTGTTAATTAGACGTTCGGTAGAGCACAACTGGAACTTTCTTCCTCCCAACACGTATGAATGATATGAATGGAAAAGCTTTTACGGGAAGGACAGTCGGCATTTCTTCACTTGCAACCTGCATTGGCAGACAAATTTGGTTGGCTTAAAACAATTTGGTGAATAGGTAGGAATATGCGTATCCGACTTGCAGAAATGTTACAATCAGACCTCTGAAAACTTCTGATTGCAGTTTGTTGGCTCAAAATATCGGTTAGGTTCGTCACAAAAAAAGCATGGAAAATCACTCTTGAGGTCGAGGTAACGGTGAGGACGATACCGTTGAGGACTTCTATGCTCACAAAGATCTCCTCTCGTAAGATGAGCATTCAAACGAGCCGACACCGGACGTTACCGATAGACTCCAATTAATGTTAGCTGAAAGGAACTTGGGCCACAATAAGTAAAAGGAACTGTACGGTGTATGTTCACTACACTAAATATGTGTTCATGAAACTCCAACTCAGAAACTACCTGAGTGCATCATGAATCATGAATGAGGGAAGTTTGGGAAACTTGAACCGAACTCCAAAAGGTGTTTACCATTGATGAAGTTCTGGATTGAAGTAGTTGAATAAAACAATTCAAACACAGGAAACTGGTTCATCAATTCGGTAGGCAGTTGGCCTCCTTCATCAAATTTCATCGGATACATTGATCACGAACTTACAACTAACTCCAAAGCGCAATAAATGATTTATTATTAGTTTTTTACGGATTTTTTCATGATTATTCTCTAGATTTATACTGAGACTGTTTGAGGGGTTATTGTTCGCTTTCATTGACCATAGTTTCTCAATATTAGATATCATCTTTATATTCTATTCTATTATTCTTCTCAAAGATATCATTTTTCAAAGAATTTTGGATTATTGAAGTATGCTCATTTATTCATTCAAAACACTTTTCCAAAATTATACGTTTATGTTAAATTTAGTGGAAATGTGAGCACTTCATGTGCCAAAAAGTTGACTATCCATGTTATTGCGAAACCACGTGTTCTAAATAATATTCTTCTAATCTGCAATTTTGGATTTTTATTATCTTTTAAATTAATTTGTGCTCATTTCAAAGATATTTCAGTAAAATTTTGAGCATAAATTCTATTTTCAATGTTTAAATAAAATGTTTATTGTTGATGAACTTTTTTTGAGGAATAAGTATTCTGCTAAAAACATAAATTTAACGATTTTTCGCCGTTGTAGCGAATTTGAAGAGAAGATGAAGCCATTGCAATGGCTCTGTAAATTTTAAATAAACATTCTAAAAAAATGTATTCGTCAAAATCTGTTTTGAAGCATTCTGAAATGATTCCTGGATTTTAACGCTGACGTTGATTGGTGTAATTTTCTTGTCTCCTGTATGTTGAACTTTTTAGTAGTGGGTAAACATACACTCAAGACCCAACAAAGAGAGTATGTATATGTATGTCACAATCACGCTGCATGACTGGAACATTAAACTACAAAACCAAAGTTTACGTGTCCTTTAAATAACTTCAGACATTTTTTGATCATCTACAACGGACGATAGTCCTGAAATGAAAATATCAGAACATGATTACAAACTAATAGTTAACAATACTTATAAAGTTAACTAGTGTTCAACCATTTCAGCATTTGCTTTTAGTGAATTGCCCCAGATTTTTTAGAGAAACCGCAAAACATGATAATGGAATGCGAATGTAATTTCCGCTCGAGAGAAAAAAGGGGAATGGTGATCGTTCGGGAACAAAAATTTTGGATCATTTTGAGATGGGAGTTGCCAAATTTTTATTTTAGGATTTTTTTTTACAGGAAATGAGTATCTTATTGAAAATAGTAAACCATTAGTTTCATATTTCAAAGGTAATAAAATTATTGCTCTTTTCGAATTTTGCCTCGTAATCATTTCAATTGAAATTTCATTCGAAATACAACGTGTGGTTCACATTGGTGAAAACGTCCCTAATAATAATTAAACTAAGATTTCACATTATATGCGGTGTTAAAATTAAATAAATCTGAATAAACCGTTTGGTTTTGTAACAACCATTCATAATAATTACTTTTATTATACACAGGGTGTCGCAGGAGTTATGCACAATCCAACTCCTACGTGTTCCACAACTCATTTCCGACCAAAAATGCCTCCTAACAATTTTTTCCCGGAGGCCTCGATTCCGAGCTATTCGCGATTTAAGATTTTTTTCTTGTTTTCGATGTTATGTCATTAAAACTGCCATAACTTTCTCAATTGTAGAGATAGCTCAAATTTGATGAACCGTTGGAAAGAGCGTTAGATTTTCTATCTATTTGATGTCAGAAAACTTTTTTAAAATTGCATTGAAGAAAATCGATTGCTGCGCTAAATGGCAGTTTTGTCAAAATCTTGAAATCGCCTGTTTTTCATCTCGCCTAGAAACCCCATGAATGCTTGACGCAGAACTGTGCAGGCCCGGTAAAACGTGCGCCGAAATGTCAGCTTTCCAACGTTGTAGGCGTTTTGGTTTTTAGAAATATTTTTAGTTACGGGAATGGTGTTTAACTGCAGAAAAACGTGTGTTATCTGTTAAAATTCAGGTTTTTCCAAATGTCTTGAAATCCAAAAGTTATCCAGCTGATGGACAATGGTGAGATATTGGGGTTTAAATGAACTTTTTCATTCATTAAATTAATTTATCATTTTTAAATATTTATTTTTTGGTTTTTATCTGTTTAACAATCTTGTTTAAACTCTAACTTTTTATATGAACTGGATTTAAACCCCAATATCTTTCCATTGTCCTACAACTGGATAACATGTTTGAGTCAACAAACATTTTACTAAAACTGAATTTGGTCAGAAACAACAAATTACCAACATTGCAACACCCAATGGTACGACCAAATCAGAATGGGGTTGGTAATACACGGCGCACAGAGCAACCCCTCCTTCAAGACCTTGGGTCGTGCGGGTCATTGCATATCTTGCCCCTGACCAAGGCAATGCCTCCTCTGTAGCTTTCCCAATTTTCAAACATTAGGTCTTCTTTAGTTATACAGGGTGTCCCAGGACTTATGCACAATCCAACTCCTACGTGTTCTACAACTCATTTCCGACTGCGATGAGTTGCATTCATCTTCGAGACTTTTGGAAAAACGTCAATTTTAACAGAAAACACACGTCTTTCTGAAGTTGAACACCATTTCCGTAACTAAAAATATTTCTAAAAACCAAAACGCCTACAACGTTGGAAAGCTGACACTTTGGCGCTCGTTTTACCAGGCCTGCACAGTTCTGCGTCAAGGATTCATGGGGTTTCTAGGCGAGATAAAAAACAGGCGATTTCAAGATTTTGACAAAACTGCCATTTTGCGCAGCAATCGCACATCTTCAATGCAATTTAAAAAAAGTTTTCTGACATCAAATAGATAGAAAATGTAACGCTCTTTCCAACGGTGTCATCGAATTTGAGCTATCTCCAAAATTGAGAAAGTTATGACAGTTTTAATGACATAACATCGAAAACACAAAAAAATCTTAAATCGCGAATAGCTTGGAAACGAGGCCTCTGACAAAAAATTGCTACGAGGCATTTTTGGTCGGAAATGAGTTGTAGAACACTTAGGAGTCGGATCGTGCGTAACTCCTGGGACACCCTGTATATTTGACTATATCATTACATATTACCGATAAATTATGATTAGATTCATAATTATTATAATTCCCATTGTAGTTTATTGGTGATATCAGTTTACTAAAAGTTGTATCAACAAAGTTCGCTCTTGGGGACTAACCGTTTAACACGTCTAAATTAAATGTCCGGTATCACTAGCACAAGTTTCGAAGAACCTGCATTCTCCTGACGGACGGTGATATTTCTTCCTAACTATCATTCCCGTCCATACTATTTACGTACAGTTGGAATTGGCTAAGTGATGAATTCTTAATACGATAAAATGTATGAAAAATAATCCTCTCACGCTTCCTTTGAAGTCTTGTTGGTGACCCCTCCTCCCTGTCGCACCTCGAAAACGGAAAATATTTACTTTACATTCGAAGGGAGGCGTCTTCGGGTTCTTGATAAATATTGACGGATCCTTGGAGACGGAAATGGCTCACCTGATAATAAATGCAAAAGCGAGTTTCCGCTTTAGATTATGCAAATGGAGGGAAGATCCCGGCACCTGAAAAACTCGGGCCCGGTGGTCCTGCGTCTCTATCGATTAAGGGCCCCAAATTATGTAGGCTCATGGTATAACGCTTTCCCCTAATAATAAATTCGTCTATCACGCTTTCCGTAATGCTCGACTGACGCTACAAGCATGACGAATATCTTGAGAAGAGAGTATTATTATTTTATAGGTTGTGGGTGTGACGGCACTTGAGCTAGTTAACTATTATTTACCGCTTCGAAGATCATCGGAAGATTGAGTTGTTACATAAACCTCAATGGGAACAACCGTTCCGAGCGGTGCATCAAGTATCGATAGCAACCAGGAAAACCGAATTTTTCGTCATACATCATAGATATACATATTTTTTGTACGTTTTTCTCTCCCTCATTCCCTTTGTATGGCCACCAGCTACTTACCTAAATTTAAAGAATTTTTATTGACCGTTTTCTCCTTCTTTACAATAATTATGAACTTTGTGGCCCCATGTTCAGATAATGTCCGATCGAGATGAGTGATTTACGTAAAACGGATAGCTAGATAGATAAAAATTGTGTTGCCTTACAGATTACAATCCATAGCAAATTATCAGAAAAAAAAACAGATGTCTCAAGTAAAAGGGTTATAGAACTTAGAAATAACAAACCTTTGTGTAATTATTTGCAAAGTTTGAATCTTATATTTACAACTTTTCAATGACCACTCACCGGACTTGGAAAACGGCTTTTGTAACAATTAGTAATAATAATAATAATACTGCAATCAGAATGAGTATATTCTATTGAAAGAAAGTTTAAACCCTGTTTGTCTTAAGGCAGTGTTTTTCAACCTTTTTTATGACACGACCCCCCCTAGTATAAAAAAATATTTCGCGACCCCCCAACCCTTTTTTCCATGTATGTTAAAAATATGTAATTTGTAATACTTACAAAAATTTTAGGCGTTTGCGTGATTTGCAATCTGATATAAACATATAATTAAGTATTAAATACGTAAAACATATAATTCTAAATTGATAACTAACAAACAAATACAAACATATTAGATGTATATAAATAAATAAAATATATCGTTTGTGCCTAGACTCCCAGCGCTATCTGTTGTTAACACTAGCACTAGGAAATAGTACAGGTTCCAAAAACAGAATACCCGGAATTAACATCCGAGGCTTTGAAGTGTTTGATTCCATTTTCTACCTCGTACTTGTGCGAGTTGGCATTTTCATCAATGGCGCGAATAAAATGTAAACTAAGAAATCGCTTAAATTTGGGAAACGATTTAATACTTAATGTGGCAAGAACGGATCCACGATGGGAGAAATTAATTGAACAAACTCAAGCGCAACCATCACATTAAAATGAACGAAGATAAGCAAGCACAGATGTAATCATTTTCTATTTAAACACATTTTTAATATTTACTTTTTTTTGTAATAACATGTTTTAAAATAGCATTTTTCTGACTTGTATGATTGATTAGGTATATGAAAATTTTGTTAAATATAATAATTTTTATTTAAGTCTCACGAATTATGTCTTGTATAAAAAAACTGAAGTTTTCTCGACCTCTCGCGACCCCCCTACAGAGGCTCCGCGACCCCCCAGGGGGTCGCGACCCACAGGTTGAAAAACACTGTCTTAAGGTAATTCCGCTCTAGGAACTAACGTAGGTACTCGCTCTTTCGTGACAGTTGATGCAAATAAGTTGAGCCAATATCGTTTCAGTCATGGATGTTTATTGGCTCTTCCATTATGTCACTATATTTGCCTTATTTCATTAATTTTTGGTTGTTTGCTCAGGTATTTACTTCAGAGTTAGTGCAGATCAAAATAAAGAGGGTTGAACGGCAAGGGATTCGAAACTGGAAAACCGGATGTACTCTCTCCCCGACTCTCAAATGGATGAAAAGGATCCCTGGCTTTATTTGCTTTTCAAAAGTTTAGTTCACATCAGTCTTTATGTAAATAAAATCACGGTGATCGCAGAGGAGGGGGTGTTAGGTTGAAAAGCAGGGGCGGAGGAAAGGGGAGGGGGCGTTTGAAGCGACATTACCGCACTAATGAGCAGCCCGCCGCATTTATGTAGTTTGAACTGTAGGTCTGGTTGAAAGGCCGTGGAGAGGGGAAGTTAATGTTGGTGGGGGAAAGGAGGGAGGATTAGGGCTCCCGACCCTCACGGCATCCTACCACATAAACGAAACCCTACTCAACTCGTGATTAGCTGTTCTCGAGTTAAAATTAGCTTTTCAACCCGTAAGAGATTCACAAACCCCCGCGTCACAAACTGGTCCGAGTGGGTGGGAACTTGCTGTGGGAACAGGAAATGGATAATTCAGAAACATTACTTGACCTTACGATTCACCTATGTGTGAATGTACGAACATCAATATCTATAAGAATGTTTTTAATTTTAAATTAATCAATAATATTGGTACATATTACATTTCATTTATATTATTGTGTATTGAAGCCACAATATACCTAGTTTATAGAGATAAACTTGGTCAGTTGTTAAGCCTGTGGGACGACTGACGAATGGATAGGAATTCAGACCTTCGGATGGGCAGGACAAAGGAGGTTTTAATGTACATAAAAATCATGATTAGGCGTGATTGGCAAAACCAGTAGCATCTATGAAATAAAATAGATCTAATAATACGACGGAAGAAGCCTTATTGCCTTGTTGCATTGTTACGTATCATGATATTTTTTTTATTGTAATTTATTCAAGTAAAAATATACCAGTTTATCAATGTTAGAATATCAAAACTTTTGAAGAAACGTCACCCTACCGCATACTAATGATGCACATTCGTGCATTCATGCATGCGAATGGAACTGTGCGACAAACACAGGGATTTTAACTCGACATGGCGAAATGTGTTACCTAGAACGTTTGGTATAGTAACTCGCATTCATTGGAACAGTAATAAATTGTTCCAATAATTATTATTCTAATCCTCTGATAATAATAATAATATAGTTTGATAAATCATTCAATTATTGATCAATGAGTTCATTCAAACAAGCTCTATAAAGCAGTGTAATAAGACCTGATTAAGTCTGCCTTTTATTTTTCAATACCTTAATTTATAAGTAAATCGCATTTGAAACAAGTTTAATGATCGTTGAAAACATATACACATTTTGATAATGAATATAAAATAACATAAACTTCTGACAAGGTAAACTTTTTGTTCTTTTTCTTTTATGACCCCGTGTTGAGAAATTCCGTAATCCGATTCCACTCCATGATCATTCGTGACTTACACTAAAAGCAAATTTTAACCTATCAACCCTCCGTTTCCTTGTATTAATAATTTTTAATGAGACAGATATAATTTGTCTCCTCATTAAACACCGTGAGATCTATTCTTAATCAAATATGATTCTTTATATGACTCTATATGGATGAATCTCACTTAATATGGGTGATTAATAGAGGTTATAGATTTCAAATAAAATCGTCACTATATGTTTTAATTATTTACTTGGTTATTCCCTTTTATCAATTGTGTTACCTACCTACATATTGAGTTATACCATGACCAAGAAAATTATCTCATTTATCCATTGAAAATTTAATTCATAAATATTTTGAAGTTTCAAGATAAATTTCCGACAATATCCTAAAAACTGTTTTTGTTTACCTTTCCAATAGATTTTCCAATAGGTAGCGCACGAAGTTCATGGTTTTCATTTTTCGTTTTCAACGAATTCATTTTCATTTACACTCATATATGTATTAGGAAACACCATCTGATTAGCAATGGAACACAATGGAAAAAATAAATAATAAAATTCGGTTATTTTGAAGTCTGCATGCATGATTCAGCCCCAACCTAATTTTCGTGTTATTATACGTCAGATTTTTCAAATTTGGTTCGTTAGGTTGGGAGAATAACTCCTAGAATCAGGCAGTGGATGGATGGGACATGAACCGTAAACCTGTGAATTTTTTGGAATTTGAATCGACTTCTCGGTCTATTCCAAACGTTCAGTATTATTGAACCGATAGAGCAAAATCTTAAGAGCGGAAAACCTTGGATTTTTATGTTGGGTGTATTCTGCATTGTACACGGGGTCCCTTGTACTCGTAGATAGCTTCTTTAACGAGTTATCACGTCATTCAGTAAAGTCGTTTTTAATTTTCACTCACTGATACCCAGCTAATGAGATTATTTTGTAGGTTGCCTCGTCTTCGACGGAGAGTCGAAGGAAAACTCCTGGGTACCCCATTACCGAAGCCGCCTGTATAGAAGTCGGTAGGAACCGTCTCGCCCTTTTTCGCCCCCGCCGTGTTTCTTGTATTTCAATCACGTCCGACTCCCCCCCTTCAAGATGACAACAAGTCCAATATCGCTCCTCCCCTGTCAATTGCCGCTGAAGGCTCCCATTCTTATCATCTTTCCCCAATGACAGCCCCCTCCTCCACTCCACCGACAGTCACCCGTGGCACCTGACACTTTTTCCCCGCAGTCCTTCTGATTATGTAACTTTAGGAGGTATTTCTTTGTTCTCTTTCCCCCAAAACCGATATTTCTGGCGGGCGGGCTACAGGGTATAGGGCTTTGCACGTGGATTTCTAACCCGATGCCAAAATCACAATATGGGTTTCGGTAACACTAACAGCCTTTTGGTTTATTATTCAATAATAAACCATTGTAATCGCTCTTGGAAAACAAAAAATGTCTAACTCCCCCTGAAAATTTCATGGTTCACGTTTCAAAGGGTGTAGAACCCAAATCTGCAATAAAAATTTTTCCGTCCGTCCGCCAAACGCGTTATTTCTCCCAAACGGCTAGAGCAAAAAATCTGAAATTTTCAGGAAAAATCAATATTGGTCCGACAACGTCCCAATTCTTTAGCCAGCACTCTCACTTAATTTAAAGTGCCCTTTAATGGTTGTCAAAGTTTTGTAAAATCCCAAAAAACCTCAAAAAAAGTCACGGCGGCCTGAATTTGGACTTTTTTTGAAGAACTTACCATGAGGAATCGAATGAGCTCTTCCCCAGGTCCGTAGCTCAAACCATTCCCGATGTATGGCCCGATTTATGGTGCCAACATTTGCATCCACATTCACTACATCACTAGGTTACTGCAATCAAAACGAACACAAAAGTTTTTTTTTTTTTTTTAAATTGCAGTAACCTATTGATGTAGAGAATGTGGATACTGGAGCCTAAAAGGGTTTATAGCCGATACAAGGGTTGAAGCATTCTGATATGCATGCTCAGTCTCACGAAATTTAAAATTTTCAAGTAGAATATTTTTCCATTGTAATCGCTCTTGAGAAACGCTGCAAATTCTTTCACTGGGGTTTATTATTCAATTTTATTATTTGAATTTCTACTAAGCTTTGGAGTGACTGTGTTTCACAGGTGATAGAGCGATTTTTGAATTTCAGGAGATATGCATAGAGAACTTAAATCGGTTCTCAACCAAAATACCTATTTGGATTGACCAGATGATCATATTTGTGTGCCACCTGAAATTCAATAATCGCTCTATCACCTGTGAAACACGCACACTCCAAAGCTTAGTAGAAATTCAAATCATGAATCATTGAATAATAAACCCCAGTGAAAGAATTTGCTGCGTTTTTTTGCTTTTTTCGGAAGAGATAATCATTCACAAAATTTAAAGTCATTTTTTTCCCCAAAAAAGAAAAGTTAATACCTAGGTACTTAATGAACTCTAAATTTCCGGAATTATCTTTTTGAAAACGCTCAACCGGATATACTTGTAGATTCGTTAGTAGTTATATTTGTCTCTCGAGGAGAAGTTGTAGTGATTTTCAACAAGGATGATTATCAAATATGAAGGTAGTGTTGTAGGCAATCACATACATAGGGTGTTGCTGACTCCACAAAGTAGCATGTATCTGAAGTCGTTGCTAAGATATAATGATTATATTGTATTTTTAATAAGTGATAAAAACCGCGATTCGTCAAAAATTGCTTTTTGAGTAAATCATATTCAAAGTTATGACTGGCTGGAAAAAATGATGCTAACATTTATGAAGTTGATTATGCTTTAAAAATGCCTTTGAGACCAAAATGTTATCAAGCATATACTATTAGGAGGTAAGTGGTAGGCAGCTCAGGATTTTAATAGAAAATTCGTGATTTTGGTGTTGTTAATTTTTGTACAAAATTGAATCAATTCTCACTGAACTGACAATTCTTGGTTGTGACAATATAAGTTTGATAGTATTTCTCTATATAATCCAATCTTTTTCTGAAGAATTCAACCTTTTTCGAATTGATTGCAATTTCTTTCTTTTCCAGTACAACGTTTATTGTAGTGAAGATCTACGAAAAAGGTTGTAATGAATGTGAAAAGGTTGTACTGAATAGGGAAAAATTTAAATTCGACTCCCAAAGGTAGAATAACATAGTGGAAAAGATAGAACTAGACGAGAAAATACCATGCAGGGTATTTGGTAGAAAACCACCTGTTCGATTTTACAAGTGATTTGAAACAAAAAGTTCCTTGCTGAGTTTTCGTAATGGCTTTGTTTCTGAATTATTTTAATGTTAAGATTTTTTTCGTGTTTTCGATCTTACTCCGCTAACAGGATCATAGCTCCTTTACTAAATCAAGTAAATTGAAGTTTGATTATACCTTCGGAAAGAATCTTAAATTTTCTTTTGCTTGGGCTATCCGACTTATAAAAATATGCGGATTAACTTAGTCAGCCCCGATCCACAGCAAAGTGAAAAAGTCTTGAAAAGTTGAAAATGTATTTTTTAAACTGCAGGCAGGAAGACATGATCCAGCAAAATTCCCGCATCCTAAGTAACTTGATCCAAATCTCACCTTTGTAGCTATGTTCTTGTAAGTCGCGCGTTTTAATGAAGAAATACTTGTTGTTGAATTGAGAAGTGAAAGGTTGATATTAGGTATAATACATTTTTTTAAGCTGAATCATATGTGGTACTCCCAAGCCTTAACGATTGAGCGGCTTTAAATCAAGTTTCCGAACAGCAAAAGTAAGAGGTAAAAGAAGTCACGTACATGTGTGATTCTGAAGGTCGCGAACACTTTTTAAATTCAAATGTCAAAATGGCAAAACAGATTTTAAAAAACCACCTTGACACACCTTGCTCTTTGACTGTTCGAAAACTCGATTTTCTCTCAATCGCAGAGGCTTGAGTGTGTCATCGTTTGAACATGAAAAAAATACCAAACCGTAACTTCTCAAGTCATGAGCAAGTATTTTTTCATTAAAAACCTCCATTTTCTATCTGTTCATTGCACTTTATCTATGTTTCACAATGTGAGCTCTACTTTTACATCGGTAATATTGCGAATGTGCACTAAAGGATCTTTTGATTGGTGAGATTTGAGCTCATTACAGTTACGTGAAACAAAATGTTGCCATTTTCAACACTGTTACGTGAAAATTGAGATTAGAGTATGGTAATAAAATATATGTCGTTCGTGAGTTCAAAAATTGTAAAAAAAGGTACACACCTACATTGCATTTGGGTATCTAGATATTTCGTGACCTTTTTGGAACTTGACTATACCTACCTGACATACAGTTCTCGTTTTATTCATATTGTAGTATGATGGCAGTATGTACAAGCCAAAACTTAATCAACGTCCAGAAGAAGGAAGAAGTAAAAATTATTTCATGTTTTTTTGGTTTCACATAAATTATTACCACTACTAGATTTCATGAAAGTATTGGTTTTAACGTTTATAATTTTCTAAAGATATTTCCAACTATTCAAATGGTTGGTACGGGGGAAAGAGCCGGGATAATAAATAACGCGTCGGCAGGAACTCCGGTTCGCGTCATTTCTCGGATGAAGGGCCTCTAACTACCCAGCCGTGTATAATTATTCCAAACACGATCAATCACGCGGGTCAGGTCCTCAGTGCAGTTTGTCCCTCATTTCGATTAAATTGAGACCTCGCCCAATAAATCATCGGCTCTCGGTGAGCCGCCCCGTCACAAACGTCAGCGATGATTCAAATCCGAGAGGAGGTTGTCGGATGGCGGTTGTGGTGGGGGGATTTGCCCTGACATGTCAACCAGTGATGCCAGGAGTCGCTCCGGGCGGCGGGATGTATATTTTTTACCCCCCTTTCACCATTTTCGTTCGGGAGATGGTTTTAAATTCCCATACATCAAACAGGGTGCGCCTAAAATTTTAGGGATCTTGGGTGAGGATCTTAGGGAACAGTGGTTACAGTTCTCAACCGGTTTCAGTAAACTCCCTACTACTAAAATTTTAGTTTATTGAACCTGTGAAGTCAAACACTTGCAGCGCAATTAGAGTTTACTACTTTTAATGACATATTGGCCATAAAGGTGTCGAAGTAGTACTTTTCAGCTAATCCTAAACGAACACCAGAAGAAGCGAAGAACTGCATTTTTTATCACATAAATAGGCAGATAAAAACCACTTATTTGCCACTTTTTGTATTATGTGTATATGTCGCAGTGCTTTTGTGAAATGAGCCTTTTCCTGAACTTTTTCAGCTTCTTTATAAAAAAGGCTAAAACTTGTCAGGCTGATTGTCATTTCAACGTTTTTATTACAAAAGGCGGCATATTGTAAAGAGCCTCATTTCACGAAAGGGCTGCGACATATACATACATGCATGTCATGTATGTTGTTCTCGTAATATGTATGTGTATTCAGAGTAACACACAAAAGGACTCGTGTTGGAGGACTCGCGAGGGTGTTTTGGAAACTGATATACTTAATGAGGAAAGAGGAAAAATGCTGTCTATATATTTCCACGGATAGAGTTTCGAATTTCCACGAACTAGAGTTAGCATGTTACTTAGATTTCGAGTTTGAGGACTCCATCAGTAATAAATACTCTCCATAATTACCGAATACTCTTCATTTCGTGGGTACTAACAACTTTCTTCATTAACTTCTGTTATCTTCGTTATTCAAGTAACGTGAAATTACGTCATTATTGGGAAATTATGGACTATTATTAAAATACCTAGTCGTCTTACTATTAAATTCTCTCTCTTCCTCATAAGATCGCGGATCACTCCCCTCCCTCAGACAGAGCAAAAGAACACCATAACGTTCCGCTGTTTTAAATAAAGTACATCTCTTGACGTCTAATCTTGAGGTAAACGAGACTGAATACAATGTTGAACTTAATACTTTAAGTTACTCTCTCAGGAATTTATGTCGACTGCTGTTCAACAGCAGTTGAACACGTTTCAAACTGCTGCTAATCTTCATAGGATATAACTTTATTTCTCCTATAATTGCGATTCCATTTCACTTCCATTCATTTTCAAAGACCGAATGAAAGCTTACTTCTACCACTATTAGTGAGACTCTCGTTAACTCCCTATTTAAACATACATATAGAATGATAACAAATGCATACGTGGTTCAGGTGCAACATTGAGGTGAAAAAACTAAATTTTCATATGAGAATTTTCTGTTGTTCCGTTCACGCGAAGTTTCAAAAAGTGAAGATCATTCAATCTACCTGTCCGACGTTAACATCTGAAATATTAAGTACAGGCCTTAATGAGGAATGCATCGAGTTACTCCGTGTAGATAAGTTGCAGCTCTTTAATTCCCCCAGGAATAAAGTTGAGGTTGCTGATGCATTGTCGGTTGTGTTTCACTGCAACTCTTTGGATAATATTAGCTGTGGATTGTTAAGTACACAGAAGCACAACATGTGGGAAATATCCACACCTGCTGTTGAAATTATAAGCATAGAAACTGTTTGTGTAAGCGCAAATTTGTTAATTTGTTCCGTAGTTTGTAAAATTATTAGTTATATGTATATTAAGAAGTACCATCGTAATTTATTTCTTCAAGTAAAGTTATTTTGGTTTATTATTCAATAATAAACCATTGTAATCTCTCTGGGAAAAAAATTCTAACTCCCCTGAAAATTTCATGGTTCACGTTTCAAAGGGGTTTGTAGTCTCCGAATCTGCCATGAAAATTCTTCCGTCCGTCCGCCGTACGCCGTACGCACGATTTCTCCCAAACGGCTGGAGCAAAAGATCTGAAATTTTCAGGAAAAATCCATGTTGGTCCGGCGACGCCCCAATTCTTGAGCCAGCTCTCTCACTTAATTTAAAGTGCCCTTGAAGGGTTGTCAAAGTTTTGTAAAATCCCTTAAAACCTCAAAAAAAGTCAAGGCGGCCTAAATTTGTACTCTTTTTGAAGAACACTCTACGAGGAATCGAATGAGCCCCTCCCCAGGTCCGTAGGTCAAACCATTCCCGATGTATGGCCCGATTTATGGTGCCAACATTCGCGTTATTTTGGTTTATTATTGCTTTTGTGTTGATATCAGTAACCTAGTGACGTAGTTATGTAGTGATGTAGTAATGTGGATACTGGAGTGAACTCCTAAAAGCTTTGTAGCCGATACACGGGTTGAAGCATTCTGATAACCATAAAAAACGCTGCAAATTCTTTCACTGGGGTTTATTATTCAAATTGGCTTGCGTTCCTGATTTGAATTTATACTAAGCTTTGGAGTGTACATGTTTCACAGGTGATAGAGCGATTATTGAATTTCAAGGCACACAAATATGATCAACTGATCAATCCAAATAGGTATTTTGGTTGAGAACAGATTTAAGTGCTCTATGCATATCTCCTGAAATTCAATAATCGCTCTATCACCTGTGAAACACGCACATTCCAAAGCTTAGTAGAAATTCAAATCATGAATCATTGAATAATAAACCCCAGTGAAAGAATTTGCATCGTTTTTAAATACGATCTACACAAATCTCTAACATATCTGTCCAATTCTTTCTATTAAGACCAATACGAATTAATTGGTTTTTTCCCGTTAGAATATTTCGGTGTTTTTTAGTACCTACTGACCCTCTCACCCCCGCCAATTTTCATAATAGATTTCTCCACTTCAAACCGTTATTTTACTAACTTCAAACATATGTTTCGGACACATTTAAAACAGTAAAAATGAAAATTTTAACGTACTGGTTGGTATAACTAAAAAAAAAGTTTCTGGAAGTTGGTTTGCTGGCGTTGATTTTTCCTATGCTCGCCTCTAAAAATTGAGAATAATATCTTAAATCAACAAATATGCTGAACAACAGATTAGTTGGATAAACAGATCAAAATCTGTGCGAATGGCAGTTTTTGTCTACGACAGAGAGGTGATAATTTCGATTTCAAATAGTTGAATCAGAAAAAACATGTTTTCACTTATTGCGATATTATTGTGCCTTAACCACCCAGCTGTGTTAAATAGTTTCTGGTTGTTACTACTGATTATATAGTGGGGGGGTACTATCGTAATATCCGTACTGCATAGCGAAAAAATACTCTAGATTCTAGGAAGGGTCGACAAAACAACCTGTCTGAATTGTATGAATAATGAGAATGAAAGCCTCTTCTGGTTCATTATTGACTCGAAGGACGATGGAGCTGGTGGTGGTGGTGCCTAGTGAAAGTGACCGACCTCCATTCCACCCTTTGTTGAAGGCACCTGAGATGATATGTGGTTTCCCGAGGGTTCTCCGCGCTCTGCTCACCTAACTTTGTTAGCTCCGCCAGTTCGCTCCGGCAAGGTTTGAAAAGCCCCTTCAACGGGGCAACTTGTCGAATTGAAATTCCACCCCTTCCCACCGACTTTAGTAATTTCCTCGCTGATGCTACTTTGATAAATTTACAACAAAATCGTCATATTAACTCGTTTCGTCGTCGGAGTAAACAAAACGTTCTAAGTACAATTTTCCTATGTTCAACCCAATTTGTGAGCGGTAGATTGATTACGTAGGTACTTCGGTTGTTGTAATCAGAAAATAGGGGGGGTTTACCACGCGGGCAGTAAAGCACAACAACGGCCACCTTTAAATGATGTGTGCATTTTTAATCGATATCATCTCGCAATACCACAGTCAACTCTTCGATGTAGTGAAATCTGATAATGACACAATTCCATCCACCTGCATAACCTTTTCATGGACTGATCAAGGCTACTTAACCGTCACCTTAAGCTAACTTACGAGTGGACACAAGTAACTAATGAAAATCGAATTGGTACACTAAAGAATTGAACCGATTTCGAACTCCGCTGAGCTACCATAGTATCGAAATTAGGAACTACCGATAAATGAAAGGCTCGAAGCACCAAGTGGCTCCCAAACAAAATTTTTCTTACCATTCTATTAATCTCACAAAAAACAATGATTAAAGTTATTCATGAATGTTCATTATTTTGTTACTAGATAGCCCTTCTAAGCAGACCGCTGGGGTCTGTAAATAATTACTAAAAAGAATTATTTATCTGGTTCACTAAGTATTTACTCTCGTCGTACGCATCTATCTGAAAAGAAGATGATTATTTAACTGAATTAAAACAGCTATCCAAGCTCTATAGCCAGTCTAGAAGCTCAAAACCAATTAACGTATTATAAACATTTTCTTGCGGATAGAATTACATTGTAATTATAGCAACGGGTTTGATCGGGCGGAGTAGTTTGAAAGGAATTTTCCTATGCTTATGCACTCTTTTGGTTCATTGTGTCCATGATGAAGATCCATTTTTTCTCCTTGATCAATTATAAAACAGTCTACCAAGGAGAAAAAAGTAGCCGGTTAAAATTTGTTAGTTTACGTTTCAAGAAACTAATATTCCAAAAATTGAACACCAAAGTGACGTATGTCATCGTGTATGTACGATTAAATGAAATTTAGTGACACTTGCCTTCTAAACTGGGCCAATAACATTTGCTTATGTAATTCTAAGGGAATTCAACTTTTGTTACTGGTAGAAGGAGTATCAAAGCGTATGCATAGTATTTTCCAATTCAATTCACCTTTTTTAATTGAATTAAACCCTTTTCCAATCAAATTCACTTTCATGCCAAATGAATTGAACTTTTTTTTAAAAATAAATTTAACTTTATATTTTAGTCTGAAAAAAATGCGTATGTACCTAAACCTCGTTGAAAAGGTCGAGGAAGAGAGGGAAGAAAAGCATGAAGTTAGTACCCCCCGGCGGGCACCTGCAGAGGTAACCCCTATGCACCGCTTGAGTGTTACAGCCTCCATAAAGTAATTTATATTACTTCTTTTGAGATGGATAACCTCTTAATTGCAATCGAGGTTTAATGGTTCCGATTCGCTATATTTTTGGTTTATTATTCAATAATAAACCATTGTAATCGCTCTGGAAAAAAAAATTCTAACCCCCCTGAAAATTTCATGGTTTACGTTTCAAAGGGTGTAGAATCCGAATGTGCAATACAACATTTTTCCGTCCGTCCGCCGTACGCCGTACGTTCGATTTCTCCCAAACGGCTGGAGCAAAAGATCGGAAATTTTCAGGAAAAATCCATCTTGGTCCGACGACCCCCCAATTCTTGAGCCAGCTCTCTCACTCAATTTAAAGTGCCCTTTAAGTGCTGTCAAAGTTTTGTAAAATCCCTAAAAACCTCAAAACAAGTCGAAGCGGCCTAAGTTTGTACCTATTTGAAGAACATACCATGAGGAATCGAATGAGCCCCTCCCCAGGTCCGTAGGTCAAACCATTCCCGATGTATGGCCCGATTTATGGTGCCAACATTTGCGTTATTTTGGTTTATTATTGTTTGTTTGTAACCTAGTGATGCCGATAGCGTTGAGTCGTAGTGAATGTGGATACTGGAGTGATAGCCGATGTGGATACTAAGTATCTTACAAGTTTACTAACTACAAGTCTTGAAGTTAATAGCCGATACACGGGTTGAAGCATTCTGATATGCATGAAACGCTGATAATATATAGGTAAATATTATTCAATATTATTACTGGGGTAAATAAGTATTCTTTCACTGGGGTTTATTATTCAATTACCTTGTGTTCATGATTTTAATCTGTACTAAGCTTCGGAGTGTGCGTGTTTCACAGGTGATGAAGCGATTATTGAATCTCAGGAGATATGCATAGAGCACGTAAATTTGTTCTCAACCAAAATACCTATTCGGATTAATCAGTTGATCATATTTTTGCGCCTCCTGAAATTCAATAATCACTCTGTCACCTGTGATACACGCACACTGCAAAGCTCAGTAGAAATTCAAATCATGAATGCAAGCCAATTGAATAATAAACCCCAGTGAAAGAATTTGCAGCGTCTTTTTAACACGAGTGATTTGTAGATAGTAATTGTTCTACCGCAGGCTCTAGCATTATTTCAACAAGGCGTTAGGGAGGAGAGATCGATAGTGATTAGTCTTCACATACTTCTGAGAATCGTACTTTTGACCTTTTGTTGCGGGAATGCCACCTGGTCACGCTAATGAGAGGACGGAGCTCTGCCAACCGCGTGCTTCTCTACAAGCTCCTGAACAACACCCTGGACTGCCCTCTGCCGCTCTCAAGGATACATTTTACAACACCTCGTACATCTCTTCGTTCATTTGTGCTGTTCTCGGCTACAAACTATGATCGACATCGCCCCTTTCACCGTCTACCCCATAATGCAACTCTTATTGTTTCAAAAAATCACCAATTTCAGTTTTCACATAGCCAACACTAAAATCCTGAATTTCTTCTTTCCCCATTGAATTTGATTGATTGAAATTATTTTTCCCGTTTAAGCCTCCCAGCTATATGTTTCTGTAACCCTCAGTATGTTGTATTTTATTAATCTCAGTTATTTTCTGCTCGCATGAATGTATTATTGAAGTGCAAATTGGGCTTGTCCGTATACGAGTATAAATGAATAAAAAAATAAATCGTCAAACCGGCCGATGTCGATGAAGTTACCAAGATGTATCTCTTTAAAAGGAAACAGTATTGGTTAATTTGGTTGAATACGGCTTTACAACGGAAGAGAAAGCAGCTAGGAGCAAACTTATCCAGGTAATACTTTATTTTTAAGAGCCAATAAAAAATATTTTATTTGAATGAAAAAAAAGGTGAATTCAATTAGAAAAAGTTTGAATTGTTAGAAAGTCCCATATGTATCAAAACCTAATGGATGAATAGATTTAAAAAATATATAACATTTTTTATTCTATCTCATTAGGTAGTTTTCAGTAGGTGGATGCTTTTAAGAATTTTCGACCAGAGATGGACTAGGGTCGTGCCATCCAAAAAAAAATATAAGCGTCATGATGGACCCCCCCCCCCCTAAACTTAGAACCAGCCCCCCATGTAAGTTGGTACCCTCTTTCATGCCAATATTTCATGCCAACATGCCATATTTAAATTAATTACTAGGTTCGTTATTATTTACGTTTTAGTGATGTAATATATTTTTGAATGTCATCACGTTAAACACTGTTTCAATCAACTTAACCCCCCCCCCCCCCCCAAGAATTTCAATGAAGCAGTCTGCACCCCCCCCCCACCTGTATAAACCGTTGTGTAACCATTTGTAATGCTTTTATGGGAAAAGCCTGTGCGTTTTCTACTCTGCTCTACATGCAATGGTACTAACAGTTTTCCGTTGATCTCACGTACCAACTTGATTATCTCAGAAGAAGGGGATAATTGGGAAATCCAATTTCAATGATTTCGAACCCTCAACCGTGTTTATTCTCTGAGGCTATGAGAGTTTCGAGCTCCAGTTTGGGTTACGCAGTTTAATTGCAATTCTATTTCTGATGAAGGGTCAGGATTATGAATACATTTCATTGGTACACAAATTAATGTGTGTCTGTTCGTTGTTTTGCCACAAAATCATGCTGTTTTACCTCAGCATGTTACGGTTTTCCAAGAAAACTGCTTTCTACAATTATAGTTAATAATCATCAGAGAAAAAGTAGACTTGGAAATGGATTGATAACCTTGAATCAAAGGTTATAATGTTAGCGCCTAATCGATTGTCAATTTCTGATGAAAATATCTCAAGAGTAAAAAATAGTTCAAGACTAAATTTCATGTCCGAATATAATCACTATATTCGAAAATGAAATTCATTCATTCAAGACTTGCTTGATTATTAAGAATACTTGTAGTTATCTACTATACATTTCAATCTACTTAGTATTCGTTCAGAAAAATATATTCAAAAACTTGAAAATTTACCCAATTACGAGTGCAATCAAAAGGAGGATTGCATGTGCAAGATGATGTTGCATGACTGGTAGTTTTCAGAAACGCACGTAAATTAGAGTTTGATATTGTTCTCGTATTCGTAACGTATAAATAAATATTCTGGAACAACTTTTATGTATACCTGGAATCCACGGATATTATTTCCTCTCGAAAATATTCCCGTTTCCGCGCTTGAGTTGAATGAGGCAAACATAATTATTTGAGCTTGAAAAGGCCCGTAGTGTCACATGGCCCTTAATGGATCTCAGGGACATAAGCTGGTAGTAATTAACGAATAAAAGCGGGCCAACCCGTGTGTAATCAGGATTGTTCACTGGCTTCGCTTGAACAACGCCACGGACCCTATGGCACATTTTCCGTCGTCTATGTGCGATACGAAATCGCTTCATTTATATTCACGTCAAAGTCTCACGCATAATTACCAATTAAAATGTTAGTTTAATAATTAGAAGCGATATTTTTTTGGAACGTGGATTAAAAATTGATACAAGGCTGCGAAGAATATAAATAGAAAGCTGTGTGTTTACAAAATACATTCAAATCGGATAGTCTTGATCGCTTCTATGATTAATAATACAGAGGTCCCCAACGTGAATGAACCTCTAAAAGTGACTCAACTCAAGATGGATCTGAGTCAGTAATTACGCACAAGTACTCGTGAAATTATAATCAATCTCTTGGTTCACCACCATTCCACCCTTCATGCATATTTTCACATAACACTTGATTTTCTTACACATTTTTTATGCACAATATGTAACTTGCAATAATACGACATGTAAATAAAGAAATAATTTGAAAAATATGTACGCAAATTATTACACAAAGGTTTATTATTTATTCATTAGATAGTACTTCTAAGCAGATCACTGATCTATATCTATTGGACGTAGTCTGCGGTAATTTCATTACATGAACTCAGAGCCTCCCGACACCATACCTAGTAATTGTATTGTAGATGCTGATTTCCGGAATGTATTTGGTAAAAACGTTCTAGCGAAGTATGTGAATTATTTTTAATAATAATTATTATTCCATCATTTGTTGACTGTAATCGATCACATGACTGAATAGATCACATGGCTGTTTTGTGCTCTATAATGTAAATTATTTTACGGAATAATTATTATTCCATCAGTTTAGGAATATCTCAAAACGGATTTCCAAGAAATTGTGGATCATGGTGCCTTCCCAAAATGACTTTTTAAAATTAAACAAAGGACCATCAAGGTAATAATTAGGTTTTATAAAAAATTTCATAAAAACAGAATTTCTCTGCTCTGTTTTATTCATGGTTTCTCAGTCAAACAGCTGTTCGCACTTGAATTGCGCTTACCTATCGTTAATTGGTTTATTATTCAATAATAAACCATTGTAATCGCCGTACGGCGTAGCAAGATTTCTCCCAAACGGCTGGAGCAAAAGATCTGAAATTTTCAGGAAAAATCCATGTTGGTCCGACAACGCCCCAATTCTTGAGCCAGCTCTCTCACTTAATTTAAAGTGCCCTTTAAGGGTTGTCGAAGTTTTGTAAAATCCCTAAAAACCTCAAAAAAAGTCGAAGCGGCCTAAATTTTAACTCTTTTTGAAGAACTTTCCACGAGGAATCGAATGAGCCCTCCCAGGTCCGTAGGTCAAACCATTCCCGATCTATGGCCCGATTTATGGTGCCAACATTCGCGTTATTTTGGTTTATTATTGTTTTTGTTTTGATATCAGTAACCTAGTGACGTAGTGATGTAGTAATGTGGATACTGGAGTGAACTCCTAAAAGGATTTGTGGCCGATACACGGGTTGAAGCATTCTGATACGCATGAAACGCTGCAAATTCTTTCACTGGGGTTTATTATTCAATTGACTTGCGTTCATGATTTGAATTTCTACTAAGCTTTGGAGTGTGCGTGTTTCACAAGTGATAGAGCGATTATTGAATTTCAGGAGGCACACAAATATGATCAACTAATCAATCCAAATAGGTATTTCGGTTGAGAACAGATTTACGTGCTCTGTGCATATCTCCTGAAATGCAATAATCGCTCCACAAACACGCACCTGTGAAACACTTACACTCAAAAGCTTAGTAGAAATTCAAATTATGAACGCAAGCCAATTGAATAATAAACCCCAGTGAAAGAATTTGCAGCGTTTTTTTTTTTCAGAAATTTGATGCTTTTCATCTATGAGAGACAGAGAAACTAAAAAACTTTGACGGTACGGTCACAGAGATTTTGCGCTTAGCGATTTATCTCCACTGCTTTCCTTCTTCATCATGTGTTACAAAGATATTCAAAAGTTCTTGAAATTATGACAAGGACATTATAAGTTATAATTTATAACCACCGAGAAAAGTCTATTTCGAACTTCGGCCGGGCAAGGGGGATTTATTAATGGCACTGAAATTTTTAATACCTGGGAAAGACCTTGGCTCATTATGAAATTAAGGTCAGGATAGGTCGGTGCGGATCAAACTTCCTTTCCATCGTAATTATCCCAACAGTGTTCTTCATCCGGGGGTTTTCTATGAACTAGAGGTGGAGAGGTGAGGCGGGATGGAAGAATTTTAATTTTGTTTGAACCAACTCTTTAGAGAAGTTCAAATCAATTAGGATCGTGTGATGACAGTGATAGAACGACTACTTTCTTTGGAGGAAACTTAGGTTCGCGTTGTGAAACGGTAGTCAGTGTTGAAAAAGTTCAAATTACCCCATGCCAACGTTTCACTTCAATTTACTCACTCTTAGAGAAGTGAGTTACAAGGGTTCGTAACTTACAAGCTATTGTATAATATAGTAAAAATATTATTTTTACGTACATGACAGACATAATTTTGAGACTAAGTTAGAATTGAGTTTTTATGGGTTTGTAAGTAATGAAATACAACAAACTTTCCGTAGTTCAATGATATTTCCCACGAGTAAATTAATGCAAAATTATGCAGGTAAATCGATATTGACTGAATAGTAACCAACTTGGAGTAATTCTATATCATTAAATTTTAGAACATGTCGGCTGGAAAAGTACATCTGAATTCAGAGGAACTATAAGTAGTCCTCAGAAATAACCGTTTGTTTACTGTTCTAGTGAGCAGGTGCGAAGTGGGCTTTTGAAATGAGTTCATCCGCTTTGCATGAGTGAAATTCCCAATTCAATCATCGAACACCAGAAAAATAACAAATTAAAGAAAAAACAAATTTATCTAAATGGGGCAACCTGTATTTTTGTAAGTACCATCTTCGTAACGTTCATGAAAGTTCGATCAAACTAAACCTCAATAGGTATTAATTCTTCGTTTAAATTTGTAAAATCAGCGGGAACTTCGGAGCGAGGTCAAACATGACAGACAGTAAATAGTGTTTTCTAAATAAAAATTAAACATATTGTTAAGCAATGTATGCGTTACTGGGATGTCCGGTTTTTGTATGACCACATTCATAAACACTTACATATATTTTTTAAAACTAGATCGAATTCTAAATCTAATGAAAAAACACGAAACTCGTTTGATAGTTCTAGTAAGAATGAGCAGGGCTACAATGGATCGGATATTACTGATGTCGAATTCAAAATTTAAAAGACAAAAATTGGGGTCGAACTGGAAAGGATACATCTTAATAATAAATTTCCCGCTGAAACAAAATCTAACGTAAAAAAACCTACGATGGTGAAATAAGGTGTATTTCTAAACATCCTTATGGTTAAGTAAACACTTTTATCATTTACTTGAAGGTGTAGAAATTGGAAATAGAGCTCCTTTGGGATTTCTAGAATACAATTATACTCGCCAGATAAAGGATGCTTTAGGATGATTTTTTTCCAAATCGGAGTATAGTGCTAAAATATAAATGGAGCAGTTTTTAAAGAATTTGCGTTACTACTTATAGGTGTGTAGGAGCCAGGTCCCAACTGGGATCAGTTATTTGCTTCTAAGTAAAACAGCAATAATGAACCAAATAAAGGTTCGTTATCTTCTCAGGTTGTCCCTGGGAAGAATCCAGGGAAAATATTTGTCTGCTAATGAGAGCACAATCACCAAGCGATAGGGAAAACGAGTCACAAAGGTATGCATCAATATTTCGCTCATTATCACTTAATTAACTGAAAACTAATATGAATAGCTATCCAGCAGATTCTCCAGATGGTTGCCGAAACATTAAATACGGCATTCAACAAAGCAGAACGTTGCAATATCTCATTTTCCAACTGAAAGATGGGACATCGAAATGGGTTCCCACAGATTTAAATTTTCTGGGGACGACCCTCGCGAGTTTAGCGAAAAATTGAATTTTTTGCTCTCTTTTCTCTTCTTGAGTAATTAGGGAGCGGGATAGAAGACAATATGGTTGGTCGATAATAGTACTGAGATTACAGAAAATGTGGATGTTTGAAGTTCACAAAAAAGACGTAAGGCCACACTTCACAATATAACTCAATAATATTCTCGAAATTGAAAAACCTAATAACGGGGATTAATAGAGTACCTTCAAAGCAAAACCTGAGACCAATAATTTTCAAAATTCAAGGGGCAGACTCGGATTGGCTCTTGGTTACGTACCCGCCATCCTGCAAAACGTTCACACACACAGACACTTGACGTTTTTTCACGGATTCGGTCTTGTAAATTTCCGATATGTGTGTTGGGTTATTGTTTTCCCAATTTTGGGTTGTCATCCCACACTCCTCTGGATCAATTATATTAGGTGTCTCTCTACTGTCGAAGCCTACAACTTAAGTCCTCTGACGTCAGCATTCTCTACAAACCATAAAAACTATAGTAATGGTTGTGAACATTCTGGATTACGATACCATACGTTATCCGATAAATACATTTGGGTAGGTACAACCTTTGGTAAATGTACATGTAGCCGGTTCACGAGGCCAAGAGCTTAAAAGCGAGTCTTTCATTTTTCATAGTATGAAAACTTAACGATGTTTCACCTGAAAACCTAAATGCCAAAATGGAAAGGATTACTGAGTGTAGCAAATTGGTATTTTTTTCATACAGAAATATGCACTCGTGAATGTAATATTTTGTATTAAATGTTCACAGCGTGATTTAATAAGTTCCGTGTAGACTGCTGAGTGTTGGGAAAAAATGCTTTTAGCCATCAAGCTGGTTTCACAGACACATTTTTTTTTAAATCTCCCCTCAAAGGTGGTGGGGACACCACTAAAAAATAAACGAGAAAATAAATGAAATAAAAGTGGGGAGGACGCCCAGGTTTACCCGACGCCGGACCTTGGGATATGGGAAGTTGAGGATGATGGAGGAGGAAGAGAAAGATGAAAGGAAGTGCCCCTATAATATGACCACCAGTTTAGGTAAGAGCCCCGGATGACGCGGGTAGTGATACCACGGAGCACTCCTAATGAGTTGCCCAGCTCAAGTAACTCCGTAGTACTTTTCCCGCACCATACACCGCGCCATGACACAGTTGCAGTCGTTTGGCTCAGATATCGCTTGCCGCAGGTCGTTTCTATCATATTTACTTTTTTTAGCCCTCCAGGTCGGCTCCATGCTATCTGCTTGGCAACCGCACCATGACAGAGTATGCGGCCAGCTAATTTCGTGGACACTGCTGCACCACATGATAAAGGTTTTCATTTATACCCCGACAGGCACGGCAAAGGGTATCTACTACCCCACGACTAACTCTTGAACACCTCACCTGATGACATGAAAATGTCGGTTGTCGCGGGCCCCAATGCCCTCTGAAGCCCATTCCACCAATTGGGAGGAAATGGGGGTTTCGTAGCACTGTTGGAGTTCTCTCATCCACTGAATCATGCAGGGCAGCAGCAAACTCAGCAGATGAGCTGGGTTTTGGTGCAGTTGGAGTTTTTGTTTGGAGAACTGTAAGGTTCTCCCCTGTGCCATCCACACGAGCCTCCCGCCTGATCGCCGGAGGGTCATTCTGCCACCCTTGGAAAAATCCAGAGGGTGCCCGGGTTGCACGACGGGGACGTATGACCTTGACTTGGGTAGGGAAATGAAGGAGCTCCGAAGAGATAAAACCACCAACAATCACACACACACACACACACACACAATCCTATTTCGAAACAGGAAAACGCAACGCACTAAACCCTTTATATCGTTCAGAGCTGGAGAATAGGTCACATTATTCTGCAAGCAACATGAAGGGAACGTGGTGATTTGCCACTTCGGTCGATGTAAAAGGTCGGAAAAGAAGGGGGAAAAGGTTGTGGGCGAAAACAACTGTTGGTGAAACCTTTCACAATTTCAGGGGATCCTTAGATTTAACAATCCGAAAACATTGCGTCCACCCAGCTTACGTTGTACGTCGTTGGCTGCTCATTGATTTTCCCGTCTGAACTGCTAGGGAAAGTGGTGCCTAAGAACGAAAGATTTGGTTAAATGCGTTCCAGTTCATTACAGTCCTGAATGGAATCTTTCGATGCGTTGAGATGGGATACATATTACAGATACATAGTTGTAGGTGTTTTATTGTCTTGGCGTTGGAAGTATGCGAATAGATCGTATCCATTAACTAACTAGCAATACCGGTCTACGACTATGGCCTTTCAACCTTGAACATTGTGAAAAACGATCCTGAGAATACGTTACGAAAGTACCTCGCCCATCATTATCCTCTATGAATCATTATTCTAAAATGAAACATGCTTTAGCATTGAACTAACTACCCGAAAACCGTAACGCGATAGGCAAATTTTTTAGTTTCCCAACGAAGTCCATCCCTAATAGAAAGTAGTGTCCATTTTTACTTTTCCAAAATTGTTTGTTGCCCATCTTTACTTTACTTAGTTGAAAGGAAGGTCAATTTTTACATTCCCAACAGAGCGATAAGTGTTGCACTCCCCTTTCCTACTCCCTTCCTAATTAACTACAAGGTAGTAGGGACCACAGGTAAAGACAGTTCCATATAACTTGAGTTTTAGCCATAGGCTGTTACAGAAAGTGGAGCGCCGATTTGTAGTTATCAAGTACTAATTTTGTATTTGACCAAGAAGAAAATACTTCAGCTATGTGGGTATCGTACATAGGATGGGGAAATTGTACAAACCCTTTTGAAAGAAGAACCGAAAGTCAAATAACGTCGTCTATTACCATGAAATATAAACAAATATTGCCATTGCTATTGTTTTTACTGATGAAGACCCTCCCGCTGAAATCCATACTAAATTATAGCGTAAGTATTTCGCGATAACAGTCAACGTCATTTGACTATCGTTCTCTTGTTAGCGTTGTAGTAGTAAGCGTAGTAGAGCGTTAATTTAAGGCCGTTGGAACCGGCTGCACAGCCGGCAGATCGTACGACGCGCCGGCCGGCACGCCGGACGAAATTTCGTCCGAAAACGCGCGTCCACTGGAGCCGGTTTTTGTCAGTCCAGTTCGTCAGTTGCTAGTGAAATGTTACATGTGCTTTTGTGTCTCGTGACAAAGTAAGCAACATTATAATGGATTTTGATGATGTTATATTGTTTGAAAATAGCACAAAGCTATAGACGTTAATCCAGAAGATGCTGACACAATCATTAAATGCATATGTTTGTTGCATAACATTGTTATTGATAAAGAAGGATCTCAGATTTTACCCTCAGATGTTCCTGCGTCAACACAAACATGTGATCGTTTTGCTACCGTTGGTGAAAATAGATGTGTAAATGCAGCCTATTTCGTACGAGAAAAATTTAAGACATTTTTCATCAATAACACAAGTATTTAGTTTTGGTTTTGAGCTTAAAATAAACCTCCTTCATAACTACCAAAAGTATAATAATTATACTAATTATAATTATAATAATTATTATTACCTATTAGCGTATAACTATTAAGATAAGTCTACTCCGCGTGTTTACAATTTTAAAAATTCAATACTGGCCTTGATTTAAAATGAGCCGAATAAAAAATATTAAATTTTGAATAATATAAACGACATGGTGACTCGACTAGGATTAATAATAATAAGCGATCTTTGTCCACAACTTCATTTGAATGTCTCGTCGATGATATCGTTTGTCCCGCATATCCCACAGTGCCACATTATCTTCTACTAAACTAATTAGTCTTTCACAACCCATTTTTAACTTAGGTTCATTATTGAATAATAAACGAAATAAGATATCCGAATAAATAAAAAAGAAAAGGTACTGTGTATACCCAAATGGTAAAAACTATCAAACCAATGTCTTATTTTGTGCAGAAGCAATATCGGTAACCAATTAAGCCTTTTTTTAGCTGTGATATCAGTCCGATATCAAATTCCTGAGGACGTGAAGATATGACCGTTATAGGGGCCAACACATTTAGTAAAACCGTTATTTTCAATCTATTTTTCGAGGGAATTATTACCTATAACAAAAGTAGTGCCTATATTTTTCATGAGTAGGACATGGTACTCTGTTTTCAAGATTAATTCAAAGTGTGTTTTGTGAAGTTGCGTCAAAAAGTTCGTGTTCCCGAAGTTTTCGAGCGTCTAAAACTTCGAAAACACGAACTTTCCGGGCACCGCGGCGACCGCCTATCCCTCCGCCTGCCTGCTCGTATCGGAGAGCGGCCGGCTTCGACCAGTCCTTTCCTGTCCGTCTTCGGGCGGGGCGGCCTCGACCAGTCCTTTCCTGTTCGTCTTCGGGCGTCGAGGCCTCGGCCAGTTCTCTCCGGTCGTTCGGGCGTGGCGGTCTCCGGCAGTCTACTTCGTTCCGTGTTCGCGCGAATACCGTTCTATCTTCATTTTCCATTTATTGGGAACATGAATCTTCATGGATTGATACAATGGAATGCCGGAACATGCAAATACACAGGTAAGTACCAAGTATTTTCCTACTAAATCTCTAATAAAAGACCATATAGGCCGAGATTAGGTAGGTGCCGCATGTTTAGGAAGTCCCACGCAGTGATTGATCAATAGATGGATAATGTATTATCATTGGTCTTGGTGTAAGACCAGCTAAGCCCAAGAGCTGTTGGAAGTGACGGAGAGAACCGCGCGATTTGCTACATCGGGCTAGCTCAACCGAATACGTCCGAAAAATCCCAATTTATTCTGATCTAGAAATCCATCGGCCGAAATCGGTGCCAGTGGACGGCCCCACTTAACTACAAGGTAGTAGGGACCACAGGTAAAGACAGTTCCATATAACTTGAGTTTTAGCCATAGGCTGTTACAGAAAGTGGAGCGCCGATTTGTAGTTATCAAGTACTAATTTTGTATTTGACCAAGAAGAAAATACTTCAGCTATGTGGGTATCGTACATAGGATGGGGAAATTGTACAAACCCTTTTGAAAGAAGAACCGAAAGTCAAATAACGTCGTCTATTACCATGAAATATAAACAAATATTGCCATTGCTATTGTTTTTTACTGATGAAGACCCTCCCGCTGAAATCCATACTAAATTATAGCGTAAGTATTTCGCAATAACAGTCAACGTCATTTGACTATCGTTCTCTTGTTAGCGTTGTAGTAGTAAGCGTAGTTAGAGTAAGGTTAAGCGTAAGGTTAATTTTGATTTGACTCATTTTATTTCAACTCAGAAACACTCAGGTCAGATACACATAGCTACAAATACCAATCCTTCATTGTACTGTATTATCACCTAAAAGTTCTCTAATCCCTTCCAAGGAAAAAACACTGCAAATTCTACAGCCTGGGAATAAACCGATACTAATTTTTTTTGTGGAATAATGCAGGATTGTGTGGTCTGGAGGGTAACTTCTATTTTCATAAATGGCAATTATTTACTCAAGATGAATTTCAACCGATCCGGATCCGAAGCCTATCTAAAAAAAAACCTAACTAAAAATTACTAAAAAAAAATGACACCCAGCTTACGTCTGTCAGCAAAAACCTCGTATTGCAAAAACCTACCACGTTCTATTCGTTTGAGGCGATCGAGTTGACTAGAACTTCCAGCCAACTAGACCGAAATGGATTCTCATGCAGAACAGATATTGAAATATATTCTTTCGTAAAAACGTGCGGAAAAAACGTGTTTTTTCGAGGTATTGGTAAAAATGATGTTTCCAGGATACAAAAAATTAATCAAAGAAAATACTAATTATTACAATCAATTATTAGAATTAATTATTATAATTAATAAAAAATAATTGAAATGAAGATAATCGGTGATAAAACAAAAGGGTTGATTTTCCTAATAGGCATTTTTTCAGTATAAATTCCTGAACATCGACTGATGCGGTAGAAATTCGTGCAAAGCAATTAATGATAATTTCGTAAAATAAATTCAAAATGCCACGAATAATCACGCATTGATCAAAAAATAATAAACCCAAGTGTTATAATAGCAGCGTTTTTTTGGTCGTTTTAGCATTTTTCACAACTAGAGTAATTTTATCTCTACCTACCTGTAACGGTCTGCGGTTTTTTATTCCAGGAATTAACTGATACAACTGAGCAGTAACTCAGGTTCTTACGAGCAAGCTTGTGTTTGATTGGCATTCGAGTTTTTTAGGGTGTAATTCTGTCATTCTGCTACTTTTGTTAGATTTCAAATTTTCGTTTTCAGATTTTGGTTAGTCAGGATGCCTCTGAAGCTTCGAAGCGTTTAGTGCCTACCTTTCATTTTGCTACTTTCGTTAGATTTATTGACAACGAAATATTTTTTGAATTTTATGTGATTTTTGAGATGTTATAAGCCAGTTTGGCTTTAAACATGATTACCTTTTATGTTTGGAACCTAATAAAACTATTATACAGTTAAATTTGTGATGTTCTGTGCTTACCCAGCTTGAAGTTACAAGTGGGGGTGTTCGCAGGGCGAAGCTGGTGCAAACCTTTACCCCACTGACGGGGGTAAAAGTTCGCAAAAAGGTGGGGAGTTAAAATGGAAAATTCGAAACTACATCTTTCAAGCAAAAAATCATTCTTTTCACTGAGGGTGGGGGAGATACCTAGCTACAAAATTAGCCACTTTTGGTGAGAAAACCTAATGGTGGTCCATAAAAAATCGAAAACTCGAAAATACCCTACTAATTTTGTATTTGACCAAGAAGAAAAACTTCAGCTATGTGGGTATCGTACATAGGATGGGGAAATTGTACAAACCCTTTTGAAAGAAGAACCGAAAGTCAAATAACGTCGTCTATTACCATGAAATATAAACAAATATTGCCATTGCTATTGTTTTTTACTGATGAAGACCCTCCCGCTGAAATCCATACTAAATTATAGCGTAAGTATTTCGCGATAACAGTCAACGTCATTTGACTATCGTTCTCTTGTTAGCGTTGTAGTAGTAAGCGTAGTTAGAGTAAGGTTAATTTTGATTTGACTCATTTTATTTCAACTCAGAAACACTCAGGTCAGATACACATAGCTACAAATACCAATCCTTCATTGTACTGTATTATCACCTAAAAGTTCTCTAATCCCTTCCAAGGAAAAAACACTGCAAATTCTACAGCCTGGGAATAAACCGATACTATTTTTTTTTTTGTGGAATAATGCAGGATTGTGTGGTCTGGAGGGTAACTTCTATTTTCATAAATGGCAATTATTTACTCAAGATGAATTTCAACCGATCCGGATCCGAAGCCTATCTAAAAAAAAACCTAACTAAAAATTACTAAAAAAAAATGACACCCAGCTTACTTCTGTCAGCAAAAACCTCGTATTGCAAAAACCTACCACAGCATCTATTCGTTTGAGGCGATCGAGTTGACTAGAACTTGGGGCCAACTAGACCGAAATGGATTCTATGCGTAAAAGAACAGATATTGAAATATATTCTTTCGTCTTTTAAGTCCCCGCATGGCGGATAGAAATCTGCGCACCTTGATTGGTAAAATGATGATGTTTGAGGGGGTTACAAAAAATTAATCAAAGAAAATATCCTTTACTACAATCAATTATTAGAATTAATTATTATAATTAATAACAAAATAATTGAAATGAACGAAGTATAAACGGTGATAATTTCAACAAAAGGGATTATTGTTTTTTTAATATCAGTATTTTTTCTACTAACGTACTTACTAACATCACCGTTTCTCGACTGTACGTATTATATTATTTCCATTTGTTTCAATTAGATATTTTACCGTAATATTAGTAACTAAGTAAGTTACAACAGTAACTATTACGTAAAATGATTTCATTATTAAAGGGTAGCAAAGTTGTATGACAGATAGCACCAGATATAGTTTCATACTCCTCAGCTTCAAAGGAATCATAAGGGGGAGTGAAAAGGAAGGCTTAAGGGCCAGAGCTTGATCGATCCCTTTAGGAACATGGGCCGAATGAAATATAGTGTGGGATTGAGTGCTCTCCCATGTACCCCCAGCCATGTCTTGCCCCCTTGATTTATAACCTTATTATACTTGTGGGCGCAGATATATCACTCGGGAGCATTATATTGCGTCAATTTTTCGAGAAAATTCCTCTACTTTTAGAAAGAGGAACACAGGGTAGCGAAAAGGGGTTAGCGGGAAAGGTACTTTACGTTGGTAGTTGGAGTAATAAATAAAGCGGATGTGTGACCCGCGTCTTGAATATTTGTGCCGTTCGGGTGATCCATAACACACTGACGGGACGGGAGTGGTGGGAGCGAGGGGCGACAGCTTTCGCGGATTACGAGGGAAAAGACTTAACGCCGACGAGGACTATCCTCGCTGAGCTGGGGCTCCGTGTTTTCCTCGATTCTCTCCAGATTCTATCACCTCGAGCATTTTCGAAGAGAAAGCCAACAAAAGCAACTATTCATACTTAGGAGGCCCTCCCTCTAATGTTCAAAAAACAACTGGACTAATTAAAATGGAAGTGAGCCCGTGGGATATTACATTACAACGAAAAGTAAGAAAATATTATAAAAACTTGTACCTACTACATTTTCATTTTTTCTCAATTTGGCAGTACGTAAGGAAACTTTAGAATATGAGCTAGGTACTAACTCTCTCATGAATGAACCATTGGAATGCCCCCATCAATACCAATCGTTTTCATGTGCTTTAGTGAATTTCCTCAAAACACGAAACTATTGCAATGGTTCTGAAACCTTAAAATGAAAATTTTCAAAACATTTGTTCATCGATCTTTTTTTGAGGCATTTTGAAATAATTCCTGGATTTTAACGCTCACGCAAAAAAAATAAAGGATTCCTTAAGAAAGGATGTGTTTGTTGGACAGTACTTTTGACCGAACTAAATTAATAAAATTTCAGAAACTACCAAGACGCTGCAAATTGAAATGAAACAAATACTTTAATAAAAAGAAAATAAATAAAAATAATGGTTTTAAAAAATTAAAGAAGGGGAAAACTAATTTACATCTAAAACACCACTCGATCTAACTGTGTTCGGTGTTGAGTGGACGAGTTGCTTAAATTCCCCAAATTATTTTATTTATTGACTGCTTAGATTAAGTATTAATCACATACGATTATAAATGTAGTGACTCACTTATTATTTAAGATTTTCAAGATGTACAGAGTAACTTTCAAAACTGAAGTGGAAGGCTGAAAAATACGTGGCGGTTTGTACTTGTCAAGCGAGTTGTAGTGCTGTGAATGATTAGCTGCGAAGAATGACGGAGTGAGTACAGGTGGTGAATATTAGTTACCTGGAAGTAGTCTGGGTGTTTGTGGTAAAATACAAGATGTGACTTAATAGGCCTCCTGAAAATGACTTTTAAAATCTACTTCTGATAAACATTCAGCGATTTCAGGACTGCATCCGACGCCGAGCCCCCCGTACCAAGATTCCAAAGAGTAACACAGTCTGCACTAACCCTTTATAAGCTTGTAGTAGTCGTTTCACAGGAATAACGTCCCCAAATCGTAAAACAAGTAGAAAAGTTTACGTTGAAAACATTTTTTTGTTGGATCCAGTTAATGTAACGCCATCGTTATACGCTACTATTTCCTTTTTCATTATATTAATTTATTGGTTTGGTGCAATTTTCGTCCGATCTCTCCGTTTTCATTCCTTTGTTAAATTTAAGCTACTAACATAACATTCAATTTAATATATCTGTGACATTATAGAGGCTTGTGAATATGTTACTGGAATGCGCTCCTGTAATAATCTACTACTTCTACTTCATTGAAGTTTTTAATCTACCCACAATAAAACGCAAAATGACGATGTTTGAGAGGGCCATGAATAAGTTTTGCTATACAATTACGAAGGCTTATTATTGAAAATAAGATACCGAAAGTGGTAGATTTTTCGATTTTGTTTGTAGGTACTCTAAAAGAATATATATGGGGACATAGTATGTACTCATAAACTCAGGCTTCCTTAATCATGCATCTTTTGTAGGGTTTAACAACTGCTAATACCCCTTGTACCACTTTTCGATTCAGTTTTGGGGGTTGTTTCCATGGCAACGGCGAATATCTTTGTGAAAACCGGGCACTATTTACTAACGTCAACGTTTCTCAACCGTACATATTACATTTCATGTTTCAATTAAATATTTTATTGCAAAAACAAAGTGAAATTACCTTAAAATTGTTTGGTACTGATTGATTATTGAAAATAATAAACCAAAAAATCAAAAACAGCCAAAAATCGTTAAAATATAATTTTCATCAGAATTTTACTTGAAAAAAAGTTTATCGAGCAAAAAATTAGTGATTTGAAAATTAAAGCTCAAACTTAAACTGGAAATGTACCTACATTTCATCAATGTTTGCTAAAAATCGATAAAAATTAATAAAATAAAAAATCCTAAATTTGTGTTTGAATTGAAGAACCATTTTGTGTTTGGTTTGGAACAATTTTTGTCGCAGTAAAATTGATGATTGTTGAGTAATAATTTTCTTACTCACAAAATACACAAATATCAACATCATTCAACATACCTAAATCTAATTTGATAATTGGAAATTTCACTCCTAATCATAATTTTTCTTGAAATTATCTAGAAAAATCCTTAATTTCGTTTTAGAAAAAAAAATAAGTTTGTTAATAATTAGAGACTTTAAAAAAATACTAAAACTTGGTGAGCTAAGTTTATTGGGCAAGTGTTGAAATTATAGCGGATACGGAAAATCATTTCACATTTAGACAAACGGAAATTTTCTCTTTTCCACAAAATCTTACGTTGAAGATAATTTCTTGCCATAAATATATTTCTATATTTCTACACATAAATAGGCTAATAATAATTATAATAATTATAGATAGGCTCTATACAGAAAGCGATTTTAATGTTATTTAATATTGATTTTATAGAGCTTCTTACGTCACAAAGGAGTTTTTTTTGTGCGTCAAAAGAGTTTGGACAAGCAATTACATTATTCATAAGATAAGGAAGATATTTAAACTTTCTGGGTTCTCCTTCTTGTATCTCATTGCACGTGCTTTTGAATCTTGTGCAGGGGAAAAAATTAAAAGAGAAGAAAGGAGATTTACGATAATTTCATGTGAAACATTTCTAATCGGATCCAGGCGTTAGTTACCTATCTGGTTAAAATTACGCCTTTATAAAACGTATTTACGAATTGGCCACTTTATGGTGAGGAAACTTTGCTTTTATCATTTTGCAGGGATTATTTCCACATTAGACGTTGTTACGATCCTAGTTTCATTGTATTTTCCCATGTTTGTACTCCGTGGAGTAATGCAGTAATGTATTCACCTCCTCCACTCACTAGGAATAACATGTACGGTTCACAGATTTCAGCCTAAGATAATTGAACTAAGAGGTTTTCAGGAGAGGATTCTCAACACTTAATCTCGGAACTGGGAAGGGATGATGTTTTGTCCTCAGGTGCTCTCGCCCGAGTTGTTCTCAGCGGCGCTCGGCTGCTCGCAGGAAGTGGTTGTTGGAAAGGGGATGTGGGAGTTACAGAACGAATTTTACCGGAACAAGGTGTGTTCTTAGTTCTTACTGCCGGAATTGGGTAAGCCGGGGTTGTTGTGAAAGCCTGGGGCTAACGGGCTTACGGTTCTGCTACTAACGTATCGTGATGGTAAAAATGCAAGAATCCTGAACTCGTATTGATCCTGAGTAATTTTCCTTTAATAAATCATTCAAATATCATTCACCTGATTTCCGACGACATTACATTAAGTACTTACCTATTACAGCAAGTTAGAGGCTATAAAAAGAGGAATTGGATTTCCAATTATCGGCTCTCTTACCAGTAAGGTAATATTCATGTCGCCCGCGATGTAACTTCTATGCCCGTACTGTTGAAAACTTGATGTAATTATAAGTTCAATATGTGAGAAACAAAACGTGCTTCCTACTAAGTTACCCACCAAGCTAAGTCGCTGATTTTAATATGCATAGTGTTACAGGGAGTTACCTCGGAGTAACCCTAACCCCAAGACTTTCCTTTGCAAAACATCTCAAGAAGAAATCAGCTAATCCAGGGCTACTCTCAATTACGTGTACATCGCGAAGGTTGCAGGAATGCCAGAGCGCTGATTGTAGAAGATTCTGGCAATAAAAGCAGTTGAAGAGGGCCTATGTTGGGTTGACAACTGGAGAACGCTTTCAGTAATGTGTGATGTTGATTATAATCTACCATCTTTTTACTCTGCTACCCTAAAAAAGGATGTAAATATGGTAAAAGGAATTTCCGCAAAAAAAGCAATTACCTCCGAAGAAGAGCCCAGTACTCTGAGACTTTTACATACTATCGAAAGCTGAATCAGAGCGTCAAGTGTGTAAGTTTCCAGATTGAGTGTACAGCAACACCTCCGCATGCCGTGAGATGGGTATTTAGAATGCGAACTGAGCTATTGCCTCTCTACGCCAAACCGTTCAACACTGCTATCTAACAGGAGTGTTCTATGTGCAATCTCCGAGAGAGGGGAGACACGTCATTTTCTGTGTGATCGCCCTTTCCTGACGGAGTTTCGTATTATTGCATTCGTCCAGCCATTCAGGACGAGAGACTTCGCGATTGTCCAGATTTTACTGCTCCGGTTGAATTTTGTAGGTTGGCAAAGCGCTACAGGACATTCATGATCAGTCATTTCAAGTTTTGAAGTGCGCATAGTATGATTGTAAATGAATTCCACAGCTTCATTCACATAAGCTTGCCTTTAGCGATTGTTAGATTCATTTTGTATATAATGTTAAACTGAAATGGGATTATTTTATTCAAAATAAAATATTATATTAGTAATTTTGGGCTTCTCTTTTATGTCGTCTCCATGGCGAGATATTCCTGGTATCCCCAAACCTGCACAGCATACACAGGATAGTCCGCACATCAAAGATCTGTAGTTTGACTTGTAGGAACTTCTGAGTTGGCGAGCGCACTCCCCACACGTAATTGAAAGTGGCCCTGGATGCAGCTTATTTCTTCTTGAGATGTTTTGGGGTTGGAGTTACTCCGAGGTATGTGTGCTCATTCACAATCTCTTTTTCAACATCTCCAAGTCCAGTGCTCTCTTGAGCTATTAGATAGATAGATAATTTCTTCCGTCAATCAATAAAATTGGTTCAATTACATACAAGTGGATCATCTAATTTTGAACATGAGCTAAGTACTTAGTCCAGTCCCCAGGGGTTTTGAGGTGGAAAGTTTTATGCAAGTTTTTTCTCACTTGAATCCTATGTTTTCAAGGGTGCTGAACCCGAATCAGACGTTTGCAACCAAAATTTCTCGACCAGTATCTGAGGAAAAGGCGGAAAACCACGAAATTTCCGCACTTTTTTCGGGTTTTCGCTTAAAACTTGAAAGTACGCAGTGGAAGATGGAAACATGGAACCAACTCCGAAATTAGTTAAACGACTGTTTTGGTTTTTTGAGAATATGAACTTTTGAAAATGATCATAATTTGAAATGTATGGTGCTTTCTGAATTTAGATATAAAAGATCGAATGTTAGAATCTTTTCGTAGTTTTTCCAGAGACAAGAGCGCTAAAAAACAAATGTACTTCAATTTTGCCCCAACATGGGAAAAATGGTCGAAGTTCCGCTAGCCATTGTGCCCACAATTTTAGACCGAATTTGGAGTTTGAGTAACTCATTAAACGCAAAATTCAATTTTCTTTCAGAATGAATGGGACAATTTTTTCGATTTGATGCGTATTTTCCGAGTTATAAACGGAAATTTCGTGGTTTTTCGCCATTTTCTCAGATACGCGGAGAGAAATTTGGGTTGCAAACGCCAGATTCGTGTTCAGCATTCTCGAAAACATAAAAATCAAGTGGGAAAAAACTTCACCAATTTTTTCCACCCCACGACGATTTTTTATCTGGGGACTGGACTAACTCGCTTTAGGTTACTTTCTCGACGATATTATACTACACAACTGATACAGTACGATCTATACTTTCGGAAAGAGCGGTCTGCTTTGTAGCTTTCAAAGAAACAATCACTAGGAAATGGACGGAGCTAAGACCGTAATAATGCGAACATTGCTTGATTGGTGGTTAATTTGCCTTCCTATGCAAACATTTGATGTGACTGGAGTAGTGACCCGGATAAAAAGCAAATTTCTATTGAAAATAGAATGTCAAGATCGAATCTGTTCACAATACCGCCCTAAATGCTATTTCTAGTACGGTTGTTGGCTGTTGAAATTGTCTCCTAACATAAAGATCGGCCTCGTCTCGTGTATTATTCTTGAAAAACCTATAGGGCTAAGCGGTGTAGAACGATTAGACAGTTATCGTTACGATTTGACATCGACAAGGGACGTGTCGTAGGGATATGAAACATCAAGGGTATTTCGCTGGAAGCAGCAATATCACTTGCTGACAATCCCTTCTGCAGTTGGGATTCGGGAAGTCGACTATTTGAAGGGGAAGAGGGGCGATTGGAACAAATAAGGTAGTAGACGGTTGTAGCGGATCGTTTTGCTCTGCAACAAGGGTCCCCCTTCTGAAGCATCTTCATTCATAGAGCGGTTTGTATGCGCAGACACCTCTACTGAGGTTCATCGCCATTCCATTTGAAAGAAGCAGGTTCAAGTTAACTTCATGGCTCCATGCGCATCTCTGGAGTTTCTTGACAGTTCAGAAATGTCAAATATTACGACAATTTTCACTTATTCGGGTGCCGTTCAGGGACCATTCTGGGCTCTTAATAGCAGCCAGTTTGCGCATGTACCGAAGTCATCACATCAAAATTGAATAATTCTCGACGGAACTGAAAGTGAACTGCTCTTTCTATAATGTTTTTCGATATGAGAAAATAAGTGTGGTAGGGGAGAGGGGGTGCGTTTTTTGAGGTGATATCTTTCCATCGATGGGAAGAAAAAATAGACGAATCTACCTCGTCAAGATCTCCGACAGGAAGAATGCTTTTGGAGGGCAGTATTCTCAAATTCTAGTGTTAAAAATAGATATTATTGAAGGTGTTGAAGCTGTACAATTTATGAAAGTTGTTTTTATTGAAAAATGTAAATTTAAAAAACGTTTTTCAACATTAATTTAGCAATTAACGTTTTCCTACCTTTTAAAATGTAAAAAATACGCTCTAAAAACATAAAACTCCAAGGATTTGTTTTGATTAAATTACTTAGTTGATTTTGCAGAAAACTGTGACAAATTTAATGTATTCTGTAACTAATCACTCAATTTACACGGTAAATTCATATTGAGTCGTTGTTATTACCGAAAGAAATATAGAAACGTTTTTGTAAAATATCAACGTGACATAACATAGTTAGGAGGCAGATCAAGTTGAGAATTTCATCCTATAGGTTGTAACTCATCAAAACTTTAACTTTGTTATATTTATATACAAATTACAACGTGTTATCGACAACAGAATCAGTCTTATCATAGAACTTTGAAATTGTTACCTCAAGTTCTTCTCATTTTGTTTCAGAGCGAAACAACTAATTAGGAGGGGAACAGAAGAACAGCAACATGGCTGCGTTCGTTGCGAAGCAGATGGTCGGCAATAAGCTGAACGCCGTAAAAGGTAGGAGTACTCCATTTGTTATGCTCATTTCTGTAATTAAATCTATGCTTCTAGCCGCACTTGTTTAAGCTATCAATTACTGCACGACTCTTAATTAAAATCAGGTGACAGAAGTTCACGAAGCACTAGATGCGAGAGGGTTGAACCAATTTCTTCATGTGCTCGCGAATCATCAGTGATTCAATTTACTTTCAATCGCTCTCACCGTCCTACTAATAACGTTCTATTTGAGCATTATTTATTCATCGGACATCCATTCATATTTCATTTTGGGAAGTGTAGGGGAGACCGGGGCGTGTTGGCATAGTTTTTGGTTTTTGATTTTTCTGATTTTTTCAAGAGTAGTTGGAGGGATTCTTATTAGCGCTGGTGCTAGCACAACAGCTTTTCTGTAAGATCCCCCACAACTCATTAATTAAAACCGATGTTAAGGGGGCCGTTCAGCACATTTCCTGAAGGCTTCCAAGTGTGCCAATTAGCCCCACTTCTGGGGTGAGTTGGCATACCCTCTGGGGCGTTTTGGCATAGGCTGGGCTGAGTTGGCATGATTCAATAACTAGTAAGGAAAAACGAATTATAATTAGGAATTTTTATCGTACATCATTGTTAACATCACTCTTTCAGTCTAGGATTTGTGCAATCATGGTTATAGTTTCCGATGCCTTCACCAAATACTTTGCAAGTAAAAATTCTTGTTCACTGTTGAGCACCTGTAAGATAAAACGAAAACATCAGATAATAATCTCTCAGGACACCTACAGCTTATAAACAAAAATGTATTGCTGACATGAGTAACCATTTTTTGAGTCCCACTCAGCTGTCCAGGGTTTGGATAAACCTACAAGGTACTTGTTGACAGTACCTTGCCAAGCTCCTCACAGGAATGTTAAACATTCGAACCGTTTCGGCGAGGCTTTTTCTGTCAACAAGATGAGCATAAACAGCATTTTTGATAGTTTCTGCTGTCTATTCTGCTCGCATGGTTTTTTTTGTATATTTCCTCATCGCACACCTGCAATGCACAAAACTACATGCACAAACCTTCTACATACCCACTTCTAAAAGAATTAACTATAATATACGTACCTTATTTCAATTTCTACTATTACGTTGATAATAATTTTAAAAATCATGCAAAATATGGGATGGGGCTAGTTGGCATTGACCTCATAATTATGCCAAATGACCCCACCCTTTCCTGTGCCAACTAGCCCCACACCGATTTTCCATTCAAGATGTCAGCCACTGCCTATAAACTACAGGAAATAGCGATTCTACTATGTGAATCCAATCACAGTTAGGCACTCTATTCAAAACTATCTCAAAAAGCTGCTTTAACTCAATATTAACGTGCGTAAAATAAAAAAACTTAGGATGAAATATTTTACTCACCTCCCCAAAAAACACGAAATTTTCCACGCACGCTGTACGAAAGACAGGAAGGAACTGGAACTCCGTTGGGTAATGGTTCTGGACGTTTTCCCCTCACAACTGCGAAGACAGCACTCTATCTTGTCTACAGCCATAACTAAATGCTGTGTGCCATCTAGCCCCATATGCCAACCCACCCCGGTCTCCCCTACTTAATTTAACTAATGCCACATTTCCATATATTTCCACCGTTTATTTGCCATTAAAGAGTGACTTTATTATATCAACCTTAATGGATGAAATCTTCATTATTGTTATTATTCTGGTTAAAATAAATGTTGATACATAGGACAAGAACTTTCAAAACTAAGGAAGTTCTTCTCACCACATGATCATTCTTTTTTATACAAATTTGATTAGACCCCAGTAATGTACTGAGGAATATTTATTGTTTTTCTATTTGAATTTCTGTGGTGAATCACTACCCCTATATTCACCTGATTGATCCCCCACACTAGTATCGAACGGGGTTTTCAGGGTTCAGGCTTAATATGACCCGTTATACGTAGCTTCCTTCGCATAAAGGGAAATACCGCTAGTGATGGTGATTGGAATGGGGCCTGCTAGAGTAGTTTAGATTGCATGAATTTGGAATTAGATTAGAAGATTAAATTCACGGGCCATCGCATTGCTACGTTCCCTCTGGAGGCGGTTTCATAGTCTCGGTCAAAGCTTCGGCTAATGAACCGAAAAATGTGCTCGTAAATCTCCCATGGGAGTCGAACCAACGAGGGGTATCGACTATCGGGGTCTGCCCACCCCAAGGGGCCTGAAAACGGTTTTCAGGATTAACATTGGCGCAGACGTTCGTTTTCCCGTTGTAAAACAAAACCTTCATCCGATCGCGTACCCTTGTGCCACGGCAGCGCTCGCGAGGCGGCACTATGCCGTTCCTCACATTTTTTCTCAACAACAAGTTGTCTTTCCTCATTAACAAGTTGTTTTCGCTCTTTTAACACCATGGACGATTGTGGTTAGAGTTTATGAAGAAAAACTTCATTAAAATATTATAATATTTATTAAATTTTCAAAACAAAAAAATAGGTAGGAAGGAATTTTTATCACTTTTCAAAAAACTTATTTGACGTTTTTAAAAACTAAAAAAACTACGTAGGAAGGAATTTACATGACTTATTTTACGTTTTTATAAAACTAGTATTGCAGACTAGTACCTTCTTCAGATTCATTGACACATAAAAAAATGTAGGCAAGAAAAAATATCCCTACCAGTCTTATTATACGAGGTTACTGTTACGTTACGTGGGTAAGGAAAGTAATGTCATGTTCCTCACTTGACATGTTTTATGCCCAACAACAAAATATAATTTCAATGTAAGGTGTTACATTGAAATTATATTCTATTGTTGGGCATAAAACATGACACAAACAAAAATTAGTGAGTAGGCAAAACTCAATCACAATAGGATAATAAGTTAAATTACAGGTCTTTTTAAATATCCTACTCAAAAACACAGAACTACTTCATTATCTATCAATAACAATGCTGAAAAAAAAATCGAAAAGTACTTAAATTTTTTTGTCGGAGCTCAACAAATGAATTAACGGCGGCGATCGCGGGGCGGCAAGGTGCCGAGATCCACCAGTTGTCAGCTTTGGAGACGTACTGACGCCCGAAAACACGATGTACGAGTTGAAAGCGATTGTCATCTACCGGAAATATGTGCAATTAGAGAATTCAGCCGACTCCTGACTGTCTATCGCCCGTCAGCTATGTCTTACACGTTTCTTTTTATATAAAGGGCGGCATGGCGCCGCCCAGGCGATCGGATGAAGGTGTTAACCAACATTCTTGTTAATGTTTCAACACATTGCATCGTTAACTGATAGTGTTACACCGGTCATAGTAGTACAATTCATCTTATCCAAGGTTTATTTTATACACCATATACCACCGGGAAGTTGAGTTTGCTGAAATATCTCTAAAAGTACACCTCTCTGGATCCGACAGAACAGAGAACTGTAACTGACAACCAGAGAGACTGTTAATGGGACAGGATCGAGAGTGCAAATAATTTGTTTTCCATCCACCCAATTAAACAAATTGGTTTATTCAAGAATTAACCGTGGGAACACTTTTTCGTTTCCTCTTCCCTACGGGTTCTAACCACTTGTTTGTTCTTTCGTTTGGGTCCCCTAAGTGGCCATCAATTATTTAAGCAATTATCACGTCATTCCCAGGATACGATTGTCTGTTTAAAACCCTTTTACGTAACGTATATCAAATACGTATTCCTTTTGAAGGATGGGTAAATGATTGAATAAAGGGCACACGACCAATATTTGATTCGTGAAATAATATTCAATTCAACATTCTTAAGTCTCCTGTATCCCCAGTTTGCTGGGGGTGATTTTAAATCAACGCAGTAATAAGTTAAATGCCGGTTTATTGTATTTCCAAGTTCTCCTATGCTCCTATGTATGTATGTTTCCAATAGACGGCTAAACTGCAGAACCGATTTTGGCGGGAGTGGTCGTAAAATTTTACGATTTATTACCATTTATGGTGATGATGTTTAATTTCTGGATTCCCATTGAAAGGTATTGATATCACCTTTGGTTTCGTAGAAAGCGACTAGCACTTGAAGGTTAGTGTTCACGGAGTTATGTTCAAGATTAAGCTATATAACTGAAACTAATTACGAAGTACGGAGAAACAGTAATCAGCTGATGGGTTCTTGTGGGTAAAATATAAAATAGGCTGAAAGCCCTGAAGTATAAATGAAATAAAACTGGGGTTTTTTGGCATCTAGAATACAGTTATAAAATATGGATGCTCAGGGTGCCAAGTTTAGATAATTTGCACACACACAGCGTCTAATACGCACATATCAGTGGATTACATAGTAGGGTTATTGAAATACTGAAATACTACACCTCTGTTTGATAATTTGCAGCGTTTTCTTTTCAAATATTAACATCTTGCTGTAACTGACATAGAACAAATTTGTTGTTTAAAATTGAAAAAAAAAAGGATTTTTGCAGTTGTCGTTTTGCAGTTGCTACTTACTATACAGGGTGTCCCCGGAGTTATGCACAACCCGACTCCTACGTGTTCTACAACTCATTTCCGACCATAAGTGCCTCTTAGCAATTTTTTTTAGAGGTCTCGTTTCCGAGTTATTCGCGACTTAAGATGTTTTTCGTGTTTTCGACCTTGTGTCATTAAAATTGCCATAACTCCCTCAATTTTGGCGATAGCTCAAATTTAATGACACCGTTGGACAGAGCGTTAAATTGTCTATTTAATATCAGAAAACCATTTTTTACTACATCAAAGATGTGCGATTGCCGCGCGAAATGGTAGTTTTGTCAAAATCTTGAAATCGCCTGTTTTTCATCTCGCCTAGCAATCCCATTAATGCTTGACGCAGAACCGTGCAGACCTGGTAAAACGTGCGCCAAGATGTCAGCTTTTCAACGGTGTAGTCGTTTTGGTAATTAAAAATATTTTTAGTTAAGGAAATGGTGTTTAACTGCAGAAAAACGTGCGTTTTCTGTTGAAATTGAGGTTGAGGTGTTTTCAACTTACGTCACTAAAACGGCCGTAACTCCGGCGTTTTCGAAGTGTTTGCAAATCTAAGGATACCGTTGGAAAGAGCATTGAATTTCCCGTCGTCTCAGTCTTCAACAGTGATTTTTTAAAGGGAACTAAAAGGTTAAAAGCTAGCCTGAAAAGTAAATATTGTCAAATTTTGAAAAAACACTTTCTTAATTGGTCATTAGTCTCTCCTGATTTTAATGATCCGTTTGAGCCTCTAAGCCAAAAAAATGCGCAAAAGCCTCAGCTTTCTAGAGGTATAACTAATTTTTATTTTTTAGAGGGAACTTTCTTGAGAAAATTGATATTTTATGCAAAAAAATGTGTTTTTAAGCACATTTGAGGTTTGATTTAAAAAAAAAACCTGCATAACTAAATTTTTTTTTCCATTTCTGGGAGTAGAATTTCATTTCAACGGCATTCCTTAAAAAATTATGCAGGTTTTTTTGTTAAACCTCAAATGTGCTTAAAAACACAGGTTTTTTGCATAAAATATCAATTTTCTCAAAGGTTTTCAGCTCTCTTGAGAAGTGAGGTTTAATTGAAAGAGTAATTCCTTGTGGTGTGGCTTCGATGTGGTTGACATCACAGAGGTTGATCGTATCACATTAAATTTATTGCTAAAGGTTACACTACTGCTATTGACCCCTTCGCTCCCTCAACTGTCAAGAAACAAAAAATAAAATCATTCATTTCTTGATTATTGTGGGTAAGTTATTGTAGGATTATTTCTTGATTGTAAAAAACGCTGCAAATTCTTTCACTGGGGTTTATTATTCAATTGGCTTGCGTTCATGATTTGAATCTTACTAAGCTTCGGAGTGTGCGTGTTTTACAGGTGATAGCGATTATTGAATTTCAGGAGATATGCATAGACCACGTAAATCGGTTCTCATCCAAAACACCTATTTGGATTGATCAGTTGATGATATTTGTGTGCCTCCTCTACATCTGTCTACCTTTGGCTACATCGTTTAAATTTGGATTTGGGGAAGTTTTAACGCAATACGAGTGCTAAAGGACTTGATAAATTATAGATGTTTTTATTTTGGGGGGGTATTGTGGCGAAAAAACGCTGCAAATTCTTTCACTGGGGCTTATTATTCAATTGGCTTGCGTTCATGATTTCAATTTCTACTAAGCTTTGGATTGTGCGTGTTTCACAGCTGATAGAGAGATTATTGAATTTCAGGAGGCACACAAATATGATCAACTGATCAATTCAAATAGGTATTTTGGTCGAGAACAGACTCCATGCATATCTCCTGAAATTCAATAATCGCCCTATCCTGTGAAACACGCACACTCCAAAGCTTAGTAGAAATTCAAATCATGAACGCAAGCCAATTGAATAATAAACCCCAGTGAAAGAATTTGCAGCGTTTTTTTATTGCAGATTCGGATTCTACACCCTTTGAAACGTAAACCATGAAATTTTCAGGGGGGTTAGAATTTTTTTTTCCTGAGCGATTACAATGGTTTATTATTGAATAATAAACCAAAAATTATGACTTTGAAATTAATATGAAGACAAATATGGCTACCTCCCACTACTTACTAACATAAAAATTTAATTTCCATTTCAATCGCACCAATTCATGTCGAAACTAAGAAGACATTTACACCTTCTTACTTTTCTCACTTACTTGCGAAAACATCGCTCTTTTTCCCAGAGTCTGAAAAGTATCGTGGGAAAAAAAGGAAAGCTTCACTAATGCTTCTTCCACTTCTTCAGGTCCTTCGTGGAGGTTTTAGTGACGTATAAGCGCCTACTGTCAGTTTTGCTCCCGTCCGGAAGGGGAAAAAAGAAAAACGAGGCTTCCTCCTCCCCTCCCCTCCCTACTCCTCAATTTTCTGGAACAGAGGGACTCGCTGAATTCGTTTCCTCTAGGAAATATTCACATCTGAGACGTTCCGATATTAGTAGTAAAGAAAACCACCCTTCGAGCCGTATTCAATAATATAGTTGGTCGAAAGGCAGCTCTTTTCCATATTTTTTTCTTTTTCTCTTCTGACTCTGAATTATCAAGGGTAAGTAAAAAACATTTTTCCCTCGAAATGATTTATTCCAGTATTTTCCCCTTTCGAATACCTTCCCCTCATTAAAAAAAAAAAAAAAAAAAAAAAAAAAAGAAGGTATACTAATAATAAAAAAGGAGTTTCGCTCCTTTCCCAGAATATTTGTGGCTTTTTACATTTTTCACGCCATCTGTTGGTATTCGCATCGAGATGGTGTGAGTAACTCTATATACTCTTTTAAGTGAGATTTTTTTTTGTGGCAAGGAAGCACTTGAAGAATTGATATGTAAATATCGTGTCACCGCATACAATCCGACTTTGAGAACTCATGCACCTGCAGTAAACAGGGATTGTTTTATATTTTACAGAAAACGAATCGAAATTGGTCGTTTTAATTTTGACGAATTACAATTTTCATCAATTAAAGTTAACACAATCCTTCCGCTATCTAGTGGTAAAATCAAAATTATAAGTAGGTATCAAATTTTAATTAATTTTTTTCTCATTTATCTCGCCGAGTCTAATTTTGGCGAAAGACGGATGTGTTGGCTACTAGTAAGCACCGATCCTTAAGTAGCGAAACACGATAACGAACGATTTAAAGATGAATTCGAAGATTTATTATGACCATTTAGAGCAACTGATTAACATGTACCGAATTGCCTTTAAAGTTTTACATGACAACTAGAGAGAGTGGGCTCCCACAGATCCTATAGACTGTTGGTACCGCACAATACAAACATAAAATAAAGTATTGAGGTGAATATAAGTTGAAAACCTCAAATGATTCAAACTTGTTGGCAACATCGTTAGGTAAACTTGTTACTGTGAGGTTAAATGTTACTGAGTTGCCATAGAATAAAACTTCCACGAACTCCTTCTAATTCTTCAACTTCAAAAGGACGAGCGTAAGCGGAAATACATCGTTAGTACGAGTACCGAACTTCTTTGTAGACACCCCTGAATGCCGTTTCTCGTTACTGAAAAAATGAGATTCGAAGGAAACCTCAATGCTCTCATCTTTCGCAATAAACGAAAGCTTCATCGCAAATTCCAGCTCTCACAATAATTTCGCCCTACGTTTTCATACCAAACATAATTACAACTTTAAACCAAGTCTCGCATTTAATGACAGTCTCTCGGAATGTAGACTCCTACATCCCAATATTTGGATTCGAAGGAATTAGGTAAAACTTTAAAGTAACGCATTGTCAATTCCAAAATCCTTTCGTCTCTATTTATTACTTTTCCTCAACATTTTATGAATGTCAATATTAGTAGAACTCAAAATGATTAAATTCGAATTTGATACTAACCAAAAGGGAAAAGAGTACTTTCAAATGTTCGGCAGGGGATTTCTAGGTTCGAGAAGTGAAGGAATAGTTGCCCTTTCCAAGGCAATACCAATTAGCCTGGAACATCCAAAATATAACCTACAAGCTGAACGGTTCCTGGTAAAGCATTGAAAAAATAATTTTCTATATAATGCCTTTTGGCTAATTGTAATTTGAAATGGCTTCTCCCTTGAACCCATAACGTCGTGAAATACAATATACTCTATTTTTTAATTTTCTGGGTTTTTTTGGGGGGTGTTCTTCGTTACTCCCCCCATTTTCAAACGCTCGTCGCTTGATGAAATTCTAACAAAAATTTGATGTTGAGGTGATTTTTGGAAACTTCAGCTCGTCTACTTTTTGATGTGTGTGTTCATATTTTGAAGCAACAACTTTGTAAAAGCCAAGTTCGCCATGAAAAAGAGTGGGGGGGGGGGGGAGTATCGGAGTATTTGCCATGTCAAATTCAAATTCTTCGGTACTCCCCCCACGGTGAAAACAGTATTTTCGACTACCAATATCGCGTCTCAACCTATCAACTTTCGATCAAAGGATTTCATCGCTCTATATATCATACCTGCACGTCCTCACACCCCTGTTCTTGTGAATTGTTGTTAAGAGATAGGGAAGCTTACTAGTTGATATTTACCGGTTACCTTCACGGGGCTTGAAAGCGTTTTGAACCTTGAACGGAAGGCGAGGGTTTGTAATATTTTCAATATACAATATGCAAACCTAACGAAGCCATGTAATGCTACTATTACATAAATAATCGAATAGGTACCCTTCATGTACAATAAATTAATTTTTATACAAATACCGTTTCTCTGTGAAATTTGTGGAAGGGGTGGAAGTCGCAATTCTGGTGAGAACTAATCTCTAAAAAGGAATTCACAGGAAGGGGTGTTTGGGGACGTAAAGGTATGAGCTATAGAGCGATGAAATACTTTTATCGAAAGTTAAGAGGTTGAGACGCGATATTGGTAGTCGAAAATACTGTTTTCACCGTGGGGGGGGGGGGGGGGGAGCACCGAAGAATTTGGCATGGCAAAAACTTCGATACTCCCCCCCCCCCACTTTTTTCGATTGAATAGTTCACCATTACTATCTAATTCTGGTAAATTGAGGTTCACTAGACATGAAACTAGACAAACTGAAGTTTTCAAAAATCATCCCAACATCAAATTTTTGTTGGAATTTCATGAAGCGACGAGCGTTTGAAAATGGGGGGGGGGGGGGAGTACCGAAGAACACCCTTTTTGGGTATGCTCAAAGGCAGTTTTATCGAATATCATTGACTTTGGAGCATTTGAAAATGAAAGAATATGTATTACTCTTTATCGAATTAAAAGAAAGAAACATACAACTTCTAAATAGCTTATAATTCTGCAGTAGGATAGATTCTCAAGCTAGTTTTACTGTCATTGACTTTGGTAGCGTGGTAGCCTCTTCTTGCTGAAAGAAAGAAATTGAGAAACCAATGCTACTACATACAGGCTTGGGAGAAGGGAGCTTTTACGATTTTTCTTGAAAATTACAGGAAAACTATCTAGGTTCTCCTTTCGTTTCAATTCTGTCTCCCGAAAAATCCTTCAATACATTTTTGAGAGAAATCGTGAATTTCCCTTCAAGAAAAGGCGTAATAATTCCCTGGGAACCCAAGTGGCTCCGAGAGACGGGCGGTGGGTTTATTATACGATAAACCTCCTGGCGGCCTGACAGCTCTCCGGAGTTTCACGTTTTATTTCTGACTGCTAGACTTTTTCCTTGAGAAGTACAGTAACTCTGTCCGTAGCTTTGAACGGCGTAAGACATTACTATGAACCCTTTTCCCTCGACGTCCTTTATAGAGGCGGCCCCATAAGACAAATTGCGTTTGTTGGTGTCTCTAATTTTCACAAATGGAAACCGAGGAGAAGTAGTTGGGGTGACGTCCTCGTACTGTTTCCATTATCTATTTGCTTTTTGGCGTCTGGATAGAAATGATGATGAACATGGACGAATGATCGAACGAACTAGTTACCCCCATTTATCTAATTGTGTAAATCAACAGCAGTTTTAATCGATGTTGATATAAAACGCTCCAAATCAATAATAAGAGGTTCATTATTTCTTAATTAGAATAACCCTTCTACGTAAATCAATGATCTTCGTATATTAGACTTAGTTAATGGTGCATTAAATAAACTCGGTGTCTCGGCCTTCAAATCTTGTTTTGTCCACTTTGGACTTCATAAAAAGAAACCCATTGATTGTTCAGAACGTTAGATCGATTATTGAATAAATTAGCATTAATTAACTTCTAGATGTCCAAAGACTGTTGCGGTTCAAATATATAACCGTGATCACGTTTGCTAGACCCTTTGTACGAAATAGAAGTTAATATCAAAACGTATAGCTCACAAAGCTCTGCACGCCAGACCATGGTTGACCCCATGATCACGATGGAACCATCGATACTGACATTCAAATTTCAGCATCCTAGATAGATTGTGACAGAATAAATTAAACAAAAAACCTTTTTAAGAAAGCTTTTATTCAAATGCCCTAAAAAGAAGGAAATACATTTTTACTTACAAATTTCAACTGTTAACTTATCATAAAAGATTATCGCGAGATTTAGGCTTGTGTAAATTAACTAGTTCCTAGGTACTACCTATTTCATTGATCAACTTAGTCCGATAAGTTTATTTTTTCATTTCAGTTTAATTAGGTAAATACTTATAGATACCTATCTAGTACCTACTCATGCAAACGTCGCGACAAGCTTTTATGATTTTACGAATTGTGTATATAGGCTATAAGTAGACAGTTAACATTTCTAAGTAAAAATTTATTCCCTTCTTTTTCGGGCACTTAAATAAAAGCTTTCTTGAAAAGGTTTTTTGTTTAATTTATTTATTTCTTTTTAGTCATCGCTAGCTAGGTTACAAATTACAACTGTCTACTTGTAGCCTTTATTTATGGTCTCTACACCAAATTTCAGGGGGATTCTGAAAATAGCTTGTTCTTTTTCAACATGCATTTTTTTCAACCCTAACTCCCTCTCAGCATGCCCTTGCATTTGAAACCAATATTGTAGAAATTCATTAAAAATTACTGTTCCGCCATCTTGGATAGTCCGCCATATTTAATTTAGAATTACGTCACAGAACTAATCGTGTATTGTCATCCAATCTTAACGTGCATACAAAATTTCAGCTTAATCGATTGAGAGTATCTGCTTCAAAATCGGGTCCCGAACATACATAGTACATGCATTGCAAGTTAGATAAAAGCTTTTAAAATACCCCAGGAGCACCCTCATCAGATTTCTGACGCTCCAACTAAAGCTACCACTCAATTATCGGCTGAAAGTCTTTACATTTAACGTATTGCTACAATTGTGCAATGTAGTGTATACGGACACGAAGTAAAAATCTTCGAGTACAACAACTGAAATTCAGCGAGGTAAATTGAAACACCTACCTACATTTCCCTTGTACCACAATAATATTAATTACATAAGACTTGAAAAACTCGATTTTCAAAGGAACTATTGAAACAAAATTCCACGGCAATTATATCAGCCAAAGATGTCTTCACATGAAATTAGAAGATTATGTGCAGGCTCGTTCACATCAACTTTCGTGTTTACTTTCTTTTTGCTTTTAGTTCTAGCCCTTATAGAGAGCAAACGGATGAACATCAAGCGGTCCGGGTGGGCTCATTCGATCTTTTGAACTCACGTTTACCAATAACGATTTTCGGATTGAATGAGATCTACGCCGAAGTCTTAACTAGACCCCGAATGTGACTATTTACCCAAGTTTCATTATTTGCCGTTCTGCAGCTTTGGATAATAGCTCCGGACGGTAAATGGCAAGCGGCAAACGGACGAATTTTAAAAATCCTATTTTCGGAATTTTTTATTTTGAAACGTGAAACAGCAAATTTCGAATTTACTTTTCTTAGTCATTTACAAAGATTACAAAGGTTAAACCAGAAGTCATAACATATCGGTGTTAGTTCTATGAGTGTCATTCCGAATCAAATACTAATATCATACCAAACTGACAATCATTTAGCCAGAAATTTTCTGGAGGTTTTTCTTCACTTCCCATTTCCGTCTAAGTCCAGCGTCCGATATTAACCTCTATGTAAGTTGGTATAATAAATGTTCAGAGTGGTTCGTTTGCCAATGCAGTGATGAAATTGAGGATGTTCTATTCCAATAGTTTGATAAATAAGGGAATCAAACTTCTTTTGTTGAGTGTAAGGTATACAATTCTGGAATGCATCACGTGTCTATTTCACCGCAGTGTACTATGTTGCAAATCTATTCAGGTTGCTAGAAGTTACGGAAAATTTACCTGAAGGGAGTGCTTCCATATTTGAATATTGTTCACCCTGTGTAGATGTTTCCTGCATGGACAGTAGTTGAGTGCAGTTATGCATGTGTAGGTACTCGTTCAAAGCAATGTACCTACAGTCTTCCTCTGATTACGAGAAGAGAACTTTTCTAAATCATCAATATTTGAGGACTAAGCAGATTTAAACACTTTGTGTCTTTATTGTTCCGAAAAGTTTGAGGTAATTTATTCTAGCCAACTTTATAATTTCGTTGGGATGAATAAGAGCAAAACATAATTGAAGAGCTAGTAATTCTTCTGTGAGATTTTCTTGACGTTTGTACAGATGTACAAACTCTTATAGCAAGCACGTGAAAGGGGACGTTCTTCTTTCCTGGCAAATTGGAGGATGTAATGGTAGATTTCCCATATCCCTCCCCCCTCCTCCAAATTAAATAGAGAAAAATCAATTTAACACAGATAATAACTTCTGTTAGTTGCCACATGTTTGCAATGATTGGTGAATAATGAGGACGAGGGAAGATTATCTTTGATGAAAATATTATTAACGTTGCATAAATGGCCATAATGTTACCATGCCTATTCAGCATGAACTTTAGAGAGTTGACTTCAAGGGCTCTGAAGTTTATGACAACCTGACTACTTACCCTGCAAACTTCTTAGTAACTGCCACTAGCAGCTACCGTGATCTAAAATGGAGGAATCGATGCGATACACTTCCAACAGTAGGTATTCGGAGATTACCCAATTAGTGAGACTCATCTGGAATCCCGTTTTCTTGCTAAGGTCAATGAAACGCGTCAGAAGGTTTCTCTCTTGAGTACATCAGCACAATATGACAGCAACTTCACGCACGTGTGACAGCACGTCAACCTGTGAGCGACTGTAATGACGAACTGTCAAGTGACAACCTTCCCTTTATCTCTGAAGCTTTGTATCTCAAGGTCTTACGCCGATTCAAAACCTCAACTCCATTCTTCGAGCTTTCCAATTATCCCGCTGACATCTCTCAAACCAACACTCGCTGTTCATAAGTGGTATTGCAATGAGCCAATCTTTTGTCAGTAATTAAACAGCCCCATTTTTACTTGGTAATGTTATGAGCTCAATCGGTATAATCCCAAATTTTTACGTAGAAATTTCGTTCGATTGGGAAACAATCCTTATAAAATCCCCAGAAATCAAATCAAATCAAAATGTCTGTTATGTTACATGTTGGCGCCTATTGAATGAGTATAAAAACCTGTAAGGAACAATGGAACTCAATTTCGGGGACGCAAAAACAAACATTAAAATGACCAAAACCTCCCGAAATAAAGTCGGTACTTTGGGAAATCATTATTGAGAGATCACGAAATTCATGGAGACCTTCAGGTGGAGACCGTCAATGAGATAATTAAAAAATGCGCCTCCAGCTACGAGAGAAGGCTGCTGAAGCATACGAACCCAAGCGCCCTCCAAGTGCTGGATAACTCACTGCAGGTTCGTGGTTTGGCGAGTTGCGAGCCTTCTGACCTTGGATGCTGATCTCCAGCTTCAGACTTGAACTATAAGATATGCTGCGTATTGGTCACTGGATTGATACTACCGTGAAAAACCACATAGAACCACCGAGTACTTTCGGTATTCGTTCTACTTGTCCGAACGCTTTCCGAACTAGTTTGGAACCAAAAACCTGAACGGCCCCTTCCCGCATGGTTCCGTCAGACATCGAGACCAAAAAAAGAGGCAACAGCAACAATAACACATAATAATATTCCTACAAAAATCAAAACAACTTGACTACCCAATTTTTTTAATTTTCCGACTGTTTCTGTATGTGACTGTATTTTTGATTCTGACGACTGATTCTCTATCTGTACTTCTGCTCATCAATGGAAGGTAAGTTGGGAAGAATTAATTGCTTATCTATTATTGAGTACATACCTACTTATGCACAAACTGTTTGTCTTTAGTTTCCTCGGACTTTATACTTGAAACAAAATTTGTTTTGACAACCTCAACGGTGTAGGTAGGCCGTATTTGGGCGGGAATAGATGATAACCGTTGATAACGAGATAAATCTACTGCGCATGTCTCGGACTAAAAGTTCTGGCAAAAATCTTCGAACCACTTCGAACTAGTTCTAAGCGGTTCTGGACTCTTTGTCCGAACAGCGAACCAAGAGGTTCGAGATTTTTCATGAACTGGTTCTGACGTGTCAAAACAGCCAAAAAGGAGCGTCGTGTTCGGTTCTGAACCTAGTTCTGAACCTCTTGTCAAAACAAACCTTAATTTATAATGTAAATGTCGGGGGCATCTGTTTTTTTTTTTTCAATCCAGGCTACCCAAGCTTTTTTCTATCGCAATATATTTATTTCTGAGCGGACTGGAAAGTTGAATATGAGGGAAATTCCGATGATTAAGAAGTGACTGCTTATTTAATTTATTCGTCTATCAAAACGCTTGCTATCGAGTTATACCGAGGTACAAATCGTTTAATCGATTATCTACCATCAGATGTTCAAGTTTTGTTTACACTCACTTAATTATTACTGCTGGAATTGGAAGAATGGGATCAATTCGTTCAGTATAAATCCCACCGTACGTCTGAGCAACAGAGAAGGAAACTTGACGCCAACCCTCCGGTAAAAGGAGATCATCCATCCATCTAACTGGTAACTACTAACTACCAACCTGTTTATAATGAACTCGTCAGGTTTGAACAGGAGAGGATGTCACTTAGAGCCCCAAAGTTTATCCTTCTTCAAGGGACTTCGGCTCTAATTTCCGCTTTTCCTTCTCCCAACCAGAATCAACCAACTAATCATCCAGAACTTCGAAACCCTTTTGTCCACCTGCTGGGTTTTCTCTAAACTTCAAAAAGAAACTTCAATTCTTTTTGCTTTCTCCATCTATCTAAACAATAACAGCGGTTCTAACCCTTCCCCCCTTTCCACTCTTCAGGATCAAACCTCCCTTGTTCTATCTGTTCTAGAGGGGGATTGGCTTTTAAATTACTTCTATAACTTCACTTCTCCGGCCGTCTTTTGATTAGTAGTTCTAAGCCTAATCAAGTATTCTAATCAGAAATCCTTCATTTCCACCCCTCTTTCACCAACCACCACCGCGGCTTCTCTGCCACTTTCTTTTATACCCCTATCTCACTTTTTCCCCGATAATATTTTTCCAGCAAATGAGGTTGCACCAGTTGAGAATATTAAAACCTTATTCCGTCCGATGAGACGGATATTTCAGAATCGGTCCTTGTCCTAAGTTTATTCAGCTAAAACCACCATGAAAACTTAGTTTCATTTGCCATTGTTCAATATAAACCTTCAGTAATTGAATGATTATAAATTAAAATTAATAAAGGTAGTTGTATACAGCGAAGGAAAAATTCAACTTCGGCTTAGTTGTTTGGTTGGTTGGCTGAACTTGGGTCGTGGATCATCAAAGATAATTTTTTCAAGTTTTTAAAAGACTTCATTTTGGTTCAAATGTTCTGGGCGCATAGTTTTTATCAGAATCAAACATGTTAAAGCTCCATTTCTTCAAGTTTGATCCACCAACGATTTCTATCACGCTGATCAAAGAACTGCATAGCTTACCCCAAAGCTCATGAAGGTTCAATTCGCTTATCTGATCCATAAACCCAGCAGGTATTTGATCATTTCCACAGATCCCTTTTTCTGCAAAGATGAAGGTGTTCAATGCAATAATGATGTCGATCCTGTGCTATGCCTCAGAAATTTGGGGATACAAAAGTTATGACTGTGTCGAATCTGTTTTGAGGAGTTTTGTTAAAATGATTTTCTCTCTCCCACTTAATACCCACACATATAAGTTGTTCTTAGAGCTAGACCTTAAACCAATTTTTCTGTTCACACTGTGGATGCACTTCGATTATATGGCTCGTGTGCATGAGACGCCTGAGGATCGACTGCCGAAATTATTGGCGAGAGCTTGTTTGGCTTCTAATGTCTCCTGGGCTAAGGAGTGGGATATATTGTCGGCGAAGTATGGTATAGTACGGGATAAGGACACACAGGTTGGAAAGAGGAGGGGCAGTTTTGATGAGGCACTTCGTGGAATCTCAGAAAAGTTAGAACTCCGATTTAAAAGTAGAGCGCTCCAAGTTGAAATGCATGATCAGTACAAAGAATTTGAATCGAATTGTTTGAACCCCGTATCCATCATTAATGACAGACCATTTTGGGTGTCCAAATGGCTCTTTAAAGTGAGGGGAGACGTTCTGCCGCTCCGATTCCGTTCTTATGAATTGGACGTCGCCCGCCAAGTCTGTCCGATGTGCAGCCAAAAGACAATAGAGACAGCACTTCATTTCGTCGCCCAATGCTGTGCCTACTTTGGAGTTAGACTTAAATTCTTCGTTGTTCCGGAGCTGTCCAGAGACTGGTATATGAGATTGTTGGGAGAGGCTGTCATTGGTGTTACGAGGTTCTGCAGGATTGCCTGGCAGTTAAGATTTAAGGCCATTTATGAATATGATTTGTAGGTGGAGCCAAATCCATAGTTTCCCGTGTATTTATATTTTATTTAAGTTATAAACAGATTTTCAAATGTAATATAGTAAAATGTAATATAATGTACCTACCTATGATAGAGAAAGCGAATTCCATCTGGCGATCCAATTGGATCAGGATTATCATGGCTCTCCAATATTTTTTGTAAAATGTATGTTTTTGTTATAATAAAGCATGTTTTCATTCATTCATTTCCATTTTTAACCTCCAAGTAGAGGTCCATTCTAAGAAAAAAAGCTAATGCCATGAACCTATTTTTCTCCTGGTCAGGTACAGGGTACCGGCTGAAAGAAATGATTATGGATCATAAAATCCATAAAACGCTCTGATACAAAACTGGTGCCACCCTCCTCTAGTAGCTTTCTGAACTGATGAGGTAGATTTCAAACTCAATTTTTCTTCTACAATGAAGATTGATTGATCTCCTCCATATTTTTCAACAGCATTCGTAGGACACAGACAATCAAAGAACGTAAAATTCGAATTATTATTTCGTTAAACCAATTTTTTTACTTCCCAAAGGTATTATAACTCTTCCACTTCCTAGGTAGACTTGGGGAAAACTATTCTTCTACTCCAGGTGTGCCGATCTCAATTGACAAAAATCTATTCAAATGTGTATATTAATGTGAATAATTTAATTCGAAATGGAAACCGATAAATATATGATATTGGATAATGACATGTACTACCTTTTCTTCAGTCATTTTCTTGTTTGTTGTTCTAGCCATGGTGTGGAGGAAGGCTCTCCGAGGAGCTAACATAGGTAAACTCGCCTTCGAGTTTGACTTCAAAAGTTTTCCCCTTTGAATGTTCAATTAACAATTTGCAAGTCCGTTTAAAACCTCACCAACCAAGGGTGAAACAGAAAACTCGCTTTTATTAAGTTTCATCCTCCTCAATCTCAAAGCAGTTCTTCAAACCGCACTGTTCCAGAGAACTTAACATTTTTCATTTCACATTTTAATTAATGTTCAACTCATGTGCTTGTGAAGTGGTACTCGTGAACTAACCCGATCGTGTATAGCTCTAAAAACTCAGTTATGTTTTAATTCATTTGCGGAATGTTCTTTATTAAACTGTAGGAGAGCGTTGTATTACCACATAAATGAGGTTTGCTTATGAATATTGCGTTTCTTTTGAAAATGGTTGTTGAACCTGACTTTTTTTATTATTTTCTTTTTGTTGCAGCAAGCATTTTTCTCCGTTATTACAACCTTCTTTGTAAGGGGGTAATTATAAATTCTGATGATGCGTGGTGTTACGCTGGGTTCTGCAAACATAAAAATTCTAATTCTCATAAATCTTGAAGTTTTACTTGACCAGTTATATCAGGTCCGAGCACTTACCTGAAACAGTACTAGTGCCCACAAGCGATTAATCAGTTTTCGGTTTAACTACCCAAGTTTCTCAAGTACCTTTGGTTTTAAATCTTTAACAGCGCTCTTCCCTACACTGTGCATCACAACTAACATGGATATATTCTGCACCTAATGATTCTTCTTGTTTTATGAAATTTATGAAATGATATCGCACTGGTTTACACTAGAAAAACGACAATCATAAACGTATACGTATGTGCTAAACACAACATACATGCAACATATTTAAACAAAAATTTTTAAACTGTTAATTAGAAAAATGTTTGAATGAACAAATGCGTTGGTTTCACTTTAATGCAAGTACAACTTGAGCCAGACCATAAACAGACGGCTTGAAATTCACCAATTGAATGAAGGATTCTGCGGTAAAAACACCTGCGGAAACTTCTTGAAGACTCCAGGCAAACCTGAAATGACTGAGTAGAATGACGTTTATGAATTATATACTTACAAGATATATAAAAATAGAATGGGTTTGTCTGCCATCCGGAGGGCTTTAAACAATATAAAGTTTATCCCCAAATTGAACAAGCTCCAAATTGAAATATGCGGTTGTTTAACGCCGAGACCGATTTAACGAATGCATTTTGTACATATTAGCTAATAGGTAGAAATAAATTAAATTGAACACTTAAAGGGTATACTAAAATTTAGCTTCAAAATCCTATTGAGGAGTAAGAATTTTAAAAAAGAAAGAAAAAAGCTGCAAATTACTAGGTACCAATGCTCCTGTATGCTATCAAAGTACATCCAAATACCGAAGAGTTACCGCGACCAAGATCACTGCTCATCACTCTCAAATTATAACTGGGGGAGAAAAGATAAACTCAATAAAACAAAGGTGCAAATTATTACGTAAAGGTCCGTTATTACTGTATTGCATAACCATTCAACGTGAATCACCGATCCATGTATATTAGACGTAGTAGCGCATCATCTCAACTCCGGGCCCTTCGCCTCTTTATTTTCTCTTGTCCACCCTAGCCATAGGGATTCTTCAGAATCCCATTTATGTTTTAGCACGTTAGATAGATTAGGAACAAGAACTTTCAGCTGATCACTGAACTCCATATATTGTTATTGGCTTCTAGATGGCCAAAGACAGTTTGATGACTCCGACATAGATTAAGTCCCGAAACACCTACCTTTGTTTCAAAAATCGGAAAAAATTAATTGAATTAAATAAAAAACCGTAGCTAATTCTAACACGGTTTTATTTTTTTCAGATAACCTTTTCACGTAGATCACTGAACTGTATATAATTATTAACTGAGTGTATGGTCATAATCTAGATACTAGTTTAAAGGCCCTGCTACGCAGGTTAAAAAGAAATAGGTGAATAACACAATGAGAGAGTATAAAAACAATACGCTAAGTCAAAAAATCGTATATTCCAAGTCCCCGAGGAGGGGAGCATGCCGTTTGCCCTGGGAGACGCTCCCTGGGGCCGCAAGGGGGCCCTCTCCCCTTCGCTGGCGGTGAATTCCACCAGCCCAGCGTCACCACCCCCTGAAAAACGGATATACTCTGACAGTTTCATCTTTATATATATGATATACGACGAAAAGAATATAAATCTTAAATGTATCCAAAACTAATTAAAACCGTAGTCACTGGTACATTATCTAAACTAGGCACCTCGCACCTCTATGCTAGGTCTTGGCCAGTCTAGATGCCTTCAAAAGAGCCCCATATCTACTTGCCTCTTTATAACATACAGAAGCTGATATCAAAACGTATTGCTCACAAAGCTGAGCATGCCGGACGATGGCATATGATGTCACTTTGAAAATCCCTTCATTTAGATCAAATCATCATGCTCCATTCAAATTTCAGCTTCCTGGGTTAATTAGGAGAGAAAATAGCCCTTGGCTTCACTTAGGTGATCAGGTAATGTCAACTTCTAAAGTGGTACAATATACTGTATATGGACACGACGTGGAAATCCACGTATAGAACAACTGAAATTCATCCAGGTTAAACACAACCCCTACCTATGCTTCACTTGTACCACAATAATCGAGTTTTTCATGTCTCATGTAACACAATTATTGTTACATGAGACATGAAAAACTCGACTTCAAAAGGAAATCTTGAAACAGAATTAAACAGCAACTATATCAACGGAGGCGATCCTTACATGATACTATTCGATTTTTAGTATGTCCAAGTACGTTCACATTCGTGTCAACATTATTTTTTCCGTCAAAGTTCTAGCCCTGGATGAAACGTATGAACAAAGAGCGATCCGGATGGGTCATTCCATTCTTTGGATGTACGTCTAACAATCATCACACTATATAAATCACACTATATAAAGTCGAGCTTATCAGAGTATATCGACGTTTCAGGGGGTGGTAACGCTGGGCGGGTGGAATTCTCCCTCCCCGTCTCCCAGGGCAACCGACCGGCTCCCCCCTCCCCCCGACCCCGCCAGTGAAGGAAGGAGGGCGGAAGCGGGGGGAAGCGTCTCCCAGGGCAAGCGACGTGGTCCTCTCCTCGGGGATTTGGGATATACAATTTTTTGACTTTGCTTATTGTTATTATACTCCCTCATTGTGTTATTCACCTATTTCTTTTTAACCTGCGTAGCAGGGCCATTAAACTAGTAACAAACATAAAAACAATGTTGCTATTGTTTTCGATATTCAGATTCTGGAAATTTCAGCCCTTTGGTTTCACCCGTTTGGAAGGACTGAGATCGATACCAAGAATTCAGTCCCAACTAAACCCTGGCCGTGATTTTTGACCCAGGTTTTATTAATTGGTTTAGTAGTTTCGGAGAAAAACTCCGGAAGAACGTACTTTTTTTATGTTCGATTTTCTGATAATACACATGTTGAAACGTAAAACAGCTAATTGCGAGGGGTGTTACACTTTTTTTCTTAAAATAATAAAAACCAACGTTTATTATTGAAAATAATGAAGAAATGAAGATGTAAATGTTTATGAGATATCGATTACTAAGCCAATTCCTCTGGCTATCCTGGGTTTATGAAGCTTTGTAGGCAAAGATTTGAACTCAAGGACTTGAAATGTTCTGGGAATTCGATCCCTTAAGTGGGCATCGAAAAAGCTGCAAGCATCGTGATATTCCGCCAACGGGATCTTTCTAAGGGAGGATTGCCCGCCTCTTTGAGAGCATCCGGTAGATCACAATCTGAAGGGCCGTCCCTGGCGGCTGAGTCGTCCGAGGACCGGCCGCATAAGCGACGCCCCTAGATAAGAGGCAGATAAGGGATCGTCCAGATAAGTGCCGTTCGATGTTGGCTCCTCCCCCTCTTCAAAGGCCCCCGCGAACGTGACTCTTTTCTTTGTATCAAATGTCTCCGGCCACTTACCGCTTATCGTCCTGCCACTTATCTGGAGGGCGCCAAGGGGTTGAAAATAACTATTGGAGAGGAGCAACGGGGTGGGTATCGGGGAGAGTGAGATCATCAAATAAAGGATCTTTAACCCACCGAAAACTATCACAACTATCGAGTTCATCGGAGGCTACCGTGTCCCTGTTCAGCAATCCAACTGTTTTGCAATCTGATTTCGATGGGTTGGTAACGTGAATTCGAATCTGAAGAATACCTACATCTAATGCAATGAAAATGAGTAAATTTAATGAATAACAATCAATAAAAAAGCACACAACTTTAAAAGAGCATACTACCGTGAGCTGTACTGAATATTTTCTTCTTGTGTGTACAGTTCTCTAGAAGTTATCCTGTTTATATCGATTCTGTTAAAACCTTAGTTTTAATTTATTTTGTGTGATGAACTGCTGTATGGTACTAGGATAATTTGAGCTGAAGTGAGGGATGAGATTTGAAGACCTGAGCAGAATTCTGGGATTATCATTCTGGAATTTGCTTCGGGATCTATGTGCTCACTCAACAGGAATACTATAATAACTTTCGTGAGGTTGGAAAAACTAGTTCACATGGTTTCGAGTCTGTCTGTTCGTAAGCTTTGCGAAGGCAGAAACTATTGTGTTATCTGGTTTGTGATAAATTCTCCGTATAAGCGTGAGTATAAGTTCCCTAGTTAAATGTGATAACTGTTGGATCAATGATAGCCACGAAGCATTTGCAAACTTAAATCCTCATAACAATAATAGTTTCCACGATTTTCCATCTATTTTAATGACACTCTTTTTAGTGACTGTTTTCAGGTTAGGATTTTGAGACTGTTTTATCATAATTTTATTAGCATCTAAAGGATTGGATTGGTCTACTCTGTTTCTAACGAATTTCAACAAAAGGCTACAGTTATTTTTAAACTTTCTTCTTTCTCGAGAATTGCCTTTCAATCGACTGTTCATAGTTTTCCTTATTATTTTCGTGACCAACAATTGACATTCCAAATATCTATCCTGTATTCGACCGACTGATTCAGCGACAAAACGCATATAGCATACTCTAGGTGGTGTAAAAAGAGCAGGTTTCTATTTCCGCAAAGTAGATCAACTGGGAATGACATTGACCCCAAGGCCCACTCAGCAGATCAGTGTGCCTCCGTACATTGTAAAAGTTTTCTAAATGTCCCATAGGAGCTCCACTCCCAATTACTCCACCGAACGTCGATTGAAAAAGTTTTCTCCTAACCATAACCAATTTTGCAAAACCATTTGGGAACCTGCTCCTAGCGCAAAATTTCGTGGTTATGAGTGTGATAGGATAGAATGACTTAACACTTCACTAGCCCCTCTACACGCGACAAAAGGGATCTCAATACCTACAATGGTACACCGCTACAGGCACGAATAGAACAATGCAATTTATGAAGATACAGTAAAACGCAAACTTACGCTTCAATTGTCTGATTTTATATCGTATGTAGTAATTATGGGGAAATTGATGATAAACTCGATTTAAAAAGGAACCTTGAAAAGACAATTCCCTTGCAGCTGTATGTCCGTAATAGCTCCTAGGCAATTTTTACTTTGTTCAAACACCTTTACATTATACATGTAGTTTACGTTGTTTTGCTTTATTATTCAATAATAAAACATTGTAATCGCTCTTGAAAAAAGAAAAAATTCTAACCCCCCCTGAAAATTTCATGGTTTAAATTTCAAAGGGTGTAGAATCCGAATCTGCAATAAAAATTTGTCCATCCGTCCGTACGCACGATTTCTCCCAAACGGCTGGAGCAAAAGATCTGAAATTTTCAGGAAAAATCCATCTTGGTCCGGCGACGCCCCAACTCTTGATCCAGCTCTCTCACTTAATTTAAAGTGCCCTTAATGGTTGTCAAAGTTTTGTCAAATCCCTAAAAACCTAAAAAAGTCAAGGCGGCCTAAATTTGTACTCTTTTGAAGAACACTCCACGAGAAATCGAATGAGCCCCTCCTCAGGTCCGTAGGTCAAACGATTCCCGATCCATGGTCCGATTTATGGTGCCAGCATTCGCGTTATTTTGGTTTATTATAGTTTTTGTGTTGATATCAGTAACCTAGTGACGTAGTGATGTAGTGATGTAGTAATGTGGATACTGGAGTGAACTCCTAAAAGGCTTTGTAGCCGATACACGGGTTGAAGCATTCTGAGAACCATAAAAAACGCTGCAAATTCTTTCACTGGGGTTTATTATTCAATTGGCTTGCGTTCATGATTTGAATTTCTACTAAACTTTGGAGTGTGCATGTTTCACAGGTGATAGAGCGATTATTGAATTTCAGGAGGCACACAAATATGATCAACTGTGTGCCTTACGTGCTCTATGCATATCTCCTGAAATTCAATAATCGCTCTATCATCTGTGAAACACGCACACTCCAAAGCTTAGTAGAAATTCAAATCATGAATCATTGAATAATAAACCCCAGTGAAAGAATTTACAGCGTTTTTTTCTGTCAAAGTTCTTGACCCCCCTTTGGGAGAGTAAATAGATGAACGTACAGCGGTTTGAGTGGGCTCACTCGATTCTATGAAGGAACGATTAAAAGAGATACGCCTGATGGTATTTCAACAGTTTTCGATTTACTAATTTTAAAAGAAATATTTCAGCCATACGATTTCTTCTTTCAGAATTGAGAGAAATTTATGCCGAGAACTCAATCTCAACTATACCGTCAAGTTCGGTGTAGATTAGGGCGAATGACTGGATCTTTTTACGAGGTTACACCGATGCTTATAAAATCCTACTGTACAAAGTATACAAAATAATACTTTACGCCGAATTGGTCTATTTGGTGTTGCGAAAATAGTACGTAGATATTAATACGTACTAAGTAGAAAGTGTTTTTCATTTTTTCATATTTCCTCATTTTGCGTGGTATAGACACGAAAGAAACGTGACCCATAATCCAATAATAATAATGGACAGTGACGTAGATCGAGTGTCACAATAGATCACAGTGGTCTCAGTGACCAGGAGTTCCTCCCATTCCCTATCGAAAAAATAGATGTAGGTACCTAACACAATTTAACATCATTTCAAGCTACTCTAAAATGAATTTCAACACCTTCCTCTCATTTCATACTCTAAACTGACCGATTTTCCCTGACTTTATTGAAGACACATTCAATTAACCTCTACAAAGGAAGTTTATACTCCCGATAATTTATCCCGGCTTCCCAAACGACCCTTGAGCAAGTAATAAACTTGTAAGACAAGTCTCGGTGAAATTATAACTAGGAGAGAGAGCGAGAGGGACTGAGTGGTGGTGGTGTTGTGAGGGAGGGAGAGGGTGCCGTTAAGACTGGAAAGGGTCATGAGACTTAAGCTATCTCTCCTCTTTTTTCATTTCGGTAACAAATGCCGTTTTAATCCCGAATTCGAGACCATTCTAAGTCGTCCCATTCATAAACCTTTCCCTCATCTGAACCTTGTTTTTTCTTTTTCCTCGCCCATTTTCTCTTTTCTGACGCTTTATTACCAAACCCGGGTTTTCATTGCCGAGGGAATATTTCATTCCGTTAAATAATGGTGAATAAATATTTTCTGGGATGGGCTAACAGGAGTGGTGGTAGATAGAAGAGGGGCCCTGATTAATGCTTCGAGTTTTACTGAGAGGAGTTTACATCCGAAAAGAGGCCAGGGGACCCTCCCACCCTTCGTGAACTAATAGGACGTCTAATTTTCTGAAAATCGAAAGAAAACGGCCTCTCGTGATGGAAGAGGTGTGAGGAAGCAACATCATGAACCTCCCTGAGCGTAAAAGATCACGCGATTTCCTCTGCGCCTCTTTGCTATACATTTCTTCACTGTCGAATATTTTAAAGCCCTACTTCCTTCTTCTTGTTGTTTCAACTAACCAAATTGGATTTGAGCCTAGAAAACCAATCACATATCTTCTTACCAAACTTTATCTTGCCTGAGTCCTGCCAATCGTGCTGCTACACAGCTATTGTGACTTAAAACAAAGAACAAAGGTTGTTGGGTCTTGATGAATCAGCCACTGTTTTTAGAAAGTGAGAATCTCAGAGAAATTACCGGTGAACACGTATTTTTTAAATATTTTCATTCACTATAGTTGTCAAACCACTGTTAAAATGGGTGCTCTCGAAACGGTTCCATACTAAAATGACCCAGTTATATTTCGATACCGTCAGGGCGAAACGCCCGAATCGGTTCCATCAGAGTTTATCATATTATATATTTTAAAATATACTTACAACTTAAGCTCGTCTTGTGGTATGACAATCAGGTCGCCCACGATAGGTAATAAGCTCAGGTCCTGCAGCCTTCACTTGGATATTTAGCTGACATCCTCTTGACGTAGGAAAAAATAGTTTCCTGCAGATGTTTAGAAATGAAGTCGGAGATCCAACCTTCCTTTCTTTTGGCATTTTGGAGCCGATTAGTAAGAACCTTGATAGATTGTTAAGCGGTAGGAAATATGTATATGTATTATTTCGTGAAACTTGGGTTATAGAAAGCAGCAGTTAAGTTTTGCAGAAATTTTGCTTCGCACGCCAACTAGGGCATCTAACAATTCAAACATTTTTGAGGGGAGATTGAAATTAACTTCAAAATGTGAATTGAATAACTCACTCATCGAAGCCCTACCATACGTTGTTTATTAAGTTATGGATCCCGATTTAAAAATCAACGACGATTGTCGTGGCCCATACCTGCTGGTTGTAGTTCCTCGTAATACAGAAAGTGTTGAAATAACGTTCGTAGATATGTTGCGTTTTATCCGACAGCACAAAAAAAAAACTAGGGACACTTACCACCCCTTGTTGAAGACGACGAAAAGTTGGGAAAAAATTCTGGTTGGGAAAAAATGATCGAACGTTCATTCCAAGTATGCCTGGGGAGAAAAAGTTCAAGGCCCTAAAACAACAGATAACCACAAATCCTTACTTATAATAAACTAACAAGTGGATTTTAAACCCCGCTGTGACATCTCACCCTTCGATCCTACCATCTAAATTTTAATGGATAGCGACGTCCCTAGTAAAACAAGCGATTTTCGTTGTTTTGGGTTCCGCCGCCCATGAATGTAACGTTCATATAGAACACTGAACACGGAACTTTGGGGACTTACTACTGATTATTGAAAATTCAAGTATGTCCTGCGTGAGTTAGGATTTGAAAAGAACGTGTAGTACGTAGGGACGGCACGATACACCGAAATTATCGGAAGTATCGATGTTTTCTGTCGATATATCGGTAATTTAAAGCCAAAGTAAATTAATAGTAAAGAATCATTTTCAAAAACGCTGCAGATTCTTTCACTGGGGTTTATTATTCAATTGGCTTGCGTTCATGATTTGAATTTTTACTAAGCTTTGGAGTGTGCGTTTTTCACAGGTTAGAGCTATTATTGAATTTCAGGAGATATGCATGGAGCACGTAAATCTGTTCTCAACCAAAATACCAATTTGGATTGATCAGTTGATCATATTTGTGTGCCTCCTGAAATTCAATAATCGCTCTATACTGTGAAACACGCACACTCCAAAGCTTAGTAGAAATTCAAATCATGAACGCAAGCCAATTGAATAATAAACCCCAGTGAAAGAATTTGCAGCGTTTTTTTATTGAATCTCAATACCCCCCCCCCCCCCCTCCAACAATAAAAACATCCATAATTTATCAAGTCCTTTAGCGCTCGTATTGCGTTAAAACTTCCCCAAACCCAAATTTAAACGATGTAGCCAAAGGTAGGCTGATGTAGAGGAGGCACACAAATATGATCAACTGATCAATCCAAATAGGTACTTTGGTTGAGAACAGATTTACGTGCTCTATGCATATCTCCTGAAATTCAATAATCGCTCTATCACCTGTGAAACACGCACACTCCGAAGCTTAGTACAGATTCAAATCATGAACGCAAGCCAATTGAATAATAAACCCGAGTGAAAGAATACTTATTTACCCAAGTAATAATATTGAATAATAATCCCCAGTAATTATATTTACCTATATATTATCAGCGTTTCATACATATCAGAATGCTTCAACCCGTGTATCGCCTATAAACTACAAGTATCCACATCGGCTATCACTCCAGTAACCACATTCACTACAACTCGACGCTATCGGCATCCCTAGGTTACAAACAAACAATAATAAATCAAAAAACGCAAATGTTGACACCATAAATCGGGCCATACATCGGGAATGGTTTGACCTACGGACGTGGGGAAGGGCTCATTCGATTCCTCACGGTATGTTCTTCAAATAGGAAAATATTTAGGCCGATTCGACTAGTTTTGAGGTTTTCAGGGATTTTAAAAAACTTTTACAGCCCTTAAAGGGCACTTTAAATTGAGTGAGGGAGCTGGCTCAAGAATTGGAGCGTCGTCGGACCAAGATGGATTTTTCCTGAAATTTTCAGATTTTTTGCTCCAGCCGTTTCGGAGATATCGTGCGTGCGGCGTACGGCGGACGGACGGAAAATTTTTTATTGCATATTCGGATTCTACACCCTTTGAAACGTAAACCATGAAATTTTCAGGGGGGGTTAGATTTTTTTTTCCAGAGCGATTACTATGGTTTATTATTGAATAATAAACCAAAACGCAAATGTTGTCACCATAAATCGGGCCATACATCGGGAATGGTTTGACCTACGGACCTGGAAGGGGCTCATTCGATTCCTCACGGTATGTTCTTCAAATAGATATTAATTAGGCCGATTCGACTTGTTTTGAGGTTTTAGGGATTTTACAAAACTTTGACAGCCCTTAAAGGGCACTTTAAATTGAGTGAGAGAGCTGGCTCAAGAATTGAGGCGTCGTCGGACCAAGATGGATTTTTCCTGAAAATTTCAGATCTTTTGCTCCAGCCGTTTGGGAGATATCGTGCGTACGGCGTACGGCGTACGGCGGACGGACGGAAAATTTTTTATTGCATATTCGGATTCTACACCCTTTGAAACGTAAAGCATGAAATTTTCAGGGGGGGAGGTTAGAATTTTTTTTTCCAGAGCGATTACAATGGTTTATTATTGAATAATAAACCAAAACGCAAATGTTGTCACCATAAATCGGGCCATACATCGGGAATGGTTTGACCTACGGACGTGGGGAAGGGCTCGTTCGATTCCTCCTGGTATGTTCTTCAAATAGGTAAATATTTAGGCCGATTCGACTTGTTTTGAGGTCTTTAGGGATTTTACAAAACTTTGACAGCCCTTAAAGGGCACTTTTAATTGAGTAAGATAGCTGGCTCAAGAATTGGGGTGTCTTCGGACCAAGATGGATTTTTCCTGAAAATTTCAGATCTTTTGCTCCAGCCGTTTCGGAGATATTCGATTCGGAATTATTATAATGAAAAAAGTAGTTCCTATATTTTTGATGAGTAAGACATGGTAGTCTGTTTTCAAGTTCATTTCAAAGTGTTTTTTGTCAAGTTGCGCCAAAAAGTAAGTGTTTTCGAAGTTTTTGGGCTCCTAAAAGCTTGGGCTTCGAAAACACGCAGTTTTCGGGCTCCGCGGCCACACCCTAGGATCCCTCCGCCGGCCGGCTCGTATAGGAGAGCGGCCTGCCTCGACCAGTTCTCTCCTGTCTGTGTTCGGGCGCGCGTCTCCGGCAGTCTACTCCGTGTCGTGTTCGCGAAATGGCCTTCCGTCTTCATCTTCCACCTATTCGGAACACAAATCTACATGGATAGGTAAGTACCAATATTTTCCTACAAAATCTTTAATCAAAAATCATATACGCTGAGATTAGGTAGGTGCCGCATGTTTAGGAAGTCCCATGCAATGGTTGATCAATAGAAGGATAGGTAATAGATTATGATTGGTCTAGTGAAGGCTGTAGTACCAGCTAAGCCCAAGAGGAATAAATAACGTGATACAAATCCGTTTCAGACTTTCCTCAGACCAAATTCGTGGAAAAAACCCAAGGGGGTTTCTTTATTGTGATAGTAATCCTCTTTTCTCTCGAACCATCTCTGTTCTTAAAGTTTTATTATGCATGTATAAATTTGCTAGTGTGATTGTAGCTTAGACTACCTATGAGGTTAACGATTATCCTTAGCTGAACAAACAGGAATAACACTTCGGGATATGCACCATATCGAAAATAGTTCCCTGATTATACGAATATATTCCAACTTGTCTGTTCCCACAATGTGCAAACATGGTCTTAAATACGTATTATGTACGTATAAATTCACTAGCGTGATTGTTGCCTACAATACCCATGGGTTTAACGATTATCATTAGTTGAACAAACGCAAATAACACTTCGAAACAGCCAATATATCGAAAATAGTTCGCTGATTATACGTATACCTATATTCTAACTAGAGTATTCCATTAATCTGCAAATATGCACTTATAAATTCACTAGTGTGATTGTGGCACAAACTACCTATGAGTTTAACAACTATCCGTGGTTGAACACACAATCATATACCACGAAACAGGCAGCTTATCGAAAATAGTTCCCTGATTGTATAAATTCCGGGACAGCGCGACTACCCCGACCTCCGCGGGGAACGCTGGCTATACGTAGCTATACCATCACCTAGCTACCACCATCCACCTTCTCTTTTCCCTGCTGTTTTTCTTCTCTCTTTCCGTTCTGCTGTGTACTGTTTCGTGAAGCAGATCAATCAATCAACTGTTTCCTTTGATGGTGTGATTATTATTTATTATTATAGGGTTAGTTATTTATCATTAGTTATTATACGGTTAGTGGCAGGGTTTCCCAAAGGGGAGGGGGGGGGCTATGAAGCTTGGAGGGGGGTGCGTTATGAAGCTTGGGGGGGGGGGGGTGCGTTATGAAGTTTGGGGGGGGTCACGTCATGAAGCTTGGGGGGGGGGTCACGTCATGAAGCTGGTGGGGGGGGGGGGGGGCACCAGAGATGGGCCTCCCTGATTAACGAATACTTTTACGATTACATTTGCGATTACAAAAGTATTCGTAAAAGTATTCGAATAACGAGAGTAATCAATTACTTTTGTATTCGCGCGATTCGATTACTTTTTCGAATGCTTTTTTAATCGCCAGAAGTATTTGAATACAATAGTTGTATAATACAATTATTATGCAATATACATTTATTATTCATACATATTATCCCCAAATTCGTAGCTTATACTACGGAGAACTCTAGTACAGCGACTACAATCGATTACAATACATACAATTATTGTATCGTATTGTGTTGTATTGTATTGTATTGTATTGGTCACAACACAGCCATGTGTTCTATTCAGTCATGTGCGATTGCAATGGAAAAATATTCTATTTTATAAAATATTAAAATATTAAATTTTAAATTTCGTAAGAATCGATTGTGTTGTAGCCATGTGATCTATTCAATCATGTGATCGATTACAGTCAACTAATCTGTTGCTAGAGAGTTGAACTAATTAGTTCTACGCGCGCACACACACACACACACACACACACACACACACACGCACACACACACACACACACACACACACACACACACACACACACACACAATGTACTTACATACCTACATACATATATATAGTTAGGAAAAAAATGAAATCAGATTAGTTTGGCAAAATCAATTTGAATTTTTGGCATACTATCAAATTGAAGATTTTGGCAAATTAATTTGAACCTTTGGCACGAATCAATTCTAATATTTTTGGCATCTCAATTTAAACTTTCAGCGGCTCAATTTCTACTTCTGGCATACCACTTCGAGCTTTTGGCATATCAATTTATACTTTTCACAAATCCCAACTAACCCAACATTCCACCCCATATAATGATCAATAAATGCTTTTTTCTCTCTGGCGTTAGTTCAAAAACTTGCTAAGAGAGTATTATTATATTATTGTATTCGAATACAACTGTATTTGATTTCTTTTGTATTTGAATACTTTCGCCGATTACAATAATTGTCCATGCCCTTGATATTTATTTTTGATGTTCGTCGCTGACAACTACACAAAGTCAGAAGCAGGCATAGCTCATAAAAGAACAATAAAATGAAAAATCAGTTTATGAAAAACGCTGCAAATTCTTTCACTGGGGTTTATTATTCAATTGGCTTGCGTTCATGATTTGAATTTCTACTAAGCTTTGGAGTGTGCGTGTTTCACAGGTGATAGAGAGATTATTGAATTTCAGGAGGCACACAAATATCATCAACTGATCAATCCAAATAGGTATTTTGGTTGAATTCTTTTTCAACAGATTACAGTGCTGATTAGTGCAACGTTTTCACTGGGGAAATTCATTGGCTTGCGTTCATAATCGCTAAATTGTGAAAATTGCAAAATTATTTGGATTGATCAGGCCTCCGAAATTAACGCTCTATTTTTGAAACACGCACACTCCAAAGCTTAGTAGAAATTCAAATCATGAACGCAAGGCAATTGAATAATAAACCCCAGTGAAAGAATTTGCAGCGTTTTTTGGTTTATTATTGCTAGTTTGTAACCTAGTGATGTCCGGCCGATAGCGTCGAGTTGTAGTGAATGTGGATACTGGAGGGATAGCCGATGTGAATACTTGTAGTGTAGTTAGTAGCCGATACACGGGTTGAAGCATTCTGATATGCATGAAACGCTGATAATATATAGGTAAATATTATTCAATATTATTACTGGGGTTTATTATTCAATATTATTCTTGGGGTAAATAAGTATTCTTTCACTCGGGGTTATTATTCAATTGGCTTGCGTTCATGATTTGAATCTGTACTAAGCTTCGGAGTGTGCGTGTTTCACAGGTGATAGAGCGATTATTGAATTTCAGGAGATATGCATAGAGCACGTAAATCTGTTCTCAATCAAAGTACCTATTTGGATTGATCAGTTGATCAAATTTGTGTGCCTCCTGAAATTCAGTAATCGATCTATCACCTGTGAAACACGCACACTGCAAATTCTTTAAGTGGGGTTTATTATTCAATGATTCATGATTTGAATTTCTACTAACCTTCGGAGTGTGCGTTTTTCACAGGTGATAAAGCGATTATTGAATTTCAGGAGATATGCATAGACCACGTACATCGGTTCTCAACCAAAACACCTATTTGAATTGATCAGTTGATGATATTTGTATTTTGTGTGCCTCCTCTACATCAGTCTACCTTTGGCTACATCGTTTAAATTTGGGTTTGGGGAAATTTTAACGCAATACGAGCGCTAAAGGACTCGATAAATTATGGATGTTTTTATTGTGGGGGGGGGGGGGGGGGGTATTGGGGTTCAATAAAAAACGCTGCAAATTCTTTCACCGGGGGGATATTATTCAATTGGCTTGCGTTCATAATTTGAATTTCTACTAAGGTTTGGAGTGTGCGCGTTTCACAGGATAGAGCGATAATTGAATCTCAGGAGGCACACAAATATGATCAACTGATCAATTCAAATAGGTATTTTGCTTGAGAACAGATTTACGTGCTCCATGCATATCTCCTGAAATTCAATAATCGCTCTATCCTGTGAAACGCGCACACTCCAAAGCTTAGTAGAAATTCAAATTATGAACGCAAGCCAATTGAATAATAAACCCCAGTGAAAGAATTTGCAGCGTTTTATTGCAGATTCGGATTCTACACTCTTTGAAACGTAAACCATGAAATTTTCAGGGGGGTTAGCATTTTTTTTCCAGAGCGATTACAATGGTTTATTATTGCATAATAAACCAAAATTAACATTATGGCGCTAATACAAGATCTGAAGAACGTTTTGTCCCCTCGAAAAAATACATACACTCAATAAAAACGATATATCGCTTGTGATGTCCTTCACCGATATCTACTTCTTCTACAGCATGCTAGCTGACTGTAACTTTCTCATTGTTTACTGTTTTGTATGTCTGTCTATCTTGTTGAAGAAGTGCCCAGCGTGTTTTTGTAGTTCTTTTCGTACTACTTTGTACGTTCTCAAAATGCCACCGCCAAGTAACGTATGGAAATATTTTCATAAAAAGGACCAGAAAGAGGCAGTATGCAACAGTTGCAGTTGCAAAATTAAGTATGTACCTAAGCTGATTGCTTGATGTGATCCTTTCCGTTGCAGTAGAAGAAAAATCATGAATTTTTTCCATGAACATTTTTTTGGACGGGTTTTTAAAATATTGGTCGGTATCGATAGTAACGGTGGTATCGATACTTTGAGCCAATATATGTCAAAGTATCGATACTCTTTAAATTTCGGTATCGGAAAATATCGTGAGTAGTTATATTTAGGCGAAGGAGAACCAAAACGGTACAGTTTCCTATGCTACAACACAGAAAGTGTACAGAAACCCTTCTGCTGGGAGTGAGTTCGGTCGAGAGGCCGGAGAGGGAGCGTTTGTCCTTGCGGCGATTGTTCGAGCGTGAGGTAGGTGGAGCTTCGAAAGTGGCTGGACCCATGGGTCAAACAAAAAATTCAACACCTCTCTCTAATTATTTCACCCATTCTGACCAATGAGCATAGAAATAAAGTTTTGACAAAAATGTCCTAGTATAAAACTGACTGTGATTATTCAGTAAAGGAATGATGTGGTGGAAAATGGTTAGTTTCAAATTTTAGACATTTTGAAAGTGATACATTTACATCTACAGTAAGCGGAACATTTACAACGACAACAGGCGATTCCGTCTACGTGTGAACGTGGCTGAATAAAGCATTTGAGCGAGCAGCAATATCTTGGTTTGAAATTAGGATCCAAAATCATTCTTAGATATGAGCAGCTAGGGCGATATCTTTCGTGATCTGCAATAGGATCGTCCAATGCTGACCAGCGCCATAGTTTCAACGAGCAGAAAGGACATATAACATTATCATCAAGTTTCGTCCAAACAAAACCAGCATGTGCCATAACCTGATGTGGTGGGATGTCAAATTCTTCTGATGGAAAGTTTGCATACGTTTCCATTCTTTTTGCGGTAGAATTGAATATGGTTTCTGTAGGTTTTAATTCCATGATGAAACTTCAAAGTACCTCGTAATGCTTCAAGTGTTTGCACACAACTAAGTTCCAACATCGGTCACCGGTAGCTCAGTCAGTTTAGGCTCTGACTGAAGCTAGAGGATGTGGGTTCGATTCCCCGTCCCGGTGGTCGTGTATCACGTTCCTTTCCTAATCTAATCCAAGTTCCAACATGATCCCTTTGCTCAGGTAGAAAAAAAATAATAATGAAAAATTTCAGTAACCAGTTTTGTGGAAAAAAGACCGCAGCATCGAGCCTCCTCCTCGTTCACAGAAATTGCCTAGAGAAGCTTTTTTGTACAGCCTCGGACAGACCTACCTCGTCCGTGTCAAAAGGCCGCAGCATCGAGCCTCCTCCTCGTTCACAGAAATTGCCTAGAGAAGCTTTTTTGTACAGCCTCGGACCACTCCCAGGAGAAGGGTTTCTGTACACTTTCTGTGTTGTAGCATAGGAAACTGTACCGTTTTGGTTCTCCTTCGCCTAAATATAACTACTATCGTGTATCGATACTTTCTGAAAAATATCGTATCGAAAGCAGTATCGATATTTTGGAGTACCGTGCCGTCGCTAGTTGTACGATTTCAATGCTCAAATGAAATTACAGTCCAGTTCCCGAAAAAATTAACCCAGATTTCTTACACCATAATGTCTAAGTTCTACTTTATTGACTAAAACATTTTCCAACAGTTCTTATAAGTAATCGACCATTTAAAATGATCTTACAAACTTGCTATTGTAAGGTTTATTTTATGGTAAGAGAAGGTTATTGAAAATAAACTCCCAAGTAGTAGTATTTACAGTTCATACTTGACTTCATTTGTGCCTACTCTGATTAGGGAAAAATGAAATAATTCTCATGAGCCGAGGGGAAATCGGCTCAAGAATGTTGAAGATGATATTAAATCATCAAAAGAGGATTCCAAACACACTCCGTCACACCTCGCTCACCTCGTGAATGTTACATCTCCCTTGTTAGGAAATCTACGCACCGTTTCCTCCCCTTCGTGAAACATTCATGCGTTGAGTTTTTCCGAGTGGAAAACGTGTTTTCAGGCTGTTGTAATGGATTTGTGTCTGACGAAGTTTGAGTCACTTGAAACCCCAAGGTGTTTCAACTGTTTTTTTGCAGAAATTCGCAACTGATGAGATTAAGCCAGCCGTTAGAGATCAAGACCGGAACTGGAAACGCTAACTAACAATTTTTTTTTTAAATGATTTATTGCACCAAGTTACAACTTATTAGCAACAAATTTTTGACATTTAAATATGGATTGGTTATAGTAAAGCTTAGGTACATAACTAAGTCTCTAATGGTTTCGAATGTTAGAAGTGTCATTTGTTGCACTTGAGATTCACTGAATTTCTTTTTTTCACTGTGCGGATTTTGTTATCGCGAACACCTTAATTCACGTACACAGATCATGAGGCTTATTTCTCTTGAGTCGTCTGGATAGGTCGTCAACGTCGAGGAGCTGCACAGCTTCTTCATTGACGTGTAGTTGTAGCCGCTTGTGATGGGCTATAGCGTGCATTCTGATTACTTCATTTACTGTTGGTATACAAAGTTCTTTGTGAAGTCGAACATTTCGGGTGTACCGGTATGCATCAACAACACACCTAAGTACATTGTTTTGAAACCGCTGTATAATATCGCGATTACTTTGAGCAGTACAGCCCCACAACTGCACTCCATAAGTCCAGACTGGTTTGAGGACTTGTTTGTACAACGTTAATTTGTTCTGGATTGACATATTTGAGTGCCGACCCATTAACCAGTACATTTTTCTGAACTTGAGAACCAGTTCTGCTTTTTCATTCTTGACATGCGTTTTCCATCGCAACTTAGCATCCAGGGTCATACCCAGATACTTGGCCTCATTGGCGTGAGGAACTAACAAATGCAGACCATGAAATGATTCTATTATCTGTGAAAGCTAAACTACCTTATTGATACTTTTAAACAAAAAAGAAAAAGAGTTTTATATTGACTCTATTTCTGCTTCATCAGGTTCTATTTTATCAGCAGATTGTATGATTCGAGTGAGGCCACCTATCCACTTCTTCAGACGGAAGAGTTAGTACAGTAATAGACAATTTAAATAATTGATTTTGAACCAAAGTCACAATATTAAAGTCAATCCAGACTTTTTGCTCCAGTCGTTTGGGAGAAATCATGCGTACGGCGGACGGACGGAAAATTTGTTATTGGGGTTTAGAATTTTTTTTTTCCAGAGCGATTACAATGGTTTATTATTGAATAATAAACCAATAATGGGCCTTTGTCTTCATGCCTGAATCTATTTTTGATCGAACAAGTCATGTATTCATTGTAGTCATTATTAACTTTAATATCACTATTGAGTTTATTTCCTAACAGTGTGTTTGGTTTGGGTAATGAACCACCGGTTGTGTTCATCTCTACTTCGTTTTGTGTTGTCGGGGTGGGTATGGGGGGCATGACTGACCCGCCCCCACTATCGTCATTCATCGTGACTTATGGATGAATATTTATACGTTTAAAATTGTATAAACAGTTTTTAAATGATCGAAAGAACACAGATAGGAAAGATATCGCTACTTTTCTGTCGTGACCTCTAGCTGTCGAGGGACTTAAGGCAGGTCCGTAAGGTAACTCGGACACAGGCCTTCACTTGACGGATGTCAGACTGGTACTGAATCAAAGTTGATGAATGAAACACTATTTGTATTCGATGTATTCATACGGTTGATACATTCCCAATAATAATTCGTACAGTGAGGTGATGACCCCTTTTGCCAAACCATTTAATTTTGAATCATCTTTCGAACTAGGGGCGCTAAGTTTTCTTCAACAGGTGTGGGAATTTATCCTCTTTTATTAAATGATGATAGTTAGTATTAAAGAGAACAACGTGTTTCCACTATGAGAGTTAACGCTAAAACATAAATCATTCTCTTCAAATTTCCCCTCTGTCACGTGTTTTTTCAACTTCATGTACTATTAGGTATTTTCTTTCTTGATGAAACGGTGTTTTTAGATTTTTTATTTTTTAATTGATGGGGTAGAAGAAGAGGTCAGCGACGAAGGGGAGGGGATACCAACCCTTCCATCCATGCGATGTTTGAAACGCCATTAGTAGCTAAACTGGGTTTAATTTCCCCTTAACCCCCACCCTCTCCTCCCATTCATGAGAGTCTGGGGATCTGATAGGGTCAAAAGAGCAAAAACAGTAATTACGGGCCTTTCCACTCCCTCCCCACCGCAGCACTCTACCACGGCCCATAAAGTTCTGTCGGTCATGTAAAAGAGACAGCCGAGAGCTTTACTCAGCTGGTGATGAAATATGGTGCGGCGGCGAGGCATCACGTCTGGCGGTTAATGTTTGCTGAAGGGTATTACAATATTGATTGAATAAAATTAACTCGACGAAAGATAGCCTCTATGCTAATATCGTGTCTTGTGTACTTTTTAATACCGTCAAACCAACGAGGCTTATTTACATTTCCCTAACTATTGAAGAGAGAGAGAGAGAGAGAGAGAGAGAGAGAGAGAGAGAGAGAGAGAGAGAGAGAGAGAGAGAGAGAGAGAGAGAGAGAGAGAGAGAGAGAGAGAGAGAGAGAGAGAGAGAGAGAGAGAGAGAGAGAGAGAGAGAGAGAGAGAGAGAGAGAGAGAGAGAGAGAAGAGAGAGAGAGAGAGAGAGAGAGAGAGAGAGAGAGAGAGAGAGAGAGAGAGAGAGAGAGAGAGAGAGAGAGAGAGAGAGAGAGAGAGAGAGAGAGAGAGAGAGAGAGAGAGAGAGAGAGAGAGAGAGAGAGAGAGAGAGAGTCAGAATTGATTGTTTTTTTGAATTTATATGCACAAAAACATTTTCTTTTTCAAAATGAAAGAATTGCCGTTGGAAACCGCGAAACGGATTCCCAGTAAAGAAAATGTTTCAAGAAAGTTTCACTTTGAAGTAAAAAAAAGGTTATTCGCTCCTACTACGATGGATTGATTAAAATAATTGGGGCTATGTTAAGAAAAAAAAAGTTCTGGGGAAACCCAATTCTCTGAAATTTATTTAGTTTATTTAGTCAATATCGGTCAACAACTTTTGTCTCTGAGAACGAGAACGGTTAAATGTTATTCTCGAATCTTTTGAATACAGTGTTGGATTACCGTATAATAACGTGGTACATTATGGTTTTAAGCGAGGTCCATACTTTCTATAGCACTTCATATTTCTCCATAATGCGGTTCCGAATTGGGGCTGTATTATATGCTGAAAGTATTACCACATCCATTTAATACAATTTTTTTGGTAACAGAGGAAGAACTTACAGTTAATTCCCAATTCGGACTTTAATGTTTACACTAACGGGTAATCATGGAGTTTTGAGAGATTGTGGATGAATAAAGAGAGTCCGTAGGATATGATGTGGAGAGTAACAGCTGAATCGGATCATTGGCGTATCAGGAGTTTTGCTTTATTCAACTTTTAGGGGTAATACTGGAGTTGTTATTATTCAGGTACATAAATGGATTCATTTACTTTGCTAGCTAAGAACATGCAGAAAATCAGACGGAAGATCAATTGATTTTTACGTACTGTTAGGTAGAACCATGAATTTTAGAAATATTAATAATGATTGAAAACACTGCTATTGAAAATTAAGACACGAATGAACTTTTTTTAATGTGTGTAGAAATAAGTGTTTCTAACGAGTCATATTATAACATCAGGATACTTGATGACATAAATAGAGTGATCTCAATACTCCCCCTCATCAACGTATCAACAAAGTCCAACCACACAAGATCATCAACGGTGGCCGGTGTAATGGTTTGGTTAACATGTCCGCCAGTTGAAGCTCTGTTGACGTCTTCACGATCTCAAGCTCCCTTTCAGTGACCACCTCTCGAATAAAGAAGTGCCTGATTCGAATGTGTTTCGTTCGCCGGTGATATTCAGGATTCTGAGAGTCTGATAGTTGCTTCGTAGTCCACTTGGAGTTGAGGGATTTTATTCAAGGCAATTATTTCATTGAACAACCTTCTTAGCCATATCGTTTCTCTTGCCCCTTCACTAGCAGCTGTAACTTCTGCTTCTGTAGTTGATATAGCTACATACGGCTGCCTTTGGCTCAACCACGAAATGGCTCCACCAGCATACTCGCATAGTACTCCAGTAGTTGACCGCCCAGTAGAGTAGTCACCACCGTGATCTGCATCGCTATGGCACACTAGTTCACCTTTGAAATTGGATTTGTGTGTGATTCCGTAGTTTACTGTTCCTTTCACATAACGGAAGATTCGTTTCACACGAACAATGTCTTCTTTCGAAGGATTTTCTAATGTTCGCGATGCAACTCCAACTGCATAACCATTTGATTTTTACGTACTGTTACGTAGAACCATGAATTTTAGAAATATTAATAATGATTGAAAACACTGATACTGAAAATTAAGACACGAATGAACTTTTTAATGTGTATAGAAACAAGTGTTTCTAACGAGTCATATTATAACAACAGGATATTTGATGACATAAATAGAGTGATCTCAATAAGATCTACTGGAACATCGGAACGTAATGCTCAGGCTGGAAGTGAATAATTAGTTTAGGAGATTAATCTAGTGAGTAAAAGAGATACACTAGTTCTCGTTCGACTTGGCGTTATTCATTAACCGCTCACTCCGTCAGCGCATTAGTGGACCGGCTTTTATCCCCTCCATCATTACTTCCGACTGTATATTAAAAATTTCCCAAGTTTGTTGCACACTTAGAGTAAAGTCGGTGTCGAGAAAAATGAAAAACATTACTTAAAATCAAATGAAAATGGTGAAGGTACAACGATTTGTAGCTATTACCCCCTTCTTTTACTAATCCTTAATTAAATTTGCAAGTTCTCAAATTTGTTTCAAAACTAGACCGAAATCTTAATTTAACGAGCAAAAAATGACATGAATCGGTCATTCTTGAGTTGTGGTTAAAAATACTATCTCCTTGTCAGCAGAAGCAAAATTACCGAAGTTTGTCTCACAACTAGACTAAAATTGCGATCGAAAAAAGTAAGAATCATGAAGGTCGGAGGAGAACTAAACCGTGAGGAGTGTCGACGAAATTTGTCAAAAAAACAAGTTTTTCCCGGGATTACTCCCTCCAATTTCTCTCTTCCGTCATGAAATTCGAAATTTTTTCATCATCCATCGAAAAGCACAGTATAATTGGGATTTAAAAAACTTGAAGACCGGTTAAGAACAGTAGGCTTACAGACTTTGCCACACACAAACACACACCTTCTTTTTTGCGGATTCGGTCTAAGAACGGTCTGAAATGGATTTGTAATTAGTTTGATTTGGGTTGTCACACTCCTTTGAATTAATTTTGGTAGTAGTCTCCCTGCTGATGAAGCATCACTTCAGATGGACGCCCTAAAAGATGTCAAAGAAACAAATCGTCGGGTTCCGGGTAAAAGTGACCAAGTAACATTTTTTTCAAATTTACCTTTTTTTGTCATTCCGGTACTAAGGAACGTTGTCTACTGTGTGTTGTTGCTAAGAACGTTATCTTCAAACTGATGTGCAAGAAATACTTGAAAATAAATTTTACCTGCCTGACCCAAAGAGTTTTATGTGACCAAATGGCATTTGAACTCAACCACAAAACACGAGATGGATTATAAATGTACTCTCGCTGGTGCATGTAAATGTTATCAATTGCCATTTGATCACTTTTACTGTCTAAGATTTGTAAGATTGCATAGTGGCAGGTGAAAATGACCAATTATAGTGATAGGTAATGGATAAGCTTTTCTAACAGTAATAGGTATATCATTGTTATTAGATGCTTGGCAACACGATAAATTAACGAAAAAACTATTCAATCCCTCAATTTCATGTAACTATGCGACAGATTTTCGCAGAATTGAATTGACCAAATGAGTAAAGCTTGAAACTCCAGGCAGGTAAAAATGATCAAATAGAGTTTTCCGGAAAAAAGCTCTTATTTAATCTGAAGTGAATTTTGAAGCACGATATCATAGGCGGGCACTAGCTAACTACCTACAGGATAAAGAAAAATCGAAACATAGTCGGATGAGACATCACACAACCAGTGTTTGTAAGAAGAAAATAGGTGAAACTTCAGATCGCTCCCCTGTAAAATTTTGCAAATGTTACTTGGTCACTTTTACTCGGAACCCCACGAAATTTTCTTCAATTCAAAACAGATGTACTATAACACTACATATTTCCAATTCAAGAACTGCATTTTGAAATTTCCAGACAATTTTTTTCAGATTGATTACAAAGCTTTTGCCTTTCGGTGATATTTGCTGATTTGCCTCCTTCACATATCTCAAATGGTGGGGAGTCAATTTCATCAGATAATTCTTTAGATCCTCTTCCATCCATAGAATATATTTTATTGTTAAGGGATGATGATCTGATAACAATTTTTCGACTCGAATCATAAAGGTTGCCCCCAACCATCAATCATTAGAATTCTTTAGAGTCTGAGTGGACACAGAGAATCCATAGGATAACAGACGGAAGGGACCACTCGGATAAGATTCCCCGCGTGAGGGGCATCAGAGGGTCAAGCCCTTCTTTTGTGCCCTTACATCCTCACCCTGGCTCCTGTCCCCATCAACGTGCCTGATAAGGGATAAGCCCTGTCATCGACACTATGCTGTTGTCTCCATTGAGAAAGGGAGGCTTGCTTCGGGGGGCAAACTGTTTCTGCGCCCCGCCTCCGTAGTCATTCCGCTCTATTTACCTCCCTCTCCTCTCTTTCCTGATACCATGAAGGAGGCGGTCTTAACTGAAAAATACGGGTCACTGAGCAGCACCCTATCTACTCCACCAGCTCCCCTCTCTATCTACCCCCCGTATCTTGTCTCGTACACTAACAGCGCCTTACATTTCCACCACACGTTAAAAACCCCCTTTCCTATTCGCTAATAAAAAGTAAACTTTCCCCAGTCTCGTTTCATTAAAAAGTCTTTATCGGTGCGACAACGCCGTTCCCTTCATTAAATTAGTTAATATAGTACCAGTACTTACCAATTACCCTGAGAGTTACAGTATGCCTTTAATTTCCTGAAAACCTGATAAAAAGTTCTATTTTTTGTGGAGAATCACCCCCATATTGCTTATCTTCTGCACGGTTTCAACTGATTTTAATAACTAATTATTGATTCCTACTACGAATGAGTACCTAACTGAGTGAAGGCCATTCAAGAAAAAACGCTGCAAATTCTTTCACTGGGGTTTATTATTCAATTGGCTTGCGTTCATGATTTGAATTTCTGCTAAGCTTTGGAGTGTGCGTGTTTCACAGGACAGAGCGATTATTGAATTTCAGGAGGCACACAAATATGATCAATCCAATAGGTATTTTGGTTGAGAACAGATTTACGTGCTCTCCTATTCAATAATGCTCCATCGTGTGTCCCTCCTTAGAAATTCAATAATCGCTCTGTCACCCCAGTGAAAGAGTTTGCAGCGTTTTTTTTATTGAACCTCAATACCCCCCCACAATAAAAACATCTGTAATTTATCAAGTCCTTTAGCACTCGTATTGCGTTAAAACTTCCCCAAATCCAAATTTAAACGATGTAGCCGAAGGTAGACTGATGTAGAGGAGGCACACCAATATCATCAACTGATCAATCCAAATAGGTATTTTGGTTGAGAACAGATTTACGTGGTCTATGCATATCTCCTAAAATTCAATAATCGCTCTATCACCTGTGAAACACGCACACTCCGAAGCTTAGTACAGATTCAGATCATGAACGCAAGCTAATTGAATAATAAACCCCAGTAAAAGAATACCTATTTACCCCAGTAATAATATTGAATAATATTTACCTATATATTATCAGCGTTTCATGCATATTGGAATGCTTCAACCCGTGTATCGGCTGTAAACTACAAGTATCCACATCGGCTATCACTCCAGTATCCACATTCACTACAACTCTCGGCATCACTAGGTTACAAACAAAAACAATAATAAACCAAAAAATGCAAATTTTGGCACCATAAATCGGGCCATACATTCGATTCCTCATGGTATGTTCTTGAAGCAAGTTTACATTTAGGCCGCTTCGACTCGTTTTGAGGTTTTTAGGGATTTTACAAAACTTTTACAGCCCTTAAAGGGCACTTTAAATTGAGTGAGAGAGCTGGCTCAAAAATTGGGGCGTCGTTGGACCAAGATGGATTTTTCCTGAAAATTTCAGATCTTTTGCTCCTGCCGTTTGGGAGAAATCGTGCGTACGGTGTACGGCGGACGGACGGAAAATTTTTTATTGCAGATTCGGATTCTACACCCTTTGAAACGTAAACCATGACATTTTCAGGGGGGGTTAGAATTTTCTTTTCCAGAGCGATTACAATGGTTTATTATTGAATAATAAACCAAAAAAGTGATGAGAGTCCTCATTTGAATCGATTATTGTGAACCCAACTTAGTAATCAAAATTAATAACTCCCCTCCCCCTTCCCCCCAGTACGTTTTGGGGAGAATTAATCGTCCAGCGCAATGATAGGAGCAAATCCGACCTTCACTGTCAAGTTATTGAATGTTGTATGGTTCCCGACAATCATTAGAATCACAATCCATAAACTAATTAACTATGACCACCACACATTTGACTAATTGCATGGATGCTGGTTAATTAATGGAGAAAATAAAATACACGCCTAAGCTTTAGTAGTTCGTGATTGTAGAATATAGGTTATAATAAACCACATTCTTATCACTGCGATCAAAAGGTATATATATCAAGTAGACTTTGATACATAATACTTTTGATATTATCAAAATATAAGGAAAAAACATTTTTTCCTGTTCAGATAACAATTTTTGAAACTGACATCTTTTAATTTTTAATCTTATGGGTTAGGAAGTGATGCCTGCATTCCCGGCATCACAAGTCATTTTATTCCATTATACTCCATTATTTTTTTAGTCGAATATTTTACTCGTTGTTACCGAACCAGTAGTTCGAGCACCACTTTCTTCAGTGGTTAGTGGGACTCCAATCATATCACCTAGAGGCTGTTAACACCAATGCGAATAAACTTTCGAGTCTTGTAATACAGATTTTAGATCACGACGATGAGTCGGTATTTTGCCCATCATCAATTTTTAATCATCGATTAGTCGATTCATGGATTACACGGAATACCGAAATACATTCGCCTGTCAGACCAAAAGTTAGTGAATGTAGCTGATACAAATGGAGCTACAATGGTTTTTGTCCACCAATGTTCACTGTTCAGAATCGAAATGAAAGGTGCCGTGTTTGGTTTACAACATTCAATTTTTGCGACAACATTATTGAAGGTCAATTGCTACTTCAGACCGCTCAAATGGATATTATCTTTTCTGAGCTCCGATCTATTGACTAACGTTTACGCAGTCGTAAGTAGTGTTTGTACATACATTCATCCGTTGTATAATCTAATCATTTACACGTATTGATTTCTAGATCTGAGCAACTTCAAAATATCAATTGACTGTAAGCATATCGAATATGGTTGTTGTTCATAAGAACCACTCATGTTAGGACGAACGTACTGATCGTAGCGAGTGGCTATAAATAAGGCTGATGAACGTACGAACAACTTAGGCTCATCAATTCGAGTCCCTACTTACCTGTTTATTTAAAAGCGCGCACGTATGAGATTGCTGCATAATTACTTTTCTACTTTCCTTTACTAAGTCATCACTACTTAGGTACTTTTTTTCAAATTTGGATCATTCTCAAAATAAGTACATATACCTATTTCCTAACCTATTTACTTACTAATTGCTGGAAAAGAATTGTTTTCCTTTTTGATCAATAGGTTACGATTCAACTTCATGTAACCCCATCAATGAAAACTTAAGTTCAACCAAGGTTTTTACGTGTCTTGACTACGTAACGAATGCAAATATGGCCGTATTAATTTTCAAGTAATAAAATTAAGAATTGAGAACGAAAAAAGAAAACAAAAAAAGAAGGTTGGTATGATATTTGAAGACGGCGATCTGAGCATAACTCCTGACTGTGGAACGAGTCCTGAAGGATCAGAATGAGAGTGGACGAATACAAACTTGCAACCAATCACTAACTACCCCGAATCAACACGTCGCATTTAGTTGTCTGAACTTCTCGTTATTTGGATAAGAGAGCGGGCATTATTAATTTGGACCACGGATCACCATTATTTGATTAGGACGGAGCTACCGTTTTCCATCACCCGATTGATGTGTTTAAGCTTATGTTCAAATGCTTGGTCAATTTAGGTTATAAATAGTTCTCGTCTCATTATTGAGTAAATAGGAAAAATAATTAATAGACAACCACTGTTTTCGTATTTCTGTCTCTATCCTCCATCATAGCAATAAAGTTAAATAGCTTATACCTTCAAGAATGTTCGATTCTATAAAGTAATTAATTTAAAAACGATAGCTGGTTTACTCGGGTTGCTCGGCCCAGGGCAGTAAATTTGGTGTGAAATTATAACTCATCGTTAAAACAGAGGTTAGGCTAAAATCCTTGCTAATAATTTTATATCTTTCCGTGAAATGTTTACATAATTGGGTACTTGGCCGTACAAATGAATCAATAAACAGCAACAAGAGAAGACCGAATGACTCCATATGAAAAGCCAGTATCTTTAAAGAACCGAAAAAGCTACCCACTGGGTAATTCTTCTAACCGGTCGGGCCCCACAGCTCGTGATTATTACCCAAAAGTATATAGGAGCATTAAAAGATGAAATTACATCTGTTGGTCATTCAAGTCGCGTACTCAAGGTATCCGTACCCTTTTTGCTTGAACAGGAATTTAGTCTAGTTTAAATAGAGTATAACTGTTCTTAATTATTTTTATAAGCCTGATAATATAAAAACTAGACACAGGGGCTGTATATCTCCTAGATTCAAATCATGTCAGACAAAAAAATTTATATGAGGGAGGTTAATGATAAAAAAACGAATTTCATCAATAAAAAGAGCATTTTCTTTGCAATGCTTGTAACTAAACATTTACGTCTTATACTAATTTTTTGTAAACTAAGTTTAATGTTTGCAGTATGCACTAATTCCCATTCACAATCCTAGTTGTATTTCGCACATCTGTCGCAAATCGCTCCTCTGATGGAGGGAACTGCTACGCTATACGTAAGTAGAAGCAAGATCTCTCTCTCTCTCTGCCTGTCTCTCTTTCTCTGTCTTTCTCTCTCTCTCTCTTTTAGGGGAGGTTATCACTGTACTACTTCCTCCAATACCGAGTGCATTTTTGAAGGGCTAATTCGCTTCAGTAGTTCAGTGTAACGAGTATCTCTGAAGGTGAATAAGCGCTACTGTACCGAACCCCAATATTGACGGAGTTAAGGCAGTACCAGCTAAACATAGGATTTTATTAAATATGAATTTACTCTATATCCACTATGAAATCAGTAATGTGTTTGCTTTAGTCCTATACATGGGAGAATCCTGAAATTAGATAGTCTTAGTTATTTATTGACTGAATCATTTGATTCTGCTACATCCGTTTCTGTACGTAAGATAGGTAATAATGAAGGAAGTTATCTTGAACGTACTCGTTTACAAAAAATTTAGAAGTAAAGTAATGTCTCTCCTAAATTTTTGAAGCGAAAATGAAAACCACTACCAATTTAGCACGACCAATTTGGTCTCTCTACTAAGCCTCAGAACTCCATACTCGGTAAACCTATATGTTTACGCCTATCGACGTCTGAAGAATCTCGTACACCAATCTCTCAGTAGTTTTAAAGTAGATTGTGATGAAATTGTCTGGCCTTACAATATTGATTTTATTAGATTTGAATATTCACAACACATTACCAGAGAGACGATGACAAAATCGTTGTAATAAGCGATTTCAAAAGGTATTCTATTAAAAAAAAAAGTCCATTGCCATGAATTATATCAGTTGATTCAATTGCCACAATTATGAGGCAACTTTATGTATTTTAGACACGTTCATATTCACATTTGTGTTTAGTTTCTTTCCATTATAAGTAAAGTTCTTGGGAAGAGCAAACAGAGGAGGTGAAGCGATCAGAATGGTCTCATTCGATTTATTGGTGCAATGTATCGCAATTTCGAACGGAAACTCTTATCGATTTTATCGTTTAGGGTTGATTGAAATTGATGTCCCAATTTGATTTTTGGATTCTACACATTTTGAAACGTAAACCATTTAATTTAGATATGGTTAACCTTTTAACATGGAACATGTTTTTAGCCGGGCCTATCTAGTAAAAAAGCGTTATACAGAGAGTGTCACGAAATTGTTCTGATAGTTTTCACGTACAACCGAGCTGTTTCTAGGGAAATGAAAGTTGTTCAGTTTTCGATGGACGAAAATCGTTCTCCATTAGTTGGAAAGCTCTCGATTTATCACGCAGGCCTTGCGTACTTGTTGTTGGTATTTATGTCGTGATTTAATTTTATGTATGTTATTATATAGATGTAGTAAACAATGCCGCTTGTTTTCTTGTTGTCATTCACGAGCGGTGGGTCTTGCATCGATTGCGTATTCACTCGACACGTGGATAACATCGACACAACTAACTATATCAGTTACTTTAGTTATCATAAACCTATTCTGTCTATCACTTCGACATAAACAATAAAATTCTTTTTCTTCGAACAGTTCATTGTTTTTTACAGACAACATAAAGAGAAAGAGGAACAAGTTGAAGCTAAAAACATGTTCCATGTATTGTGATGTTAGCCACTAAGGCTCAAAGCGGGTACGAGACGCGGAGCGCCGAGTTTTCATGGACGATTAAGAAGGTTCATCATTGAAAATAACAAACCAAACAAATATACAATCTCGATTTGATATCAATAATCGAGCATTTAAAGCTTTATCATCAGAAAAAAACTACGAGGAACAAACATCTATACTCAATGGTTTTGTACGATGCTTTTCACATCACTCATTCTGTAAAGTGATGATCATATCGGAAGCTATTAAAGCTACATATGTGGCGGCTAAACGTGCGATCCTATCTCCCGGCGCTATCGTCGGATAACATCCGGCTGCCATGAATCCTTGTTTATATTTATCCAGCACTTACGTGTCTAGTTCGATGAGCAACTTAACACTATATCGCGGAGCTTCCCCCCCTGGTGCCTGCTAATATTCGGGTGATACACGCTCCTGTTCATGGAACGTCAAGATATCTAAATCGTAACATTAATTGGAAAACATTGATTTCATTATCCGTTATAGTTAACGTGTGATTGTACACATGTGACCTCAAAACATGATTAAAACAACAATGAAACATTGAAGTACCCTGGCGCTCCAGAACTGTGTAAACATATACTCGTACTAGTTGACTCTCGAGGAAACTATTCCGTCGTCAAAACTTCATTGCACTCACTAGAAAAGTTCCTTTAAAGAAAAATCGATATATGTGATTTTTGGGGAGGATTGTGGGTGGTTCATCTTCCCCCATGTTTTCCAAACCTACTGCCCTTCACATGGGTCCTTATTCGAGGAGCATAAAAATCTATAACCTCTTTAGTCACTTGGATAGATTCTCTCAAAATCTGAGTAATTCCTTGGTCAACCTGGGAAAGAAACACGGTATCATAGCTTCTAGACTGCAATTTGACGGTTGACCTGACAGATGACAATATTTTGGGTTCCTTTGAAGGGACGAACCAGCCGCTACTCATGACCGAAAGGCTCAGAGGCCATGGTCAGAGTTTGTTTTTTGGTTTCCCAATACAGCTGGTTTTTAAATTGTTCCTAATGAATGAAACCTGACCTAATGAGAATCAGAATGAATTATGCCTCCATGTCTTTGCATTCTCTAAGTTCCATTGATCGGCCTAGTTTCTATGTACCTAATGGCCAAAATAGGTAACAACTTTGAAAAATAACAGCATCCTTTTTATGAAAGACAGAATCGCGGTTGATCTTATTCGAAAGAGGAACAATTTATCTATATGGCTTTGCTAGAATCAAATTTCTTTGGTTTTTTTTTTTTTTGCACAATTGCATTTTTTCCTGATTTTACATCTATAGTCATCTATGTATATATATGTATTTAATTGAAATCAGCAGTATATTTTGAGTAAGGACAGAATTTTTGTGGACTTTTTATTCAGACGAACGATTACCTGTGATTTTCTAAAATGATACCGTAACAAACGTATTAGGGTTAGCTAAACAGATTAGGGTTAGCTAAAAATAATATACAGATCAATGTTTCTTCCGAGGTGACCTACTGATATTTTTTGGGTGAGCCTAGGTAATTAAATAAACACTTTTTTTGTGGCTTTCTGTAATTCTAGAATGTTGTAATTTTAATTAAAAAAAACTTGACATCTTCAAAGGCAGTTTAGACGCCGTTGATGACCAGCAAAATACCACGAGGCCGAACGTGAACTTCGTGGAATCTCAGAGAGTTGCTGAGATTGAAACAAAATAATAGTAAAACTGGACACTACTGCAGAAAAAGCTAGAGATTAACCTATAGAACAGGCGAAGGAGGGAGGTTTTCATTTGGAGGCACCTGTTGTGTGGTAAAGTAATTTTCCCTCAATGGATGACGAATTGTACATGTTACCTATTGGCATCTCTGAGAAATACTTCTGTAATTGATGGTGAGATTTTCAAAATGCTCGCTTTTGAAAAACGCTGCAAATTCTTTTACTGGGGTTCATTATTAAATTTCATTCATTTGGCTTGCATTCATAATTTGAATTTTTACTAAGGTTTGGAGTGTGCGTGTTTCAAGGTGATAGAGCGATTATTGAATTTCAGGAGGCACACAAATATGATCAACTGATCAATCCAAATAGGTATTTTGCTTGAGAACCGATTTACGTGCTCTATGCATATCTCCTGAAATTCAATAATCGGTCTATCACTTGTGAAACACGCACACTCCAAAGCTTAGTAGAAATTCAAATTCATGAATGCAAGCCAAATGAATGAAATTGAATAATAAACCCCAGTGAAAGAACTTGCAGCGTTTCATGCATATCAGAATGCTTCAACCCGTGTGTCGGCTATAAACCCTTTTAGGAGTTCATTTCAGTATCCTTGATTCACTACATCACTAGGTTACTGCAATAAATAAAAACGGTGTTGTTTTGATAACAGTAACCTAGTGATGTAGTGAATGTGGATGCAAATGTTTGCAGCATAAGATCATGCCATACATCGGGAATGGTTTGAGCTACGGACCTGGGGAGGGGCTCATTTGATTCCTCATGGAAAGTTCTTACAAAAAGTCCACATTTAGGCCGCCTTGGTTTTTTTGGAGGTTTTTAGGGATTTTAAAAAACTTTGACAACCCTTAAAGGGCACTTTAAATTAAGTGAGAGATCTGGCTAAAGAATTGGGGCGTTGTCGGAAAAATATTGATTTTTCCTGAAAATTTCAAATTTTTTCCTCCAGCCGTTTGGGAGAAATCGTGCGTATGGCGTACGGCGGACGGACCGAACATTTTTTATTGCAGATTTGGATTCTAGACCCTTTGAAACGTAAACCATGAAAATTTCAGCTGAAAAGAGCGATTACAAAGGTTTATTATTGATTAATAAACCAAAAGGGTGTATCTTACTTTCTAGGAAGTTTTTACTTTTGATGTCGACATTGCTGAAGTTCATCACGAATGAGTAAACTGCCTTTTTTCGCTTACACTAACATCAACTCTTCTGTTTTCGAGAGAGATTTTTTCAGATTCGGGGAAAATGCCAGGTATGATTAATGTGTACTTGAATGGAATTTGCAAAACTGTGTTGGATGGATGTGTTGAGTTTTGATCCTCAGGTCCTATTGAAAAATGGATGTGTGTGAGTTATCCACCTTGAGTAGGTGGATGGGATGGGATCAGTATCCCAAAATCACTGATGGTTAGGTTGGTGAATATATTTTCAACACCTCTGATCAGTAGGAGTCACCTTCCAATTCAAAAAACCCCGGACGACTTTATGAATTATGCAACGACTCATCAACGGGTCGGTTTCGGAAGGAAATGTTGAAAATTATATGAATCGGTGAGGAGTAACTCCGTGGTTGGCATCGTAATCGTTTGGATCCCCTCGATAGACTCCTGATCATCGTTCCAATTCCTCGATGAATAAACATCGCCTCATACACCTTAATGGAGGTACCGACGGAATTTGAACATGTTTACCAACTTACTTGGGTATCGGAGAGTTGTTCGTTGGATCAGTTCTGATGTAATAACTGAAGTTTAGAATCATGTTTACTCTCTTTTAATAGTTTATAACTGTTACCTATTTTCTGGAAAACATTCATTTTTCAGTAATGGATTTATCAGTTACTCAAGCTTGTAGCTACTCATGATCTTGTGTGCTTGATTTTTTAATTAGGATGGCATAAAAACTGGAGTTTGATCTTACATTTAATGTGTCGATAGTTCTAATCACAACTTGGTCATTTTTCTTTTCATTAGTGATAAGTAGTTGGGTCTGTCAAGCATAGTAAAAATAGGATGTTAACGTTTGCCTCCGCGACCGTTTACTTTTCAATAAAATATTTACTTTCTCTAATCTAGTCAAATTGCGAGGATTACTGGTGCCTGGTCAATTTTTCTTCATATCAAGGTTTCGTTTCTATTTTTGTCATTGTTATTTGGCACAAAGAACTGAATGGTTTCGTAAAGTTCTTTCATGAGTCTTTAAAAATGGTACCCCTCCACTCCTAACTTTAGCCTTTTTGAATTTGTAAAGGGAAATTGAGATTATTGGCAAAGTCATTCTTCAGAATATGAAAACTCACTCAGATGTTTTCCAAGAGTATAAGCTCCGTAAGAGTCCTATAAGCCTTAAGAGTTTGGAGTGTTCAGGCAAGCCTCAAACCATCATTTTCTAAATGTAATAGGCAAGTGGAATCTTGTCTAATCCTACCTCATATACATTTTTTCAGAGCTGCCTAGAATGACTACTTATAAACTCAAGTACCAAAGATATATTCAGTTCCTTTTCTCTCATTTCGGACTCTTAGTTCTCAAACCATTTTGATATGAAATTGGCGAAATCAGGTTTTTGCATGCAAGAAATTAAACAAGTTCATGATACCGTTTACGGAAATCGTCGCTTGCTAGTGCGATTAATGAGAAGATAGAGCAGATGAATCGGCAGATGACGCAGCCACGATAAGCGTCCCCTGATCAACTAGTCGACATAGTCATTTGAGAGCTCGAGATGAGGTTGGTGGCCACAATGCAAACCTTCCGGAAGTTTCTCACTTGAAAAGGCAGACTGGTGTTGGTGGGACTGTGAAAATGATATGGGATCTTGAGCGGTGTGTGCAGATGTTAGCTAGTGTTTGCTGTAGTTGTGATATAGTGAGAGAGTTGGCTTATGTGGGCAGGGGAGGAGCTGGGGGATTGGAGAGGGCCTTGCGTTCATTACGATGCTATCGGGTTCCAGACAGCCCTCGGTTTTCAACACTTCTACAGTACCCCTCCTCCTGTGAAGCCATACAGTTGAAATGGAGGAAAAGAGTAGTTAAGGGCAGAAAAGGGGTTGTAGTTAAGGGAGGGAAAGGGATAGGGGGTACGTAGTTGCAGGATGCTGGAAACTTTACACTGCGACCATCATAACCGCTTAACTGCTCGCTTCAGTGACGGTGGTGCCAGAGGAAGAATTTAATGGCGATTACATACCCTGGCGGAGCAATTGAAATCAAATTACACCGCGGAACGGCAGCGGCGCGGCGGACCCCTTGAATTTTATTCTTGTTTCAGTAAACGACGACTATCAAAAGCTTTGTAAGAAGTACAATGACGGATGTTCAGTGCTCAATTGCAGCGTAGTAGCAGTTATAAATATTACTAGCGGGAAACCCGTATTTTGCTGGAAATACCACATATACAGTTATTGAAAAAACCCGTCATGACACCTACAGTTGCACGATTTTTTCGATGCCAATGAAGAACTGCCGGATGGCAACTGTAATAAAAACAGTTCGGTAACCAAACAAATCGGTTTCTAAGGATAGCGTAATTTATGAAGTAAACACATGTTTTGGAAGTTCTGACTTAGCCTACGTTCTGCGCCGTAACTCGCTATTCATTTTAAGACCAGTTCCATCAAAATCGGTTCGGCAGTTTATTGAGACCATAAATACATAAGTAAATGCACATTTATAAAAAGAGAACACATAAATAGATACAAACAAGCTTCCGAGTTTCGTAAATAGGATACCTATCTTTATACACATTCGACATTTGTAATTGAATAAGGTGAATAGAAAATATTAATTTGACCTCCTTCCCCCTCAAAATGTTGTTGCTTGGCTTTTCAAAATACAAGAAGTCGGGGGAAGAAATGTGCTGGCTCGCTGAGTAATTAACTTAGGTGAAGAGGCTGGGATCCAAGCACCAAGGTTGTCATACAAATATAATCAGTAGAGAAGTGTGCCGCCTTCAATAAAATCCTGATTGCTCATTAAAAAGGTGCATCAACCACTGCATCCGAGAAAAAAGAAATTGCCTCAACCTTGTGGTAAGCAAGGTGGGCACATAATATTTGTAATTAGTTACCTTTATCTGTTATTGATTTATTCGGATCTTTGCTAAATTGACTTTTTTCTTTTTTGCAGGTAAGAGAAACTTTGGTTTTCATGTCATCCGGCGTTGGTGAGTGAAATATTCGATGACCTTATTTTATGAAAGTTTATTTCGAGTTGACATGCATGATAATGAACAGTGTAATTTCAGATTCATTTTTTCCACATACACATATGTTTTTTACACATAACCGCATATGTTTCAAGTTGCTTCATAAACCAAAAAGAAAGTAGCTACCTTACACACAACAATCTGCAAACGTTTACTGTAACGATAATAACAACTGAATAAATGAACACTTCTCAATCGTTGAGTGACGAATGAAGATCTAAAGAACATTCTGAGTCTTTGAGTCTTCAATGCATTAGGGAATCAACTGGAGCACGAACCCCTCCATCTAGGTAAATTGTGATGGATGCGTCAAAAAGATCAATTCCATACGTGCTATACAAATTATTACTAAGCTGTCTAGCCCCCCCCCCCCCTCCATCACCTCTTCCATGAGATTTCTTCGAAAACTACTTCTTCAGCAAACACTCTTTTCAGTTATACTGAAAAGCAGCTCATTGAAAATCAACTTATTGAGACTTCAGTCATTTAATGCAAGAGATTTTCCAGCCTTTAGGAATGCCTTTAAAATCGTCCTTCCCATGTTTTCTTGGATTGAACTGTGCAGTCTGGGGGAACGGCCTCCTTATTTTTTTCTATTAAAATCGATGTAATTATCCGAAACTCTAGGGGAAGAAATGAGGCAGAAGAAATAGGAAGTCTTCATCTTTAAAAATTAAAGAACATTAGTAAAGAACAATAGTGAAAGTCGGATTCTCCCGGCTATGGTTAGTAGACCATTGTTTTCCTCAACCGTAGATGTGAACATTGATTCAAAACAAACGGGTTTCCCCATGTAATCAACGGTTACACTATTGTCAGTGAACATAGATTCACAGCTTTTCCATTAGACAATTCGATTCAAAGTATAAACATTGATTTTCACTTACTTACACACTAAATATTCATTTGCCCACAAAATGTTGATGATGATGAGATGAGAGTGATAACCAACAACCGTTGCTATGAGTATTTTCGTTACATTCCCGTTTTTCTCCGAATATACCTATTACTGCTTGATTTACTTTACTACTTCTTTCATTTTACACCTAGTTTTCTTTTTTCGTTAATAGTTTTGTTTATGTTCATAGTTTGTTTACTGATATTGTTGTTGTTACATATCGCCTGGTTATGGACGGGGAAGCGGGATCTTCTCGTAAACCAAAACCTTATCAGAAATTACAGTATTGCGAAAAAGAAATAATAGTGCGTATTGCGTAGTCAAGAATCTTCTGCCTCCTGTTATCTTGTGAGATTACGCTATAATGAAACCGGTATTTGAGGTCACTTATTTGACGCCACTTCTTTCAATTTGGACACTTAATGCGCACGCAAAAAATGAAGGTTTTCATTAAAACTTGAGTTTAAACTTTAGCGAAAACAAAAAGTTGGTTTCCTCTCTTGAATGTTTACTTAAAACTTAGAGAAGGGCGGGTTTTCCACAGGTAACGTAATATTTTTTCTCGCACGTGACCCACGTATTCCAGTGAGAATCCCACGGTCCGAATCAATCCCAGTTCATTCATCCCCAATAATTCAGAATATAAATATTGAATTCAACTTTTCTGGAATGTCCCTGTATACTTATAGCTCTTAAGGGCATATTGTACCCCCCCCCCCCCCCCGAAAATGGCGAATTTCGTGACCCATTATCTCAGCAACCCGCAGTCCGATTTTGATGATTTAAAAAAAAATAATTTAGGCCTAGTTAAGATCTTCAAATCTGCGGAAACAGATTTCGAAAATATGAATTAGGCGAACCACAATAAATTATCAAACTTTACGTTTTAGTTGCGGTTTGGCGTCACTTTGTTCACTCATGCCCGAACTATCTGACACATAATTTCAAAAAAACTGTTTCCGCATATTTTTGCATCTTGAATAGACAAATCTTTATAAAAAAAGAAAATGAAAATCGGTTCAGTGGTTCTCGAGATAATGGGTCAGATGCGTCAAAAAATGCAATTTTCAAGGAGAGCCGAAAAACAGAAACGTAACGAATTTAGCGTTTTCTCGTCGTTCTAATGAACTAAATTCTTGAAAAAAGTGGAAGTTATTCGATGGTGTTAGCAGATAATTGTGTCTTCCATGCTGTTATCGGTTAATCGTGTCTTCCATAGTGTTATCAGTCTTTTTATCGGTATCAAGCTTGTTTTTTCCTTTATTATTGTTTGTCAATGTCAGTTATGTAGTTTTGATTTCTCGTTCAAGGCGGGCGGCTTTTAAGCCTAATTTCAATATGTTCCTTTGAACTTTTAATATTGTTTAATATACCATTCTTTTCAGAATTGAATCTAGTTTTTTAAGACAAAAAAAAAAAGGCAAAAAAAATTTTTCTGGGGTACTATATGCCTTTAAGTATTTCAGTGACGCTACGATTTGAAGGGGTTAGTGAAAATCATCTCGAGACTCCTCTTATCTCTCCGAAAATGGTTTCTTCCGTTTTTCCGGAAGAAATTGTTCAAGTTACCCTCCCAGGTTACTCTCGCTTAAAAAATGCCAGGAGTCCCTCATTCCATGTATCAAGAGTCGGAGGGCTTTATCTCTAGCTTCACGCTCGCTGCCCCCTTCATTAGAGAGCTACCTTCCTACTTTCTCCCTCCTCATTTACGTCCCTAACCTCTCTCGCTATTTGGCTTGCTGTGTTTGATGTGGCGCTTTTACCAGATCCTAATTTCCTTTTAATATTCAACTCCTACCACACGAGAAAGTAAGGGATGTAACAAAAAACAACGACTGCTGCGTTGAATTCAAAAAATCAATTTTTCATGTTCTAAATAAATTTTATCATTATTTTTCAAATTTTGAAGTTACTTCTTATTAAAATCGGTTGAGAGTGTGGATGAAATAGGTATCATATGGAACACTAAAAATCGAGAGGATAGTTTCTGAATAAGAGTTGACATCCAACATATTTCTCTCTCACTACTGTAATACATTTGCTCATTTAAGGTCTACTTTCTGATTGTAAAAAAAAAAAAAAAAAAAAAAAAAAATCCGCATGTTATAGTTTGCTGATCTTCATTTTTTAATACAAATTGACGTATGAGGTAAGGATCTAAGTCCTAACGCTTGAGAAGCTCTTTGAGTAGAATACCTCAGAATACTGCCAAGAGCTTCAAACGGCATCTTAAGGAAAGGAAAGGGTAGGCAGCATCACGTCGTTACACTGACTGAATATTATGGAAAAATGATCATGAATAAAACGAGGGGTTTAAAAGTACCCAAATAAAAGTACCTAACCAATAGGATGATACATATATTACCTTATGCTGGAGATACCTAAGTCCAATGATGATGATTTCCATGGTTTTCAGAGCATGTGTGAATCACCAAGTGCAGAAATAGCTCATTCTTGTAAAAGTACCCAAAGGTACTTATTTACTTCTAGAGATGGAAAATTGTACCTAGTTACTTTTCTTTAGAGGAAGAACTCACCAAGTGCAGTTGGGTAGTTACACTTCATTTGCTTTCTCCGTGAACTTTTGATCTTGTACATTGTGGGGAACATCGACATAAAGATTCTAGAGTCATAAATTCATAGAAAAAGGGCATAGCCGTATGAAGGTAGACTCTACGCACAGTGCCAAAGTCAGCACAAAAAACGCTGCAAATTAAGGAGCACCCAAATATGATCAACTGATCAATCCAAATAGGTATTTTGGTTGAGAACCGATTTACGTGCTCTACGCATATCTCCTGAAATTCAATAATCGCTCTATCACCTTTGAAACACGCACACTCCAAAGCTTAGTAGAAATTCAAAATATGAATGCAAGCCAAATGAATGAAATTGAATAATAAACCCCAGTGAAAGAATTTGCAGCGTTTTTTATGGCTTTATGATTTTATGGCACTTGTGACACGTACATACAGCGTTTTGTTTTGTCTTGTGTCCAAGTGTGTATACCATATTCATACACAGCAAAAATGTTCTTGCCAAACGCGGGAAACAAACCCGAGAAACTGTGGTTGTGAGTCCTGCACGAAACCCATGCGCTACGGGTTGGTTTTACTTAGTTTATTTATAAAATTGAATAATAAACTCCAGTTAAAGCATTTGCAGCATAAGATCATGCCATACATCGGGAATGGTTTGAGCTACAGACCCGGAGAGGGGCTCATTCGATTACTCATGAAAAGTTCTTTAAAAAAGTCCATATTTAGGCCGCCTTGGTTTTTTTTGAGGTTTTTAGAAATTTTACAAGACTTTGACAATAATGGCACTTTAAATTAAGTTGGCTAAAGAATTGGGGCGTTGTCGGACCAATATGGATTTTTCCTGTAAATTTCAGATTTTTTGCTCCAGCCGTTTCGGAGATATCGTGCGTACGGCGTACGGCGGACGGACGGAAATTTTTTATTGCAGATTTGGATTCTAAACCCTTTGAAACGTAAACCATGAAATTTTCAGGGGGGGTTAGAATTTTTTTTTTTTTTTTCAAGAACGATTACAATGGTTTATTATTGAATAATAAACCAAAATGTGTCTGTGTATTCAATGAGAGATTGGCTGAATATCTTTCATTATCGAGCAAGGAATCGACTTGTTCGAGAGCTGAAATATATAATTTTGTTGATTTGAAATCAAATTGTCCCAACAACTAGTAAGCAATGGAACACGCAGTTCCGCGGAATACTTGTGGAATTTATTGCCATGCATTTCCAGATTGTAATACTCAGGCCGTGTCCTGACTAAACCAAAGTTTGTTAAAATTGACACCTCCTGATAAAATTCAAATTCTGTGACTAATTGTCCATCTTTTAACCTTGAAAACCGCATCACCTCCAAACCAAGTGCATAACCTACAAATATAGATTTTTCCCCATTTTTTCTGAGATACTTGTGATTTAACGCAAGCATCTAAAATTTGAATTTAATTTTCCCACACTTATAACATTTGTGACTTGGGTACGTTTACCTGGAAAAACCCCTGAAAATTTAATCATAGATATATATTTGTAGTGAAAACTAACGGTATAAACCTATTGAAGGTGTTGCAAATCAAAATCGATTGCATTTTCGATATCAAATAAGAGAATTCTTTGAAACATTGATTCGACTGTCAATTGTGGTGGCGTACAACTTTTGTAAAAAACCACATCGGTACTTCTGTAAGTTAGCTGCATACTATAGTTTCACATTATTCAATGCTTATCGATAGTGTTGCGAGTAACTTGAGCTTTATTTCGTGTCACTAGGAACTCTCTATAGTTTCTTTGTTCTCTATAAATAGAATTTGGTGTTTGTTCCAACAATATACTCAGTGCTATCGCTTGTATATATAATTGTGTATTGTTCCGAATAATCAATTCACTTAGTTAAACCGAGGGGTAATTGTGTCATCGACAATGTTTATATTCCATTACGGAATGCATGGGGCATGTAATCGATTTCGCTTGGATCTATTACGGTACAAATTCATCAACCGTTATAAGCTATCCAGGGATCTTAACTGAATAATTATCTACCTATCTGAATATTGAAAAGTAAGATGCAAAGTATTCCACAAATGTTTCTGGAATACTTCTGAATCGAAGAGCCATTCTGTGCAAATCACAGGTCCAGACATAATGTATAAAAGGGACTCAATCGTAAATTTGTATTTGTGTGTACAGATACATAGACTCCCAGGTAATAGATTAAAATCAATGAAATAGAATACAACTCTACCTAGAAGTCACAAGTTAAAGTACTTGTAACATAAGTTTACATAACGACCGTGATATCATGAAAATGGTAAGGACAAGGTATTCACATCAGCTGGTTCTATCGTGTTAATTTATGAGGGGATTGTTCCTGCGAATTAGCACTAGTTCTCAATCACATGCAAGTCAATTTTCTCTTATTCTCGTCAAAAGGACAAATATTTATGACTTAAAATACAAGAAGAAACTCTAGAACTTTTGAATCTCGATCCTGCAAATTTAGTTGGTGCACTGATGTACTCAGTTTTTTTTCCAATAGGTATTTGCACAGTTTGTGGTTCAAGTGGTATCTCATGGCGCGTTTTCTAGCTCCATTCGTCCCCCATTCAGTTGGTTCGGATCGAATGGAAACAACGTCAACTTACTCCCGCGAACTACGAAGCTCGTTGGAAACTTACGACAATGCCCAGAGATGAAGGTCCCTATTACGCCCCCTCAAGTTCCGGGCGGACCCTAGTGAATGGGTTCATCACGGCGTCATGGGAAGTCTTGTCTCCTTCGGCCTGCGAATTGTATTCAGGCTGTGCAAAGTGCGGTCGCGCGGAATCGAAATAGTGCGGCAAAAGGATACGCGGTTTTCAGTGGTATACGGTCGGTGTGACGAACATGTTTGGAGGGAACTAAATTAATGGAAAATCCGAGTATGTTTAAATAAACCTCTATTGTGTTGATTGTATTGCTATATCACGCAACACAATAGTTTTGGTTTATTATTCAATAATAAACCATTGTAATCGCTCTGGAAAAAAATTCTAACCCCCCTGAAAATTTCATGGTTTACGTTTCAAAGGGTGTAGAATCCGAATCTGCAATAAAAAATTTTCCGTCCGTCCGCCGTACGCACGATATCTCCGAAACGGCTGGAGCAAAAAATCTGAAATTTTCAGGAAAAATCCATCTTGGTCCGACGACGCCCTAATTATTGAGCCAGCTCCCTCAATCAATTTAAAGTGCAATTTAAGGGCTATAAAAGTTTTGTAAAATCCCTGAAAACCTCAAAACTAGTCGAATCGGCCTAAATATTTTCCTATTTGAAGAACATACCATTAGGAATCGAATGAGCCCTTCCCCACGTCCGTAGGTCAAACCATTCCCGATGTATGGCCCGATTTATGGTGCCAACATTTGCGTTTTTTGGTTTATTATTGTTTGTTTGTAACCTAGTGATGTCCGGCCGATAGCGTAGAGTTGTAGTGAATGTGGATACTGGAGTGATAGCCGATGTGAATACTTGTAGTGTAGTTAGTAGCCGATACAAGCATTCTGATAATATATAGGTAAATATTATTCAATATTATTACTGGGGTTTATTATTCAATATTATTACTGGGGTAAAAAAGTATTCTTTCACTGCGGTTTATTATTCAATTGGCTTGCGTTCATGATTTGAATCTTACTGAGCTTCGGAGTGTGCGTGTTTTACAGGTGATAAAGCGATTATTGAATTTCAGGAGATATGCATAGACGACGTAAATCGGTTCTCATCCAAAACACCTATTTGGATTGATCAGTTGATGATATTTGTGTGCCCCTCTACATCTGTCTACCTTCGGCTACATCGTTTAAATTTGGATTTGGGGAAGTTTTAACGCAATACGAGTGCCAAAGGACTTGATAAATTATATATGTTTTTATTGTGGGGGGGGGGGGGGGTATTGAGGTTCAATAAAAAAACGCTGCAAATTCTTTCACTGGGGTTTATTATTCAATCCGCTTGCGTTCATGATTTGAATTTCTAATGAGCTTTGGAGTCTGCGTGTTTCACAGGATAGGGCGATTATTGAATTTCAGGAGGCACACAAATATGATCAACTGATCAATCCAAATAGGTATTTTGGTCGAGAACAGATTCACGTGCTCCATGTATATCTCCTGAAATTCAATAATCGCCCTATCCTGTGAAACACGCAGACTCCAAAGCTTAGTAGAAATTCAAATCATGAACGCAAGCCGATTGAATAATAAACCACAGTGAAAGAATTTGCAGCGTTTTTTAAAGACATTGCTACGTGCGCGCACACGTTTGGAAAAAGATAAGTATTTAAATTAGTTATACCGAGAAAAAACTTGTGACAATGAGGGTGATTCAATTATTATTCAAAATTAAACAGAGCATAGCACTCTAAAAATGTTATATTATTCCTTTATTAGGATGCACTCCTATGCATATTACCAGTGTAATGATAATTTATAAACATAACCGCCTGAATATCTTATCCACATTCAACTAAAAGACCTACCATAAGAAAATGAATGTAATATAATAAACAGTAAATAACAGAACTATCAACGTTTCAACAGTTCACTGTAGGAAACAAAAGCTTTAAATAACTTAATTACTTGACAAGGGAATTACATTGTAAGTGAGCATTTCTGCTGATTCGGTCGATAAATTAATGTTCACAAATAATGGTAGTAATGAGGATAACACAAGCTTAAACATCCAACATTCCCATATTTTGAATGTCCCGATTTTTTTTAGACGTGGCAGGGAGGAAAAATAACATCAAAGTCGTTGAGTCTTATAAGGAAACAGGGCGACATGGTGAAATTTGATACTGCTCTGGTGTGCTGCTCACTGGCATAGATTATTTTCAGGCATTTCTGCGTAGGATAATGAATCTAAGTACCCTATTTGTGGGTTCTGCCAACACGATTTTGGTGCTGAAGAGCGTACTATTGCTTCCGAGTCTACTAAGGTAGCATTGTTTTCACTTTCGGAATGTGAAAATTTTTTTGTCTCCAAAATCAAAAATTCCACTCGCATTTTGCGTTTTAGACCTTTCTGAACAATTTTGGTTCCGTGTCTGTCTCTGTGTGTCTGTCTGTCTATCAGCAAATCCTTGTTACGGGCAAAACTACACGAAGTTATTGTCCGATTTTGATGAAATTTTCAGGGATTGTGCGGGTTGGGGTGTAGATGGTCCCCTATGAGTTTCATGACGCCCGGATCAATAGTAGCCTCTGCGCATGCGCAAACGTGAAATCCTTGTTACGCGCATAACTCTGGGAGTTCTTGACCAATTTCGATGAAATTTCCAGGGATTGTTCGTTTCGATGTGTAGATGGTCCCCTATGAGTTTCATGACCCCCGGATCAATAGTAGTCTCTGCGCATGCGCAAACGTGAAATCCTTGCCACAAGCATAACTCCGGGAGTTCTTGACCGATTTCGATGAAATTTTCAGGGGTTGTTCGGACTTATTAGGTATATTTGATAGTTTGTTCAATAGTTGAACATGCCTACCTTTATTTTCTCAAGTTATGCTCCTGCATAACAATAAATTTACCCTAATTCAATATTTACTTCGCCTAATTGAACGAAGTTCTTTAGTCAATAATAATTTCAGTCATGTTATGGATACGAGGAAGCTATGTGCCACAACCACTTGGCAGACGTTTTTGACTTGTCCCGGAATTGTGCGAACAAGTTAATCGTTCAATCAATGACAGAAAATCTCACAACGGACATTCAAACTTTATGGATGATTAAAAAGAAGCAATATGGAGTTAAGCTCCGATGTTCTCGACCACTGAACTGAGGAGTAACTAGATGAAATGTGAATATTCGTGGCTGAGAAGTCAAGAATCCATTAGACTAAAAATGGCTGATTAACGAAAAACACAAGAATAAAATGGATGTATCCTGATGTACGCAGTAAACGTTCAGGGATGGTATGTAATCCCTACTTGTTTCTTACTACTGCACACCAAACATAGGGAAATCATTAATTGTACACATTAATTGAACAGTAAATTTAAACACTGAATGAGTACTACATTTAAACCATGAATGGGCAGTTGGAGAGGATGAAAATTCGTCAACATGACTGAATAACTGATGATCAAATTGAATGGTCTGAGAAGGTTAAAACAATTGAATAAAACGGATATATGAAATAATAGAAAAATGTATCTGTGATGTATTCAGTAAACGTTCAGGGTCAAAATGGTATGCACTCCGCCGGCTTCCTACTTGTTTCTTACTATGACTTTGCACACCAAACATAGGGACATCATTAATTGTACACATCAATTAAACAGTAAATTTAAACACTGAATGAGTACTACATTTAAACCATGAATGGGCAGTTGGAGAGGGGAAAATTCGTCAACATGACTTCGAATGGTCTGAAGGTCAAATTGAATGATTTTTTTCGTCATTATAAATATATAGGCTCTAAAGGGCTATTTAATAAAGCAATAATAACCATTTTTGTGTTAAAGCTGAAAGGGTTTTTTGTTACCAGGGTTTTTTCGAAGCCATCTGAAGGGCAAAGCTTGATTGAATTATTCGACACTTGAAAACACGCTTGGGAATCGTGGCATATAAAATGTATCTGGGTTAGATTTTGCGTGCAGATTAGGTCGGTACTTGGTGGCAAGTCAACGGTTAAGATCTGCCGGGGTTCCACTGGTGATAACGAATTGCATGCTTAGCAATTCAAACCCACCACTGATGTTGGTAAATACCACCTAATGAAGTAACACTTGAGTGACGTTTTGGAACATTGTTTTCAACAATGAACTGTTTTAATCTTCTAATTCGCTACTACTGATACATTGCACGAATTTGGTAGAAAGTTATGTAATACTGATATAAGTACCGATATGATACTATGTATTTGGAATATTTCATAGATCTCGACTTTTTAATATTTCATTTTTTCATATTTGCGGTTCCCTTAACATAACCCAAATTCTCTCTTGATTTCATATCGGACCTACATCAGATTCAATAAATCTATATAAACTCCAATCCGATTTGTTATTCATAAAAATACCCAATTCACCATTAATTTCTATTTTCAAGTTTAAATTATTGAAATAGTAAATTAGTCTTTTGGGGTAGCAATAAGTGTCGATTATCATGGATAATTCCAACACTATTTCATGGTTTTAGGACAAATTACCCTCTCACTTCTTGAAATGTTCGAAAACTGGGTGTATTGAAGACCTGAACAATAATCAGAAACATTTTAGAAGTGAAATTAATAACATATTGAGTATTTCTAAGACAATCGAGTATTTCACAATCTTGAAGTTGGATCTTATCAATTTGGTACTTATGCTTAATAATCTAGTTACTTGATGTTAGGGTGGTCTGATACTGTTGAGGCAATTTTATATGCCGTTGTTTAGACCTAAATTAATAAAGAAAAACGATTCACAGACAATATTTGTGAATAACACATTTTTACCCCATATTTTTCGAATGTAGTCACTGTACAAGATTGTGTTGGGCAAAAAATTGTGGTTATTAAAACTGGTTCGTGGTTATAATATTGTAATGCGCCGAAATCATTTCGGGAGTGGTCAGACTCTGCGTCAGTTGCAACAGTATCTACCGGTCTGGTAATAATACAGTGACAAGGCAAATTGAATTAAATTATTCCAGCGGTTTACTCGAATAAAGGAATTTTCGAGAGACCTTCATCCGAGGCGGGTCCTCCCAATACCCGCCCCCTGTCGTTGAATATTGGACAAGGGTTTAATATTACATTTCGGACCCGATATTTCGGACTCCGCCCCAGGGGTGGTGGGCAGTGGAATGGGTGAGAGAGTGAGGAGAGGAAGAGAGAGGGTGAATGAGAGAAAGTAGAGAGAGTGAGAGAGAGAGAGAGGGAAGAGATGGGGTGAGAGAGATGGATACAGAGGGGAGAGTGAGAGAGAGAGCGAAAGAGAGACCGGAAAAGCTGGTTGTTCTCTGGGAGTTGGTCCTTTCGGCAAGTTGGATGCCACTGGGAGAACTCCCAGAAGTTTCCTCCAGAAACCGTCATAACTTGAGGGGCGCTGGTTCCCAAGCGACAAGAAGTTTGTGTACCTTACCCTCAATCTTCTCTTTCTAACTCGATACCCCTTCCCCAGCATCCTACCATCCTTACTACCCCTCTGGCCAATGAAATCTACCGGACCCTTCGGACGACCACAAAATTGTTAAAAGATGAATATGATATTCACTGTTGACCTGCAGCACTTGCCATTTACCTTTCACCTTGTCTGGGCTTGCCCAAATCCATTTCTCTTAGTTACTTTAACCATTGTACGCAGTATATTTGATTACGGGAGATTGCTTAGTTGAAAACAAAATTGTCAATGCCCAGCCAGGCTATGCAATACTGTTTGGCATCGGACTTTATAATTAGTTCATTTATACAGATACTTTAAACTCGAACTTAGTACAAGTAATCGTATAATTTCTAGTTATAGCTTATACTTTAATGTCACAGATATCTATTATAAACCCACTTTTTTCTGGTAAAACTAAAGCTCTGGCAAAAATAAAAGTTAGGACATATTACTAAACCTTAGAACGCTGCAAATTCTCTCACTGGGGTTTATTATTCAATTTCATTCATTTTTCTTGCATTCATGATTTGAATTTCTACTAAGCTTTGGAGTGTGCGTGTTTCAAGGTGATAGAGCGATTATTGAATTTCAGGAGTCACACAAATATGAAATACTGATCAATCCAAATAGGTATTTTGGTTGAGAACTGATTTAAGTGCTCTATGCATACCTCCTGAAATTCAATAAATGCTCTTTATTATACTCTTATTTTTTGCTCCAGCCGTTTGGGAGAAATCGTGCGTAAGGTGTACGGCGGACGGACGGAAAATTTTTAATTGCAGATTTGGATTCTACACCCTTTGAAACGTAAACCATTAAAATTTGAGGGGGGTTAGAAATTTTGTTTCAAGAGCGATTGCAATGGCTTATTATTGAATAATAAAGCAGAAGTCACGATTAAAATGCTTGCACGGATATTCTCATGATCCATCAGAGCTCATACCTGTGTCCCCACCCCAGAAATATCCGGTACTATTCTGCCCAATTAAATCCGTTCTTTTGGGAGGAGTTCATTATGTTAGCCACAACTAGTTTGGAGACAGCTGTTGAACTGAGGGAAAATGTTAGAATTTGTGGTTTCAACTGTAGAATGAGTGACTCTTATAGAATAAGTAAAGCTATTGGTTGTTTGGTTATAGAATAAGTTTTGCGTATTGGTTCTTCTCATGTACGATTTCTGAGTGTGAATTACGGAACGATGTTTTACAAGCTTTCTTCATGATTAAAACGGAGTAAGATGGAACGTTGTCTATATTTCACGAAAGTAAAGAGTTACACTGTTAAATCGATTTCGACGGTTAGGTCATCATCAGTAACAAACATGAACCGTCAAAATCGATTTAACAGTGTAACTCTTACTTTCGTGGAAATATAGACAACGTTCCATCTTACTCCGTTTTTATTTGAAATGGGTTTCCACAACTTCGTGGCGAGTGACTTAGTCCGTTTCTTCATGATTATTTCTTCAATCACAACTATGGGCACTGAGAAACTTTATGTAAAAGAAATAGATGTTTCTCAGGGCCGAACTTCTGCATTCCGATTGGAGTAGAGAAACAGCAGTTTTTATTTTTCACCATATCGAGCGATAAGACAGCCCTGGACTATGAAAAGTAAAAGAAAAAGCTTGCGACTGGATAAATATACGAAAGAAATATTATGTCTCGTAGTAAACAGCCTCAAGTTGGCCCGTCATGAATAAGATGATCGATATCTCGGGACAGAAGCAGCTTGAAAGAGTTTTCAGCAGAGCGAGAGGGGAGCCGTCTGGGTAGAGGGAGTCTCAGAAGTGGGACACCGAGAAGGCGGACTGTAGCTGGGGCCATTGTGATGGGAGTTGGGCGAGGATTTATGGTATGGCCGGGTGCCAGGCGGTATTGGATTAGGGTGTTCCTTTGGCTTCCAACCCCATCCACCCCGAATAGTATTACAGGCGCTGTTTCGGAGTCGAGAAAAAAAAACCCATAATGCAACTTGCAGGTCAGTGTACACGATGTGCAGTAATGCTTACCAATATGGCACTACCACGGTTTTAAAAACTTAGATGATTCGTCCTCAATTTCATGTTCGCTATTCTCTCATTTTCTCAGCATGTGAAGAATTAAGATTGCCTTACGTAACCAGCACGTAACAAGTTTACCCCAAACACAGAAAATAACTAAAGTATACAAATTTTCAACTTTATTTCTGGCTCTTAACATAATTTTTCTCCGAGTCACTTATTACTTACAATCAATGAAAAAATAAAACTAATTGAAATCTCCATTTCGGTTATTATTCAATAATAAACCATTGTAATCGCTCTGGAAAAAAAAAATTCTAACCCCCCTGAAAATTTCATGGTTTACGTTTCAAAGGGTGTAGAATCCGAATCTGCAATAAAAAATTTTCCGTCCGTCCGCCGTACGCACGATATCTCCGAAACGGCTGGAGCAAAAAATCTGAAATTTTCAGGAAAAATCCATCTTGGTCCGACGACGCCCCAATTCTTGAGCCAGCTCTCTCACTCAATTTAAAGTGCCCTTTAAGGGCTGTAAAAGTTTTGTAAAATCCCTGAAAACCTCAAAACTAGTCGAATCGGCCTAAATATTTTCCTATTTGAAGAACATACCATGAGGAATCGAACGAGCCCTTCCCCACGTCCGTAGGTCAAACCATTCCCGATGTATGGCCCGATTTATGGTGCCAACATTTGCGTTTTTTCGTTTATTATTGTTTGTTTGTAACCTAGTGATGTCCGGCCGATAGCGTCGAGTTGTAGTGAATGTGGATACTGGAGTGATAGCCGATGTGAATACTTGTAGTGTAGTTAGTAGCCGATACACGGGTTGAAGCATTCTGATATGCATGAAACGCTGATAATATATAGGTAAATATTATTCAATATTATTACTGGGGTAAATAAGTATTCTTTCACTGGGGTTTATTATTCAATTGGCTTGCGTTCATGATTTGAATCTTACTAAGCTTCGGAGTGTGCGTGTTTTACAGGTGATAGAGCGATTATTGAATTTCAGGAGATATGCATAGACCACGAGAATCGGTTCTCATCCAAAACACCTATTCGGATTGATCAGTTGATGATATTTGTGTGGCCCCTCTACATCTGTCTACCTTTGGCTACATCGTTTAAATTTGGATTTGGGGAAGTTTTAACGCAATACGAGTGCCAAAGGACTTGATAAATTATAGATGTTTTTATGTGTGTGGGGGGGGGGGTATTGAGGTTCAATAAAAAAACGCTGCAAATTCTTTCACTGGGGTTTATTATTCAATTGGCTTGCGTTCATGATTTGAATTTCTACTAAGCTTTGGAGTCTGCGTGTTTCACAGGTGGTAGAGCGGTTATTGAATTTCAGGAGGCACACAAATATGATCAACTGATCAATCCAAATAGGTATTTTGGTCGAGAACAGATTCACGTGCTCCATGTATATCTCCTGAAGTTCAATAATCGCCCTATCCTGTGAAACACGCACACTCCAAAGCTTAGTAGAAATTCAAATCATGAACGCAAGCCAATTGAATAATAAACCCCGGTGAAAGAATTTGCAGCGTTTTTTAGCACGTTTACTCTTGTCACAGTAATAACTGCTAGCATAAATCTCATTCTAATTATCTTTTCGTTCTGTGGAGAAGCACAGAGAGAGCACACAGTAGCTAGATGCTTGGAGACTGAAGTGTGTGATGATGATGTCTGAGAAGAGAATAGAAAGTACCCAAAACCACCAGATCTATCAGGGTGAGAGTATTCGGTCAAACTGTAGCTCCTCTATGTGATATCATCTATCATGATACAATTTTGAGGGGAAAACACTTGTCGAAAAATGTTGTTTAACTGTGAAAGCCCAGATTTATTACTTTCTAAGAACTATACAAACGATAGGACAGTTGCTATTTTAACTCCACTTAATATTGTCACAAGTTTTCTGGAATTTACTCTAATCAGTATACATTTCAGAAACTGATTCGTACAGCTATTAGAGATGTATTTCATGGGTACCCCTTCAACACCATAAACACAGTACTATAATCTGCGCTCTCATCAGACCTTTCCGAACTTGATTGTTCCACTGCCACAGTGCTACCCTAACGTGGGGGGTCGACAGATCTGGAATTCTCCGGAAACAAGTATTCATACACTTTACATGAAGCAGTAGCTTCCAAAATGAGGAAGCACCAGCACTTCGCAAACACTATTGAGTATTTTGTAGTTATTGGACTCTCAAAATAGCAAATGCAAGTGAGATCCAATCAAAAAAGAAAGAAAAATCACAATAAATGCATTTTTTTTTAATTTGAGGTTGTGCGGACTATTGCGGATTGAGAGCGGGAACGATGAGTTGCGAGTTTATTGGAAGACAAAGCAATTAGCGCTTCGGAGGACGACCACCTCTTCTCCGGCCCTCCACACCACTAATGGTTTCCCGGCTCTTTTATACCCGCCGTTATCCGGACAGTTTCAACGCGAAAACCGCCGTTCCCCTGGATTTACCCGGTTATTGTTTTGAATCGAGGCCTCGGTCTCTGTGAGGGACGATGACGCAGAGACTAGATGTAGTTGTCCCGGAGGTATAAAAAAAAAGGAAAAAGGGAATCAGGGGAGGGGACTAGGATTCGCTCATGGGTCGAGGGTTTGTGTAAATAGAGCATTTTATTCCGATGCAGGGCTTCACCAAGTTGCGCCTAGTTTTTATCGTATACTCGCAATGTTATTTTCCCATCTATTCTGGCTTTGCATTTCTTGGTGTGAACCAAAATAAAATTTTTAGTGCTAGGAAGCAAGGCACTGAAGACTCCATGGACGGCGTATTCAACTGTCGATAAGCCCACAAGGAAAACATGATCTCATACAGTTTTTAGGTAATTCAATTACACTAAGATGACACATTAAAGTGTAGGAATATATTTAATAACTACCAGGAGTGGGAATCGTCAAAGGAACACATAAGAATAGCGGAGGGGGCCTTTGATGACATTCGGTGAAATTCAACTCTGACTGTTATTCAACAACATGGCATTGAGTGTTGATGGCCATACAAGCTATCCATTTTGGTGATACAATTGTCAAAAGAGAATTCGATAACTCCTTGACCTCATTCTGCCAATCGCCCTACTCGGCCTTGGCAGTCCACACCCTCAGCGGTTTTATGTTTCTCTACTGATCCCCTTTACAATTTTACCACACTAGCTATGCCCATATTTGTTTTCATTTTTTAAGTGTTTGTAACAACATTATTTACCTATAATATACCGCAATATACCCAACACGTTATTGCACGAGCTCCATTAAATTCGGTGTTTCCTGCACCACTTTACTATTGATCCTACATTACAGCTTCATTTAGCTTCTTTACTTGTTATTTGAACGAAAGTTGTTCCAAGTTCCCCTTTATGTTAGTTTTTAAACTCTATTTCCCTCATTCCTAAAACATTGGAGGGAGCATTACATTCTGGGTAAAGGAAAATCATTCCAACAACTGAAGTCCTTCTGTTAGAAAATTGCCTTTAGATTATTTCTATACTTTAATTTCGCTTCTTTTCCTGAACATTAGGTACGAGTGATTGATTAAAAACTGTCCCAATTTTATTAATTTTCAAATTAGTTTTTTTTAACAGTGAACTTTTACTGTCGGTCTTGACATTACAGTTATGCAAGTAACAGAATATAGTAACCGTAGGTTATTTAACGTGGTACTTTCATTAGGTGCAGCCCATTGGCTGTCCAAATTAGTAGAATTACTAAATTACTCATGGCTGTTTAGGAAGAATAGGCAGACGAACCAAGTTTATAATGGGAATAGTCCCCGAAATGATGCAACAATGTTATTCTACTATTTACGTAATTTGCATCGTGTAAGTTGTCTGTGTATTTTTGATTTTAACATATTTTTCGACATATTTTCGCATAATTTTAGTTGGCATACCTACGATGAGAAGAGGTTATAGTTGTTCATGCATTGCTTTAATGTATTCTGGATAATTTTAGAATGACCATGTGAATTAGTTCCCTTAGTGGGCTGCTGAAGCATTCTCATACCATGGTATTTGAAAATCAGTCCCTTCAGACCCTGATATTAAGAGAGCCTGTTCCACAAATATCACCTCAGGTACGGTCTAAGTGGCAAGGTCTAGATCTAAGAAAACTACGAGTGAACTCCTTCCTGAATCCCAAACTATTTGACCAGGGGTAACCTAATGCTTAAACTCCACAAGGACAGCCCGCTTAAGTGGAATCCGCTTGTAATGTGGAATTGGCTAACACAACAGCCTTACTCCACACGACGTAACACCCATTTGAATACTGAGTAAGCAACAACTTCTCAGCAATCACAATATTGTTGGAGGACTCCTGCATTTCAGATCACGCGTGGAACCCCTTGATGATAGCGGAACCGGGGAAGCAAACAAAGCCTCCCACCGTCGCTTACCCCGATTCGCCTCTAATACAACAGACTGTTCCCCCTATTAGTTGACCCAGTTGCCAGTATTAGAACAGCCAGCCGAAGAGGATAATGTGGTGGGAACAGGAATTTGATTTAATGAGTCAAGACCTGATTTCTGATGTGCGGCCGCATCTCTACACCGTCGCGTTAATGTGCAAATACCCCAAATCCCTCTAAACCCGCCCACTAAATCGTCACAACTTGTTGGAATAGGGGGAAGGATCCTAAATACAGGGTAACTATATTTGGAATCTGATCCTTTGCAAAATCCAGGAGAAACAATAGCCATGGTTTTTCTTCTGAGAGATTAAAGAAAATATAATTCCGTTTATCATGTAGTCAGAATAGTTACAACCACGGATACTACAAGAGACGGTAGAGGTCATTAGGGAGCGAGTTGGGGAATCCCCTTGGCTGGTGACGTAGTTGGTGACCACTGAGAATACCTGGCGGCCTCAGTCCTTTCCTGATCTCTTCAAGGCAACTTCTCCCGTCTGCTCTTCGAACAGTTTTGATTTTTGTATTGATTAAAATGGTGTGCTGTGCTGTGTGGGGTTGTGCTAACCACGGCAAATAGGCAGACGAGTTAGGAGTGAGCTTCCACCAATTTAACAAGGAACCGATGGAAGGAAAAAATGGATCAATTCCTGTAAACGAAGCGACACGTTTTCTACTGACTTGGCTCGAGTTTGTTCAATTCATTTTGATTATGAGCGCGATTTGAGACGCGAGCTTATGAACCTTCCTTCGAAGAAAAAACTAAAAATAGACGCGATCCCCCACTTTGCAGTTACCTAAAACATTAGTCAATAAGGAGCATGAGACGAAATCTAGTACAATAGCACGTAAAAGACGAGCGGAAAATCGGGACGTTCGAAAAGAAGTTCAGCAGCTTTATGCACATCAGGAGAACTACTGGAAAGAAATAACGTTGAATGTACAGAAGTGAGTGAACAGATAATTGAACAATGAATTGCTCGTTTTGACAGCAGAAAATCGCCGGCTGAAAGAGCAGATAGAAAATTCCAACGAAAAACAGTACTTTGCGGAAGAAGAAATTGCCCAGTTGAAGAAATTTCCTCAAGTCTTTGAAGGAACTCTTTCAACCAGTCAGCTGCAAGCTGGAACTAAAGGAAGGTGCACAAATTGGTCACATGATGATCCAGCGAAAGCTGTAACTCTCCGATGCATATCATACAAGGCCTTGGCTTTTGTGAGAGATGTTTTAAACTATCCTATACCCAGTGAGGTAACAATAAAACGGCACCTACGTAAGATATCAGTAAGTCCTGGTCTTATTGAACTAAGTTTGAGTGTTCTCCAAGCACAAGCTTCCACGTTCACAACTCTCGAGAAAGAATTAATCCTCAGTTTTGACGAAATGAGTGTGAATAGCGACTTGTGTTTTGACCAAGCAACAGAAGTTATAAGAATGTTCAAGTTGCAGTTGTAAGAAGTTTGATAGGGAAATGGACCTGTACACTACTATTTGAGGCGTTTGGGATCAAAACTAGACAACTAAACAAAACCAAATTCTATAGGAGAAGCCAAAACGAGTATGGGGCTGTAATGGCGTATGTCCATTTTTGAAACTAACCCTACGCTGATTATAAATTTTCTTGCAAATTACTCTAAAAAGTTATTGCATCCTTTCAATATTCGAACTTTGAATACTATGGTATTTCACTTACCTAATTACAGTTAATGGGTGGGGGAAGTGAAAAAAAATCAGGATTAATTTAAATAGATTTCAGTCTTTATTAGATCGTTTTCAAAAGTCTTTATTTATGAAAGAAGAGCTGACAAATGTCTGTCTTTATTGTTACCAAACATTCTAACATGGGAACGGTAAAAAATACATATTCTGTATTTAAAACAATATACCTACAAGAATATATATTTTTTCAACTTCCAAGAAGAACGAGTCCTGCTTTTAATATTACAAGAGGGTGTTTCTAAAATAAACGCACTTAGATTAGTGAAAAAAATAACTAAGCGGCTCAAAACCCTTATTTTTTAAATTCTGAACAACTGGTAACGCCAACTGCTAGTCTCCAATCTATATCTGGAATTAAAATTTCAGTTTTAATTTTAATATTTTCTAAATTCTAAATATACAAAAGCTGGAACAAAATGTGTCAAAGTCTATTGACACTTTTTCTAACACAATAACAAACAATATAACTAATTTTAAAATTTTAAAGAGAATGACTCTTACGTCCAAAATTGAAAAGTCTTCAGTCTATATCTGGAATTAAAATTTCAGTCTTAATTTTAACACCCAATCTTTTGAGAGCACAAAAATGCCAGTAAGGACTTGAAAAAATTAGCTTCAGAAATTTTGGAGTTGTCCGGTTTTGATCCCAAACTCCTCATTAAGACACTATCACCACAAAAGAACTCTTTTTTGAAATTATTACAGCGGTTGAAACTAGAGGACTTCGAGTTGGTCACCAACTACGTCATCACTCGAGGCGCGGCCACTTTCAATTTTGTCGTGATCCCTACCGCCTCTTTTAGTATCCGTGGATACAACCATGTCCGTGATCCGAACATTTACAGAATGTATGAATACGTTGGTTGACCTGTCTCGCATATGAACTCTCCAGCAGATAGCCATCTGGTTCTATTCGCACAGGATAAGCTCAGTCAATAATAGGGGGAAATAGGGCTAGTTGCCTTGAATTTCAAACCACAACATCACATACAAACTATCTAGACTAGTTCTAATCCTATGTTATGTAACCGAATAAAAGAGAGTACTCTACGATGTCCATGGTTAGCAAGAGTTGTAGTGAGGTGCACATTACAGGGCCGGTTTGCTATGGTGAAAAATGAATTTTCCTCGAACGATCTGAAAGTAATGCATTCAATGCCACAGCAAGTAAGAAGCAACGTCGTCATCAGGCGTTGATGTTCGACCGGACAAACCTTACCTTCAACTTTTTAGATTAATTCTGCTTCTGACCCTCATGTCCTCAGGCAGTAGCATTGCTATCAATTTCGGGTGGTGGAAACATTGTTTTGTTAAAGTTAACGTCTACCTGTGTATTCGGGCTTGACTCTGGCAAGTTTCATAACAAGCTCGGTTTCTACATTTTTCATTAAATTCTTATAACATTTCAAGGAAAATGGGGTTGGACAGTAGGTGGTCCCGTTATAGCTTCATCGCTCCCAGTTCAATAGTTTTCACTACACATATCCAAACTTGAGATCCATCTAAGGTTATTTTTTCAATGGCTATTCGTCAATTGGGAATAATAGTGGAGATGAAAAATGTGATATCCGAATACGAGTTCGCGATTTTACGCTCCACCTTCCCTGTTTCATGTGATCGTATTCACCCGCTGTGAAACTCCACAAGAATATCATACATGAATGATCTTACGAATTGACAAAAATGGAATTACGTTAAAGAACCAAATGAAATGTGTAATATCTTGAAATCAAAATATTATTTGGAATAAGTTCCGCAATAAAATTGGAAGTTGGAACTTTGTTTGAAAAAAGAAATCAGCTGAAATTGCAAATAGTTTAACACAAACATAATATCACAATCTAGGTCAATTCGCTGGTACAGTTTAATATGTTTCTGTATTCCAACCCCTAGTAGATAATATAATATAATATTATTATGTTCTCATTACGTATGAAATTTGATTTTTTTCTAAAAATATTTTCTGGTCTTTCAGTATTGAAATTTAATATCGGTGGCGGACCAAATACTCCTGCGTTTTCCAATGAAACTAATATGACCTTCACTGAAAATTAATTTCACCAAAATAACAGTCTACCGTATAATTCACTCATTAAAATAAATTAATTGGTGGTTCTGGCAAACTTGAAATTACAAAATACTCATACCAAACACAAGTGGTAGATAATGGATAATATCGCTCCAAAATATTATTTACATTCAAAGCGGCGGACGTCAAAGTTAATTCTCAGTACTAAAAAAAAGTTGAGCTGAAAACGTGCTGCAGTAATTGATATGTACTGCCGGAATTGTTGGGACATCATTATTGAAATTCCCCGTTCTGGTGGAAGCCGTGGAGTTTTATGGTAGAGATGCAACAGTAAAGCGTGTTCACTAATGATGATATAAATTTATCTCATTCAGATCTCTTCTTGCGGGATCAACCCTGCAGCTTCAGATAATTATCGCTTCGTAAATGAATCGATCATTTTATTTGAAGTGAAGAATGCGTATTCATTCAGTTTTAATAGAATCGTTGAGCTATTTGGCTCTTGAAACTATATTTGTTCCATGTTCCACTTGTTTAGGTAATGGGATCGGAATTCACCTGCATTTTGAACGTGTTGCAAAATGGCTCAAAACTGTGAGAGATAAACAAAAAATACAACTATCATCATTTGAATGAATCAAAATTGCATTGATGAGAGTTAAACGAACCAAACTGCAATCTAGACAATAAAAAGCCTCCTGTGTTCCAAATAACACATGATTTTATTTCAGAATCAATCCCCGGAACGAAATCTACAGTAAAAACGCTTAATAAAACAGTTTCACATCTCTTACTAAACAAAAACACCGCACAAGCTTAGGGACGGCGCAGAAGATTAAAACGTCAACTCTAACTCATACTTTCTATAAATAAAAACGGAGTAAGATAGAACGTAGTCTATATTTCTACGAAAGTAACTAACATGAACTGAAAGTACATCATAGAAAGCATATCTTATATAGGATGGAGTGAGAGGAGATTGAATCCTATTGGCTCGAGGAAGTGAAAGAGGCGGGGAGGACCAACCAATGCCACTCAAGGCTTACAAAGTGAAAGGGGCACAAACAGTATCATTATGGAGAGGCGGAGCCAAACTTATTGCCAGAAAGAACCCAATAATGGTAAAAATATTTTGAGGAATCATCATTTAAACATTTTCCTGACCAAACACTTTTAACAATTTCGAATTTTTCTAGTACCTACATCCAACATACTTCTCTTTGAGCAAAAGTGAGGAAATTCTACTTATTGCCTGTTTGTCAGATCAAAACTGAAGCTATGATTGGATTCATTCAGATGACTTGCAAAGGCAGAATCACCTTTGTTGTCCCTGAAATCCTTTTCATGCTCTTTTATTCGTTCCCTAAATTTCCTACCAGTTTGACCACAGTACTCAAGCCCACATGAATATTTTAGTTTATAAATCCCACCCTTAACCGTACCCAAAGAAGATTTGAGATTATTTTTACTCTTCTTAAACCCGGAATTTTACCGAGTTTATCCGAAATTTTTCCATAAGGTATACTAATCCACTTTTTCTCTTCCAACTCAATTTCTCTCACTAAATTACATGCCCCTTCCCTACTATTTTTTCCCAAGAATCTTATTCCAAATAAAATCAACAAGTTCTCCCCCATATCCATTACTTACTGCTATACTTTTAATAACAGATTTTTCTTTCAATAAATTTTGATCATTCATTGGTATGGACAGTGCCCTATTGATCATACTATGGAAGGCGGCATGTTTATGAACTAAAGGATGATTTGAAGTGCTATGAATAGTTATATCACTGTAGGTATTTTTTCTATAAATGGAGAAATCATGCTTTTGTTAATTAATGAGATAGACAAGTCAAGAAAATTGTAACTTATTTCCATCCAAATAAGTGAAGTTAAAAGTTAAAATCTTTCTCTTTACTTTCGTGGAAATATAGACAACGTTCTATCTTACTCCGTTTTTATTTGAAATGGGTTTCCACAACTTCGTCGCGAGTGACTTAGTCCGTATCATACTTTCTGTTCTGGAATGATAACACGTTTTTCCCAAATCGGTTACACTGAATAACATTAACAAAGCTGACATTGGGTTGCACAGAACGGTTTTGAACCACGAGAGGCGGTCATATCGAGAATGTGGTCATAATGTGATATATTACGTCGTGCAGTTGCCATGTAGGAAACTATCTTATGGCCGCTGAAGATGACTGTGATGGACCTCTCAGGTTGAGACATATGTAACGTGTCACGGGCCAGACGTTTGATATGTTTGTCTGATCGACAGTTACTTCGATTTGCTGGAGAAGATCAAAGGTCAGTCACCATTACGGCACAGCTCATCGCCGACGAGGGATGACCTGTCATTACACATTATGTTACTCTGTTTACACGTACGCTCAAAACACACACCCCCTTCAGTTCACCTTCCGTACAGCATCTGCTTTAGTAATTGATACGACACATCGCCGATATCTTGAGAGGGGTTTACGGACAATTGTTGGCTTACAATTAGCTCTTATCGTCCGTTCAGTTGATAAGCTTGTTTGACGCCTGTATTGCCACTACGGAAGCTATTAATTTATCGATCCGTGAAGCGATGGGATAAACAGTTTGTCTTGTCAACCCCCCTCCACCTTCCATCACGCACAATCTGTTTCCCCATAATGCTTGTGACGGGAATGTTGACCCTAATGTTACATGCACTTTCTCAATCATAAGATGATTTATCTGATTGTAACGTCTGCATCAGGTGCAGCCCTTCATTTATCATTCCTAAAATTGTTAATTTCATCAACTAATAATAGAATTATTGTCAAAATTCAATAGTTCTTTCAATATCTCCCTACCATTTTCGTCAAAGACAATAAGAATTCATAAACCCTGAAAGGGAAGCTTCCAAAACCATTTTTATTGTTACTTAATTCTTAAGCAAGCCATTTTTGAGAGAATCAATTTGAAAGTCAAAAATTATGATCATATAACGTGCCTAAAACAGCAAAATAATGTTAAAAAGAAAATGTAACATTGAGAATTTTAGGAAATATAAAAATTTTATATGGGGACATTCTTGACAGTACAGTCATGACCGTGATTTGCCCTTCCTTGTGATGAATTACTTGGATTTTATAATGTGTGTATTTCTGTAAGCACAAGTTTTTCAGTTCAAGCCCTACAGGTTTTTTGGTTTTATCATTTAAATTATTAACAGGAGTACAATCCAGTTCTTAGCGACCGACCCGACATTTCCGCCCCCTTCCCCCTCCGCCCCTGCGCTCAAAACTCCTTCAACTAACCTTCGGGTGGGCTGTTTCCGCCCTTTGTTATCCCGGCATCACCACTTTTCCGTCCGATCGAGGGGGTCATCCGTGTACCTGCCATCTTGTTAGCCCCCTCCCCCCCAGCCGTAGCTTTCATCTCTGTTTACTAGCTTCCCTCCTCTGAGCTAGAATCCCATATTTGTAGGCAATTTTTCTATGGATGATAATATAATATGTAATACTAAGATAATATAATACTATACGATCACGCAAATTGTACGTGTATGTTGTTATGCATTCAAGTAATTCAACTCATACTTATTTTAATTAAATTTCTTTCCGAAGGTGCTTGTTTAGGACATCCCTCTGAAGCGTGGTTTCGTCGGTTGAGGGACACTTATTTGGATTGAACCAGGGGGGGGAGAGGGGGAACAACCCGAAAATAGAAAAAAATAACTGGATACAGATCTGTTACGTACCATTATCAGCGAAAAACGCATTAGGTTTACGGTTTGTGTGTGTGACCAACCTTGTCGTCGATGCCCATCCTGAAATTCTCAACCGATTTTCATTATTCTATTTCGTACCACCCCAATTTGCTTTCTTTTCTTTTCATGATTAAAAGTTTTATATAGTTTTAGAAATTATTTAGAAGTGTTTCTAACTATGCTAAAAAGTGTTATATAAAAACCGGATACAGGGACGTGCCTGCAATGCATTACTTACGATTTGGGTATAATACGGTTATCGCTTTTCATTGAACAATGTTTAATTGAATAATTCGTATTGAATCCGTGAAATAGTAATTATTTCACAAATTTGAAAACTTTAGCCGAAGGCTCTGGACAATAGCTTTCGAGGATCTAGGGCTTGTCGCAAGGGCCGAGTTTTTGAATGTGTACATAATATCGTATTATGACGGAGGGGTGTGGCTTAGCAATAACCTGAGTCATACATAGGCGTTGTGATAATGGAGAATTGCTTAACATGGGAGCGATATCCGCTCTATTCGTTTGCTTTATTTTTTTCATTGCCAAGAAAAGTTATAGTCAATTACTGGTCAATTGTAGCCAATGAAAGTTGACACGGCGGGAAACACGAACGAACGCGAGCACAAAATGACCTCAATGTTAGTCGGACAACTCACTGGATGATATATCTAAAAAAACATGCAATTCTTACAATCCAACTTGTAGTCTAGGTTGATAAAAGGGTAAAGGGGTGAAACAGCTATACAAAGATGCTAACAACCAACCAGCCAGAAGCCACAGTTTCAAAGAAGTAGAAGGAGAACAACAAGAGTAAAGCAATAAGGCATTATAGGCAGCTAGGGGGCATAATGTAATGTTCTGCCTTATAGCTGTAGTCTTCTTATTATTATGATTATATCGGACCGCTAGACAACACTTCTTCCTCCGCTAGACATAATAAAATGTCATCGGAGATGAATGGGCTATGCCAATCACCCATTAGTCGTCCTTCCGTCCAATGCAATTGATGGGGTTGTTTACATTATTGACGATATTTTCATGAAATTTTTATTATTTTACTATTGACTATTAGTTTGAGAGAGTATTATCTCTAGATATGAGTGTCAAAAATCCAAATTGAAAAATGTTGCGAATAAAATAAGGTTAGGTTTGTTAATACCAAACATATTTGTGTGGTATACACTGAACTTGTCACAGAATGGATGGACCCTAAAATTGATCTCTCGTGTTGTAAATAAAAGAGAATGAAGGCGCTGTGGCGTGGTAAAGGAAGAAGAATGAGAGGAAAGCTAACTGTGGCGTGACATAGCGTTAGTGCGTGTTGCTCTCAACACTTACATGCACAGAACTACCACCTCTGGGACCCTCAGCTTGCCATTCAGAGAACTGTATTCAGAAAACAAAATTGGTGGGTATTAACTGCAACACTCTGTGAAGAAGCTATTAGGGACTGATTTTGTACTGATATAACAGAAAGAGAGAGAAATAGGCGAGTAACGTGGGTAAAAACGAGTTTTGTATTTTAAACTGATACTCGGTTGAAATTTGAGATCTCAGCAGACAGAACGAGATTGCATTACAATCATGCATGCATACACATAAAGTTACATAGTAACACTCACAGTGACATTAACCTGTATTCTGGAATGAACTGCTTGGTCATCTTTTCCAACATCGCATGTTGTCATTATCTTACCAAATTGAACGACAATAGGTCGTCTTCACTACTGAGAGACGTCCTAAAAACATTTTTTTTTTTTTTAAACTAACTTTCAAAATTATTGAATCTGTGTACCTATGATATGTGTATCTATGATAGAATGAAGAGTGCAGTAACAATCTCACTTGTAAGTAGATATGTGGTCTTCGGTTATGGCTACTCTTCAGGTCCCTGAGCGTTCAAGTTTTGGTTTATTATTAAATAATAAACCATTGTAATCGCTCTTAAAAAAAAAATTCTAACCCCCCCCCCCCCCCTGAAAATTTCATGGTTTACGTTTCAAAGGGTGTAGAATCCGAATCTGCAATAAAAAATTTTCCGTCCGTCCGCCGTATCGTACGCCGTACGCACGATTTCTCCCAAACGGCTGGAGCAAAAAGCTGAAATTTTCAGGAAAAATCCATGTTGGTCCGACGACGCCCCAATTCATGAGCCACCTCTCTCACTTCATTTAAAATGCCCTTTAAGGGTTGTCAAAGTTTTGTAAAATCCCTAAAAACCTCAAAAAAAGTCAATGCGGCCTAAATTTCGAATCTTTTCGAAGAGCTTTCCACGAGGATTCGAATGAGCCCCTCCCCAGGTCCTTAGGTCTAACCATTCCCGATGTATGGCCCGATTTATGGTGCCAACATTTGAGTTATTTTGGTTTACTATTGTTTTTGTTTTGATAGCCGATAAACGGGTTGAAGCATTCTGATGTGCATGAAACGCTGCAAATTCTTCACCGGGGTTTATTATTCAATTGGTTAGCGTTCATGATTTGAATTTCTATAGTCGAGCTTTGGAGTGTGCGTGTTTCACAGGTGATAGAGTGATTATTGAATTTCAGGAGGCACACAAATATGATCAACTGATCCAAATAATCGAAATAACTGAAATTCAATAATCGCTCTATCACCTGTGAAACACGCACACTCCAAAGCTTAGTAGAAATTCAAATCATGAACGCTAACCAATTGAATAATAAACCCCAGTAAAGACTTTGCAACGTTTTAATTTAGATTCAGCAACTTATATGCACTCTACGAGAAACTAATGTCAATTCTAAGGCCAATTTCATGTTAGCCACCTTCGAATGTAGGCAACCGACACCCAGGTATCGTCAACCTTTGTTGTACTAGGGTAGGATACCAGGAAAAGACATTTTACTTTACATTCATGAGAGTGTTACGATCGGAGTCTCGTTGGAATGCTCAGTTCATAGTTTCAAGTAGAGATTACGAACAATGATTCGTCAAGTAGAGAAGAGATATAATATATCTCAATTTTTTTTCTCGTTAAGATTAGATAACATACATTATATGTTATGTAATCTTAACGAGAAAAAAAATTCAGATGGTAAGTGATTGGGGACTAAATTAATGCCTATAATGATGAAAGTAATGGATCCCACTCCCTTTTTCGTCATCGTACAGTCTTTTATGGTAAGAAAAAATCACAAAAAACAATTTGCCGCAGTCTGAGGTGGGTGGGTTACAAGAATGTAGAACTGTCCCATACACATTAGGGTGGCCCTTATTTCCCTACTTTTTTTGTTCCCCCTCCCAACCCCTAAAACTGGTCTAGTACACAAAAAACATAATCCTGTGAAGTTTCATTAAAATCGGACATGATTAAAGCGTGCCCCAACAGCCCTGTGTGATGAACATAAAAGGGTATGAAATTTTGGAATTAACGAGTAAGGATGGTTGGAATTAACTCATTTCGAACCCAAATCTAACTGGAGCTTTATTGTGGTAAAACATTATTTTTATTATAATTGAACAAGTGCTTACATTTCTTAGTTAGTTAGTTAGGCTGATCTTGGTCGAAGAAGGATACTTGTTCCGGTAGTCTTTGAGGAACTGAACTACGTACTGCCGCTCATCTTCATTCCTGGTGAGGATGTTGTTGTACTCTTCTATCAATTTTATCCCTCTCTCAGCTACATCATTGACTTCCAATAGCTGTAGCCCTTTTTTATAGTTTTCGTCGTTTCCCCAACCAGAGGGATGCTTCCGCAAAAAACGCCTTGTCAATCGAAAATCTCGTGAAAAACTTCTGAGATTCTGATGTTATAAACGAAGATAAATCTTTGTCGCAAACGTCTTTCAGCTTCTGATCTTTCATGATAACCCTTTTAACAGTACCTTCCTCTTGTAAGTCAGGTTCGTCAAGTGGTAAGGAACCTACCATTTTTTCTTTGACGTGAAGTGGCACTTCCTCATCAAAAAACGCGAAAGCTGCGTTCTCTGGGGAGAGGTACCACAACTGGTTCTTGAATTTTCTCGCTGCTGATTGACTGATTTCTGGATCAACTGATTCGTATCGTATAATGTTTTGTAAAAACGTCAGGTCTTCAGATGGTGCTTTGATGGCGCGGGGGGCTAAAAACCAAACTCTTATATAAATCTGTGTTAGAAAAATGCAAATTCTCCTCAGACCGTCCTCTTCTTTTTTTGTCAGTTTGAATTGATCCCTGAACAGGTATATTTTAAGTGCATATATTGCTTTAGCCATCAATCGAGCATGACTAATAGCACCTGGTACGCGAAACTTGATTCCACAAGGTGGAACATCTCCGAGGAAAATTACCGCTAACTCCAGTTCTCTGTAGTCTTCCCGGCAATGTTTTTCTTGTAAACATTTCTGCATAAAGAGTTGGGTGTTGACGGTCTTTTTTTGTCAGTTTGAATTGATCCCTGAACAGGTATATTTTAAGTGCATATATTGCTTTAGCCATCCATCGAGCATGACTAATAGCACCTGGTATGCGGAACTTGATTCCACGAGGTGGAACATCTCCGAGGAAAATTACCGCTAACTCGAGCAGTTCTCTGTAGTCTTCCCGGCAATGTTTTTCTTGTAAACATTTCTGCATAAAGAGTTGGGTGTTGACGGTCTGCATTTTTTGGTTGACGGTCTTTATTTGATTTGCGCATATAAGGGCTGACTAATGATTTTGATGAACTCTGATGCATTAGGAGATTGGGCACGCTTTAAACTTTTATGGAGTTATTTTTTCATACCAGAGACTAAGTTACGAGGTTGGGAGAGGTAATTTTTCAAGTTTAGAGAAAAACCCCATTGCTAAGGGCCACCCTAATGCACATGAACGAGTTCTAACAAATGGTATAATTTACATTGTAGTACCTGCTGGTTATTTCCCTGCTGGGAACGGAAAAACCAAGGAACTTTAATAAGAATGGATTCTTATCGGTAGAATAATCAGAAACACGATCGAAAAAAGGACGACAGAAGGTATGTGATTAGAGATCAAATTACCGCTTGGAATAGAGTCTCCCGGAACGAGAGGGAAGTAATGGACCTCCCGCCCGTGTTTCCATCCAAACATCCCCCGAGGCTCAGGTGACTCTGCAGAGGTGATTACTAATTTGGCGTAAGTAAAACGGGGTAGGTCCCTCCAGGCACCGGTGCTACGGGCTATAGTTAACTGGTGCCACAGGCCGTCGGTATAGCGCTGATTGGGCCGAGGGATAAGAGAGGAGAGGAGGTCGCTCTACACGTCTATAAACCAGAGGGCGACGCTGGCGAAGATTGAATTTTACGGCGGAGGGACTGACCGCGCAAATAGGCTATCGACCACTTAGGGCCCCAATATATAGCCTTTCTTAGGCTGGGGGTTTCTCCGTTTTGTAGTATAGTAGTACTACTCAATTGAATTTATGAGCAATAAAACCGAAGGATTGGGATTTGAAGGAAGAAGAAGTTAATAGGTTTGAATATTTTTATTGACCTTTTTCCTCCTACATTGTGCTTTAAAAATGAAGAACTTCACGTTCATCGTCCTGCAGGCTACGTATTTGATGTATTGAAATGGTGGAGTTGAAATCCCATTGGAATCTGAAGAGTTACCATGCCAATAGCGCTGACGGCCATGCAAAAGTGACTATTGTTGTTAAGCGGGATTGTCTTTTCAAGCTCAATAATCTATAGAAGAGTCATAACCAAATTTTTACTCATCATCCTTTCATCATCGTTTTCAATTGTTTAAACATCTATGTATCTTCTAATGCATCTTTTTAAACCTAATCAAATTGGTATCAACAATTATCATACACCTATTAATTTAATGCAAAGTCGGATTTGAATAAAATCACTTGGGACCGTCCATAGTTTTTATTTGTGTCGAGTTTTTGCTTACTTATTTTCTGTTTTCGTCTGCTAAGGATGGCTCACAGAATATCCGCCCCAACTCGCTGAGTTCAATTAAATTTATATGGTTCATTTGTATTATTCGTTGTTCAATAGAATGTTGTGATTCTGTTTCGATTTATTTTTCTTTTATAGTTTTGTTTTTGAAGTTGCAAATATATTTTGTTTGTTTTTACGACAATTCGTTACAAAGGCATTATTTAATAAAGTGTTGGATAAGTATGCAATGGCTGTTACAATTGAGTTCGGACCAAATAGAGATAGAAGAGTAAAAAATAAAATAAAAGTGACATGACTCTTTTTGTGATATACCACTGCACAACATCGAATGAAATGAGCCATTTTTTTGTTGGGTTCGCGAGAGCAAGTGGGTCGTTTTCCCAGAAAGGGCCAATCGTTGTCACAAGAGGTTTCCGAGTTCCCATTTATGATCTGAAATTAAAAAAAAATTCTCCATAATCTATCAACTTTGCTCTACCACGGGCAATCGATAAAATATGAAAATTTTCAATATAAAATATAGAAATTTAATTTTAAACAGCGAAATGTCTACTAATTTGCCATGTCACAGCCCCCAGATAGCCAACTTTGCTTGAACACAGCGGATTACTGATCAAATGAGCGAACCAAATTAATAGAAATTCTTTATTGGGTACATCCAGAGATGAAAAAAATGGGTCGGCAGATTTTTTGAAAAACACAAGATGCAAGCAGGAGGATAAAATTTGCTTGTCACAAGGTTTCTGTCCATAATCTGCCTTTCTTGTGTTATTCTTGTTTCCCGCGGTTTTTCTACCATGTAGGTTATGAAAGAAAATGAGGGATTTTTTTTTAATTACATCTGAGTGGGTGTGGAGGGGATTTTAGTTTCAAAAACGTGGTGTCCCAGTCAATGAAGGTCTCAATCTGCCAGCTGTAAAAAGGTAAGAAATGGAATTTATTTTTTCTTCTTGGTCTCTACGTGTAGAGTTTACCGAACTGGTTCCAGTGGTGTAGTTATATCCTTAAAAAAAAAACTCCAGAACCCGAGAAAAGCTGAAAAACCTTCTTGCCACCAAGGAGCTTGTGTCTTTCATAAGGCCCCAATGGTGGCAGATAAAAGACAGTGTGAACAGATAAATGACTACGTTCATGCCTTTAATGATTAAATTTGAGTTTTCCGTGGCAAAAAACAAGCTAACTTATTTCTGACCCCAGAATCGTATTCAGCAACCTTAAAAATCCAGTTGTTGGTCCAGTTGTTGATGAAGATGAGAAGACACATACAAGAGATTTCGCCATACAGAACGCGATCCTCGAATGTGTCACAGGACTTTGTTGATCTATCATGTCTGTCAAAAGAGGCAGTTTCTGTGATATTTGCCAGGATATAACTTACCATACAACATGCCTAGTTGAAACAGTATCTTCCGATGTGACGCGCTTGCCATTTATCTTAATTAATATCCATAATATTCTTGTTAAGCAACTGCTGCTAATTTGGAAAAGGGGTAATGTGCAAAATGTTCAATTTTCAAGTCAAGTTTCGTTTTAGAGCTGTTTCTTGTGGGTCATACAAATAAATGACACTGGGAAAGTATTCCCAGATCAAAACCATCTATGCATTACTGACATTTGAGAGACATTCTGTAAATTTACACCATTTATAAAATACCCGCCGATTCACACAGTTTATTTCTGAAGCCACTGATTAAAAAATGTCAGAGACAAGATGTTCGGGTACAAGATGTGCTGGATGCAATTCACGACCTAAGCGTAGAGTTACTCAACGAATCTACCTCATTGGACGCGTGTCCTGATATATTGAAACAGCGGTTATCAAAGTAAACCATTAACAGTTTTTCATTGAAACCATTACCTAGGTGCTCTTGAGGGGTGGTGTACTAAGAAATATCGGCTTGGGGAGCTTTGCTGTGCGCGTCAGGACCGACGGGACTGAGCCCTTAAACGAGGGGAAACCCACAAAATGGCTGATATATGGTAATTAAACGCCGTAACATTTGAATAATGGCCCAATTTACGTTTTTTCCCTTCAGATCATTGCGGTCGAAGTAATGGCGGACATTAAAAGCTGGCTGATTAAAAACTTGTTGGTTGGCTGCGTTGTAGTTTTCCCCTCTTTTTGTATAAAGCTGTCACGATAACCTTCCGATAAGCTTCTTTAATTTCAAAACAATCTGAATTCGTTCGCCAACACTTACAATTATTAGTAAATAGAGCTGAAAATGAATACTTTACGGCGAAAAATTCACGATTGTCGAAAAATGTGATTATTTTTTGAGCGATCGTCATTAAATGGATTTCCCAACAATGTGATTTTCGTTCATTTAATTGTAATGATCGGACATTAAAATAACGTTCGAATTTATACGAAATTTAAATGGCTTTTGGCCGGTATATTGAACTAGCCATCAAATCTCTCAACAATTAAAGCGAGAATCATCGTAACTGTTGATCCGCAGCTCTCAAAAATTCCGGTGCGTTAATCAATGTCCAATTGATGGACAAATAGCTGATTGGGGTTAGATAGAAGAATATCAGAGATCTCACCTTAACAAAGTAAAATTCCCACATTTCAATGAGGTAACTTCCCTATTCATTCACGTCTTTCGAATTGTGTTGTGGTAACCAATCAAACTAGGACATAAGAGTATTGGGACAGGCCTATCTGGAAATTATAACAATTTTATAGGTAGTTGAATAAAATTAAAAACCTTCTAGGTAGGTACCAAGGAGAAGTACCTACACTATCACTAGAGAAAAGTGCCTAAATAATTATATTTATACTTTTGGTTTAAGCCGGGAAAATGATCTTACCATGTATTTGCCTGCAGGAGTATTCTTATACGTATTATGATTGAACAGCGAACCGTTGCTAACAATTTTGCAGGTATATTATAAATTTAAATATGTACTTATTAGGTACCAATTTACAATTTGGAATGAGTAAAACAATGGGTACCTGCTGGCGAAGTTCAGTTGGTTCTCATCTATTGATGACAATATAATCTTTTGTTTTGTCCTGCAATGTACATTCACACACCTAACTACCACTCCACTTTACATTAATCATCGAACTACTAAAAACCATGTACATAAATACAAGGTTTTTATCGTGTGTAGTCCACGACACGATAAGATGTAGGTAAGTATCAAAACAAAACTCGCTGTAGAATGCAGACAAACATGAAATGGTACTGAAGTGACTTGCAGCTAAGGTACTTTCTTCGATACTCAGGCAAGAAGCGGTTCTTACTGATAAGAGATTCAACAGCTAATTACAGATTAAAATCCACTTCCAAGTTCCTAGCAGTTTGGCAGTTTGGGCACTATCGTATACTTATAAACACCACCGCATTCTCTAGTCAATCGTTTTCGATAATGGCCAATCAAACTACCCAATAAATATGATTAATAAACCGGCCCTTAATGTTTTAGAGCTCACAGTTGAGAAATTGTGTTTCCTAGAATACAAGTACCTTTGATATTTCTTGCAAGGAAATTTCATGAATTGTCTATCAACCATGATGTTTATTGTTTCAGGTGAGGTTGTTTCCAAGTGGATCCTTAATGTTTCTTCGATTGATTACGAGTTTTTGCCAATGTGTAAGTTGTTTGCTTCTTTATGCACTTAATGCACTTAATCTAACGGTTTATGTATTCGTACTCATAAATTTGCTTTGCCTTGGCGTAATTTTTAGTTGATCTGAACACCTTAGAAAATATGAATATGACTGAATTGTCTTACTATTTAAAAATGAAAACTATTCGCAGCCAAAGTTGCTAGGGGGTCCAGCCGATTCGCGAGTTGAAAAACAATTAGTTGATCCAGAGCTTAAATTTGAGAATCAATTTGGTCCAGTTCATATGAGGTTGCATCCTCGTGATCCATTCTTGTACATAGTTCATCACAATATTGTGATAAATTTCTGAACGATGTAGATTAATCATTTTTAAAGTAATAAAACTAAAATTATAATGATAAGAAAAATAATCCTAACCCTTTTCATCCGTTTTTTGAATGCTTAGGGGTTTCAAATCCATTTTTTTTAGGGCGTCAATCTGAAGCAAAGTTTTATTGGTACAGGGAAGTCCACTATGATTGACCCAGGGTGGAACAACCCAAACATAGAAACGAAATAACTGAATGCAAATGCGTATCAGACCGTACTAAGACCGAACACAGACCTGTGTGACATACTTTGCCGGCGCTGCCCAGAATGCGATTCTCAACCGATTTTCATGGTTTTTATTTTGTTTATTACAATTTTAGCCTAGTTATACAACGAATCTCAGAAATTTGGCTTTTGCGGACAGGAGGGGGAACGGAGTGAGAAGTACCTAATATTAGCGTGAGTTCTCTATCCATCCATGGGATCAGTTAAGGGTTCGGCTTAGTATGCAAACGTATTTCAAAACATTTAAAAATTTTCAATAGGAAAGAGGGTGAACGGGGGAGTTAATAGTGATAAATCCTTATTTGTTCACTATTTTGATCTGATTGTATTGACTATTTTAAAAACATTATTCTGGACTCACAGTTTAGCCTAGTTGACGAATAACCTACTTCTATTCGTCCAAGCGCTGCTCTAAACTTCGGTACTGTCAATTATCTAGCATATTTTTCGTTTAATTAACAGCTTTGAATCTTGTTTCAGATGTTTCAAACTGGATTATGAAAGGGGTTGAATAGGGGGAGGGCGTTGTTAAATCAATAAATCTTCAGTATTTTATTTTGTATTTTTTCTCTTTTTCTGTAGTATTGTGTTTTGTTTGTATTTTTTCTCGATCCCCATTTTATGCCAACAAACCTTCCTCGAGTTTGGATTATGAATTCGATTTCAGGAAAGCCCATGGAGAGGGTAATGGCCGAGTCATTCAACCGGTGCTCATCCTTACTAAAATACTCAATCCATATATTTTTGTTGTTGTTCATTTAGCTCTGACGTGGTTCTCTTTCAACATATCATAATTTATTTGGTCGGTTTATTATTTGGGGAGGATCGTTTTAATTTCACCTACGTCATTCTCTCTTGTCAGAAATTAAATAAACACGTTGGGTACCTAAACGTTTGGAGGCTGTTGAGTATGTGGAACAGCTTTCTACTCTCTCCACCGACCCGTTGGTTCTCATAGTTGTTACTAGAGAAGGTACTTCAGCTGGTTAATTATGTAACCAAGCCGAAACAGAACTCCAAACAACTTGCTGAGTTACGTGACCAAGTGCAGAACCAGTTAGCGGATCCCAGGATGGAGGGAGAGGTTGATCGCGTCAGATATGGTGTAGTAATCAATAAATCAAGAGCTCTTCAACAACTGGTAAAAATTTCTTCTTCGTTGAGAGTTTACTGTTGAAACGTTCCAAACGATGAGTTGAGCTTATTCTATCTGAAAATAAAAAATCAATCATAAAACATTGAGGTCACTCATAAAACCTCACCAGCAGGTAGATATGGTGAGTAAACATTTTTCGCTATAATTGACCAAAACAGTAGCAGTACGTAAAATGCATCAAACAGCTATGTTGTAGAACACCGAATTCAATTCAATTCAAATAATTTTATTAGCTGATATAAGTAACACTGACCTATACCATAAAGAGTTCGCAAGAACCTTAAATCTTAAATGACATAATTACAATAATAACAATTTAAACAGAAATTGATTAGGCTCTTCGATAGCAGCTGTACATCCTGTAACAATTCCAACAAAAACCTTCTTCTCCTTAAATAGTTGCTTATAAAATTAAATAATTTAAACACCATATCTTTGTTTGGACGGGATAATAAAGAATAATTCTTTATTAATAATTACTATCAATATGCCCGTTACTCAACCGTAGCTTCCCAAAAATACTTTCTTCGCTCATTTTCGAACTGTGGGCATCTAGCCAGTATATGATTTATTGTTTCAAACTCTCCTAAGTTACACAAGACACAGATTTTGCTTCCGTCGATTTTCCAGGCCTCTTCGTAGAGGAATAGCGGCAGAAACCCCTCCTTTTGAAGACATACTTGGGCAATCGCTCGCTAAACGACGATGGGGATGTCCCAGTTGAGATAGACTTCAGAATATTGGTATCCGTCGATGGTACGAACGGATACTTTGTTAATAACGTGTTGGATAACGTATACGTTGGATATGTGTTGGATAACGTATACTTTGTTATGAGACGAACAAATCGTTTGCTCATAGCCTGCGTACGCCATCATAATGTCAAATGTATTTAGGACTGCCTATTTTTGAAGCGCAACTGCATTTGCATCTTGCAGTAGCCTAATTTCGCAACGATTCCTCCGAGCTGGGAAACCCAATTATATTTCCTATTTGCCACACCCCTATTTGTTGTAGAAAGGAGTTGGTTGTAACAAGCGCGAGGGTATCTGTTTTCTTTCATTCGGAGCAAGCTTTTCCTCCAGTTTGGCGTTATTTCAAATATGAGAGAACCCAATTTAACTCTTCCGGTCTTATCTTAGCTCGAACCATGTAGTGGGGTGTGGAGATCGGCAATGTTAGGAGATTTTTAAATATTCTGGATTGAACCAGATCCACTTGATCCAAATATCTTAATCCTCATACAGTCGCTGGCGTAGAGAACAACTGAGGACACCACTGCGTCGACCAATCTGCAAGTACACCTTGTGATGGATATGGTTAGTTGGCCCTTCCCGATTTTCGAATCCGTCGCCTTGGGAGATGAATCAGACATTTCCAAGCGTCTGTGTCATCCTCGAGCGTGGCGGAGCATTACTACCGTATTCAGCTCATTGGAAGGGACCCCTTCAAGGGCCAACTGTACCATTCCATCACCTCACAACCTCCATCCACTACATTTACCTGTTGCCATTACTCCAAGGAACGTCCCTCATGCTCTCATTCCTTTCGATTTGTAACATTGCACAGCCCCACGGAACACGCCGGAGGAGAACACTAAATTTTTAGTCAACTGAATAAATAAATAATAAATATTCCGATATTCCAAAACCAGCTTTTGGCTCCAACTATCAGCCATTTTCTGAACTGGTTCTACGAGGCATATCCAAGTATTTAAATGTTGGGAAATAATTATGGCATGGATTCATAACCTAGAAACGCATTGGTTGAACGCAAACGCACCATGTTGTTTGTTTATTGATATAATGCTACATTTCTCTTGCTACATGACGATTTTTAGAAGGTGGAAGAGTATATAGAGGAGTATCTCATCTAGGATAGTTTACTAGATAAAAAAATCGATCAGTGACATGAACAATATTATCTACCAATATTTTTTCCGCACACTATCCCACGTGTTCGGAAGGGTGTGAGTTATACACAGGAGAAGTGTGACTCCCTCGCTGCTTCAGAAGCATTACCACTGGCGAAACCGTACACAAAAATCATGTCAAGAGCTACTCAACTGAAAGCAACTCATCGCAATCACTCGTAAATTGACACAAACAATAGCCGTCTCTCGGCTCTTCGATTATCTTGACTTTGTCTGGACAGCTTAGGAATGCCGTCATTAAATTCGTTTTCATATTTAAATATTTATTTTAGGTTTATGTCTTAACAATCATGGTTCGCTATAGTCATTGAACATAGATGGTAGTAATAACCAAACCTTAGTGACAAAAAAGGACTAGTAGATTTAAAAAAAATAGTTTACTACATAAAAAAATGGTCAGTGACATGAAAAATATTATCTAACAATATTTTTTCCTCATACTATCCGACATGTTCGGAAGGGTGTGAGTTGTATACATGGGAAGTGTGACTCCCTTGCTGCTTCAGAAGCATTACCATTGGTAGAACCGTACACAAAAATCATGTCAAGATACTCACTTGTGGTATAGCTACTCAACTGAAAGCAACTCATCGCAATCACTCGTAAATTAACACAAACAATAGCCGTCTCTCGGCTCTTCAATTACCTTGACTCTGCTGGACAGGTTAGGAATGCCGTGGACGCTGTTCACAAGCGAACGTTTTCATTCGTCAAATTTATTTTCATTTTTCATTTTTAAATATTTATTTTTTGGCTTGTATCTAAACAAACTGTTTATATGAACTCGATTTTAAACCCCAATATCTTACCATTGTCCTACAACTCGATAACATGTTTGAGTCAACAAACATTTTATTAAAACTGAATTTGGTCAGAGACAACTAATAATCAACATTCCAACACACAATGCTACGGCCAAATCATATTGGGGTTGATGATACACGGCGCACAAAGCAACCCCTCCTTCAAGACCTAGGAGTCGTGCGGGTCATTGCATATCCTGGCTCCTGACCAAGACAATGCCTTCTCCGTAGCTTTCCCAACCTTCTAACATTAGGTATTGCTTCCGAGTCTACCAAGGTAGCGGAAGCATTGTTTTCACTTTCGGAATGTGAAAATTTTTTTTGTCTCCAAAATCAAAAATTCTACTCGCATTTTGCGTTTTAGACCTTTCTGAACAATTTTGGTTCCGTGTCTGTCTGTGTGTCTGTCTGTCAGCAAATCCTTGTTACGGGCAAAACTACACGAAGTTATAGTCCGATTTTGATGAAATTTTCAGGAATTGTGCGGGTTGGGGTGTAGATGGTCCCCTATAGGTTTCATGACCCCCGGATCAATAGTAGCCTCTGCGCATCTGTTCATTTCATGCAAACGTGAAATCCTTGTTACGCGCGCATAAAACTCCGGGAGTTCTTGACCAATTTCGATGAAATTTTCAGGGATTGTTCGGTTTGATGTGTAGATAGTCCCCTATAAGTTTCATGACCCCCAGTTCAATAGTAGTCTCTGCGCATGCCCAAACGAAATTCTTGTTACGCGCATAACTCCGGGAGTTCTTGACCAAATTCTTCTTCGCCTAATTGAACGAAGTTCTTTAGTCAATAATAGTTTTCAATGATCTATACAGCCATGTTATGGATACGAGGAAGCTATTTTTTAGTTATTCAGGGTGTCCAAGGAGTTATGCACAATCCGACTCCTACGTGTTGTACAACTCATTTCCGAACAAAGATGCCGTCTAGCAATTTTTTGCCAGAGGCCTCGTTTCCGAGTTATTCGCGATTTAAGACTTTTTCCGTGTTTTCGATCTCATGTCATTAAAACCGTCATAACTCCCTCAATTTAGGAGAAAGCTCCAATTTGATGACTTCGTTAAAAAGAGCTTTTAATGTTCTATGTCAGAAAACATTCTTTTAATTGCAGTGAAGATGTGCGCAAATGTGACAAATGGCAGTTTTCTCAAAATCTTGAAATCGCCTGTTTTCCAACTCGCCAAGAAAACCCATTAATGTTTGACGCAGAACTGTGCAGGCCTGATAAAATGTCCGCCAAAATATCAGCATTCCAACGGTGTAGTCATTTTGGTTTTGAAAAATATTTTTAGTTAAGTAAATGGTGTTTAACTGCAGAAAAACGTGTGTTTTCTGTTAAAATAATTTTACAGAACAGTAACTGTTATGAAATCTCCAGTCAAAGACAAGTCCATGTGTTATGGTATCTGCTTGCAAAACAGATAGTGGAACTGGTTCATAAGTTTTCCATCCAGTTCATTAAAAAAAAGACACACGATAGGCAAAACATTTTTATTAATGAAGTATGATGATGATTTAAAAGTAGGGTTTGTAGTAGATGTAGAATGTACATACAAACTTCTCACCTTAGCTTCGTACATTTTATGATTTTTCAAGAGGGAAAATAATATTTTTGGACTGAGCCATATTGGTTGTCAAAACCTTGCGGGAATACATAGCTTTTCCAGCTATTGCGTGACGCCGTTAGGGTATAGAGAGAGATGGGGTGTTGTTGTTAGCGAAGGTGAGAAGGGGAGACAGCGGACAACGGACAATTATTTCAATGCTACGGACTCCCGCTATCAGAATCACTTGACTTTCCATTCAGGCTGCCACCTCTCCCTTCGCCACCAACGGCCGTGAAGTTCTGAATAACCCCCATAAATTACCGTGGCGGAGCGGAGGAAGGATATAGGCCAGTTTCAGAGGTGGTCGCGATGAGAGCGGAAGGGGAGAGGGGACGTTTTGCGCCCCAGCGGCCTAAAGCGTTCGCCCCCGGGCAGATAGGGATGGAAAAGCTCGGAGCGCCGTAAATATCCGCCTCCTTCCCCATAGTCCGTAACCATCCCACGACCGTAGTCCGTAACCCTCTCCACCCTTCGTCCGCACCTTCAACGACCGTAGGCTGCAGAAGTATACATACCAAAGGGAAACCCAGGGGAGCACCACGCTCTTCTCCGCAATATCCCTCGCCTTTATACGCTCACCTGATATGAATCACACTTCGTTCCCACTGCCAATATACGCGGATTTTTAATATCTAATCGGGCCGATTCAACTTTTCCCCATCTAAACTAGCAAAAGTAAAAGTTGCTTATGCATTTCATCCATAACACATAGTATATGTTGTGTTCAATATAGGAGAATTTATTTATGCCGAGGAGAAGGGAAGCATTTTATCAATTTTTTTACTCGCTTTGCGATTTATTTTCAAAATCCCCAACGTACAAGCCTCATTCATTTTGCATACGAGTCTACCTGCAGATGGTGGGCTTTGATTTGATATCGGAAGAATCAAAGTAACAAATGTTGTTTTTTAATCCAAAATCAACATTTCCGCTCATATTGTGAGTTTTAGTTTATTCTGAACAACTTTTGTTTTGTGGCAGTGCCTCAAGCCGCAGATCCTAATAACAATCCTACTTCCTACAGTTTTCATAAAATGGTCAGGGAATGTGCTTGTTTGGCTGTTCATAGTCCCCTATGAATTTCATTGCACAGTACCCATTACCTTCATTTTCTCGGGTTCTGGTAGTCCAATAGAGCTCTTATTTTCAGGGAAGTTGCCGAAAAACGATCATATGATTTCATATCGATTTCTACGGGATAGTATCATTAGTACATACCAGCAGCTCCTACAGTTTTCAACCGATTTTCGTGATATTTTCAGGCAATGTGCCGGTTTTGCTGTAGGTTCCCGATGATTTCCATAGCTCACTAAGTCCATCGCTCTACGTATACGTATACTTGCAATCCACCAAGCATAGTTTTCCCTATTTCTAGTGGTCCGATCTCGCTTGAAATTTCAAGGTATTCGACGAAGAAGTCTCTGAATCTCATGTCATTCTGAACACGATGGAGTCATTTTGCTATTCGATCTAGAATTAGAGAATGACCATCCATTCCGCGAACATGTATCGCTGAGCGTCTGTACCGTGAATCGTTTTAAGAAGCTTACAATGTAATCTTTATTGTTCTTTTGTTATTCTACGTCGTTCAAAATTATTTAGAACGTTGCAATGATCTATGTGTGTCGTAACGAGAATAAAATGTATAGGAAAACAGGATATTTTGTTCGCTCAAGAAACTTTTTCTTTCTGTCAACAAAACATGCAGTCAATATTAATTGTTACAAACAAGTCTTAGTTGTCTTTATAACAAAATGAAGCTACGCACCTAAAAATACGTTCATGTTGCCAAAACGAGAAAACTATTGCCACACCCAACTTGGAAGTGGTTTTTCAGACTTTACATATTTATTTATTATTTTATATTTAATGTTGTCCAACTCATTCGGGTTGGGAATTTTATCAACCATTTGTTCGATCTACTAGAATTTTGGCTCCAGTCGTTGTTCGAGCCTCTTCGAACAGTTGTAACCGTGGCCTCTGTGAGCGGTTAATTGTTCTCAAATAATCACAAGTAGGATCTTAAAAAGAGTGAAAAAACAAGAAATGGCTGCGACGTAACAAAGAGGACTCTTAGGATAAAGGTGAAAAGAATATGAGAGTGATAAAATGTTAAAACTTAAAATGAATAATAATGAATAAACTGGAATAGTCAGCACTAAATTGTGATACGAGTCGCTAGGGTAACCAATATCTAAATTTCATGTCGAGAGAAGAAAAAGTCATTTGCTCAGTGTTGGTGGTTTTGGTGCTACTAAAATGTTCTATGAGTATTTAGCATTTTTGACAACCCAGTATATTTATCACAACAATGAGTGGACGTTTAAGTTGTAGTTTGGAAGTAATGATTTTCAAAGCATCACAAACACACCATTGGTGTTGAGCGAATAGACTACGATCAAACGAATTTTGAGGTTTTGGCGGCCACCAATTCTCCATCCCTGAGCACAAGTCCCGTAGTGGGAGAGTAACGGGGTTCAATCAACTTATCGACTCCTTCTGAGAGGTTGACGGGTTAGGGAGTAAATTATTTTAGACGAGATTGATTACTCTTTGCTTTTGATGATTAATCGGGAAAGGGCTCCCAAACACAGAGGGGTTGAAAACGGTAGAGTTTCCTACTGCAGTGCGGAAATCCCGAGGGGGCTCCACCAGTAAGCTTTGGGGTCCCATTAACCTAAACCCGTTTTGATGTTAATGATACGTCATCATTAAGTGTCGTCGGTGTAGAGCGTGGGAAGTAAACTTCGCTAGCTTCTAGCCAACACCCCCAGTTGATAATCTTCTCTTGAACTTACTGAGAGATACCATGTCAATAACAATAATTTACATCCAGTAATTACGGCCTTAACTCTCCCCATTTGTGGATTTGTGAAAAAAGAAATAATATTCAAAGTTCATATCATGAAATTCTAATTAATCTTCTAATTAATTGGTCGTAATGATTCCTTCATCTACAATCTCTCGCAATAATGCATAAAATGTATAATTGGGCGATACTAAAACTACAGTGGTTGTGTTCATGAGTGCTGAAAGAATGTATAGGCCTTAGGATTTCCATAGGGTATAGGTATTCACTGGCTTAACTGGTAATTTCAAGGTTCTTATTCGGACTTCTACTCAAATCATATGAGCTTTACATCTGTTTAAAAGTTGTTTAGTTTGTTTGGAGTAATGAAGGAGGTTAACCTTTCCAGACCCTAGCGTATAACATAACATGCAAACCATTTCTTCAAATATCTGTCTGAATGCTTTCAACTGAACCACGCGTGATATATAAACTTTTATCATTGCAGAACAGTCACACTCACAATATTACTGACAATGAAACTCTTGTTGTTTTTAAAGTCATTAAATATTTTAAATCACCTCCTGAGCGTCGAAAATTCACACGGCTTATTTATCATGAAGTATCATCTAATTTTTTGGATCTGAAGGAACCAAAGGTACGTGAGATGACAAATGTTTCTTTGAAGTTATAATGAATATGTAGATCATCGTCTTGGAAAAGAACTTCCCGATGCTTACACAATATCTTGATTTTGCCTAGGAATTTCGGCAAACAAACCATGGTACGAGATACTGCAAACAAATTAATATTGTGTATAAGTGACTTACCTGTAACTCTTCAACCATATTAGGACAGTCCAGATTGAGGAAATCAGTGATAGAGCATATTAGAAGCTACCATTGTTTTCATCCGACTTAATTCGAAGTCCAACCCAATCCAAAATACAATGATAATCAAAATAAGTCGATAGAACCGTTTTGCATCAACTTTCATTATGCCGATGAAAAGAAAAAGATCTAAATATTGTTTACAATCTTCATCATTGTTGACGAAACATCTCGACATTTGTTTGCGCATTCGACGAAGTTATGATCCGATGCCGTGGTGCCTTGACTTTCCACTATCATTTTTGGTGAAGAAGGTACTGTCATGGTGACAGTGGTCCTCAACTTCAATCAGATGAAGTAAAGGGGATTGTTTCCGGCTGAGGACTTCGATGGATTACTTCTACTCCGTTCCACAAACAGGATAAATTTAGATTTTGATTCTTGATTGATTTTTTTAAAAGCAGGAGCCAAAATTCGTAAACAGCTAAGATTATCTGGTAGCACACTCTAGTATTGATGTCGCTGAAAAGGAAATGGGTGGAATTGCTTTCCAAAACAATATCATTTGACAGCAGTATTGGATAGTGATTAATGGTATGCTAGTGGAACTGTGATATAAACTACCAACTACTGAAATTCATGTCTTCGCCGTATAACTTTAGTTTTCTACCGCAGAATATCTTATAAGGTTGTTTTCTCCCCTCACGAAAAGCCCAGCCGTCGTCGTAACTTCCTGGAAATGGGGTGGAAGACTCCAGACGAAGAGTGCAGGGGGTTGGAGGCCTTAAGGATGATCGGAGTTTCTGTAATATCGACCCAGTCTTTTATCCCCCTGGCCATCGATGTAGGTCAAGACTTGGGTCTGCTCCTCAGTGCCACTTGAGGCGTAGCCATCTGCCATGTCGTGTTTACTGCCGTGTCTCCCATAATTCTGTTTTATTGGGGCTTGCCTTAATCTGAAACTGCGCCTCTTTCATTTCTTTGTCTTAATTTTCTTTTCTGGTATTAATATCTTTTCTTTTTGGCATTCTGTAAACGAAGGCTCGACAAGAGGGATCAATAGAACTTTTTTAAAGGGGGCGTTACAGCTGCATGGAATCTGTGAAAACATTTTCACATTCACATTTTTAAACAAGATAATGCTGATTTCTGTGTCCATTCAGTCGATGAACTCTTACCCACGGACATCCTCTATGGTGAATTGGACAGCTTGCGATCATAATGGTTAAAGTCTCTGGGATCAGTAGTAAGGCGCGATGATAAATCTAACCTCTTCCGCCAATTCTGCCGAACAGAGTCAACCAGCTATTTCCTACAAAGTTTCTTCTACGTTCAGTCTCAGATCGTTATATTCCCCCTATGCGTATAGTGTACCGATATATCCAGCCTTTCATTACTTGAAAGTTGATAGGAGTTTCATGTTTCTACTTCATAACTTCTTCGCAAGTGCATATATCCACCCAAGGTATATCAAGGATGCAACTTAACAAATAGAACTCCAATGCCCCAATCCGACTTTTCTCATTTATACAAAAGCTTTCTTAGCCTTCAATATTTGGAACTCTACCTCAAAAAGTTAGAGACATTTGTAATTCACCATTCTCACAAATCCCATCCTTCCCAAGGGTGTCGACCACTGATGCGTTTGTAATACAAACACAATGTTTTACATAGATTTATCTTTAGTTTGTGTGTGACACTACGCTAAATAGCTCCCAGGCTTTTGCAACTCATTTTGGCTTCTTCAGCAAGTCTGTGTCGTCGGGAAATATAATTTTGTTAATAGTTTAAACTACACAGAATTACACTCCTTCAGTCAACTCAGCCAGCTCATGTAGAGTCCAGCAACTTTCCTGACGATAGTCCACTATCAAGGTCAGTCGTTATTGTGTATAACAGAAAGAGGGATATGGGATCATTTATAGATCATGCATAGGTTGAGCAATAACTTCACAACAGCTGAATAAAGTATAAAGAACGGCTTCTTAAAGAGCGATCTTTGGAATAATCCAGTTGCAGGTTCATCAAAACATTATATCGTGATGCATCAATCTATTGTAAGAATTGTAATATTTTGGAATTCACGACGACTAGTTTCACCTAACCGTTAGATATATTTGGAACTAATGACAGAAATAGTTGAAGGTTTCTCTGCAATTACATACGGGCAATCAGCTTGCTCAAAGTATATTCATGGCATAGGTCATCGGACGTTAATAATAACGTAGTGTGAATAGAATGCACACTTTGTTTTTGATCAGTGGCGGGTGAATAGTGGATTCTTAGCGTGAGAGTTTTTGTGCGGTTGCGTGTTGATCGAAGGGGTTCGTGAGCGACAAGCTGGCTGCCGTTGGCCCGTGGTGGTTGACATACCACTGAGCCCCCTCCACCACAACCTATTTATTCCAATCCCCCCAGAACAAAACCCTATTTCTCTCTCTACACCTCTCTACAACCTCTGCTAATCAAAAACTGAAGGAAGGTAGTACTCTACAGACATAAACCTGTAACAAAACAATAACCACCCCTCCCCTCTGAATTGCTGTTTGACGTAACTGGTTACGTTATTGCCGTCCGATCCCTACATTTTGATTGTTATCAACATTGATCCCTAAACGCAAGTAATGCATCAGGTCCTGAACAATGTATGATGTAAGTCAGATGTAGTCCTAGTGAACCAATCTTGCTTAAATTCGTAAGAGAGATGAGACGGATTTGATCATCTCCCATCAATTGGAACTCAATCGTACCATTATTGCGTCCGCTATACAATTATCTCGACATTCTGAAGGAGAGAACAGCTTCTACTCCAAAAGGACTCAAATCATGGTAATACTTTCTATTTTATGTGACTATTTATGTCTTATCTTATGTGCATATGTTTATGCTTGTCCCATTACCCTGGAAGATCTTTCATGCCACTCAGTTCAAGGAGACACATAAGTTTTATCCGCTTTAATCTCCCGACACGATCCTTTTGTCTTCTTCCAACATCGTCCCTTCTGCCGAATCAGCATCCGATAACGTCACCTGGGCCTAGACGACGTACGAGGTTTGTTTTCACATTGTGCTATCTCGAACAACCCAGATCTCCTTCCGTTGTTGAACAGGGGTCTGAGGCAGATTAAGATCTTGCACTGCTCCAAGTAGGCCTGAATCACCGCTTCATTATGCAAACTCGACCGTACCCAAACCATAGTTTTCTCATTACCATAAACCTTTCTTTAAGAAACTTTCATTGTCTTCCAAACGAGAACCCAGAATGAATTTTTTCTGCAGAATCAATCATCCGATCAGATTTGTAACTAAACTAGATTTGTATCGAACTTTGTAAACAGCAGTTAAGAGGAAATTTCCACTGCCCCCTTCCTAGTACTGTTTAAAGCATGAACTGGAAAACCGAAAATTCTCACCATTTAGTCAAAAACAGACAATACAAACCTGGTGCAATACTGATAGATTTCAAGTACTAGAAATCCGGTGATATGTCACTCACTACAATCGTTCACCAATTGTTCGAATGCAATTAACTTACGCCAAATTATTAAACTCCCCAAACCTCCTTAATGTCTAAAGGAGCCGATTTATTTTCATGTTTATAAAGCACCGTAAACAAATAATCATGACCCTCTTCACTATTTTAGAGAAATAACGCCGCAAATTATTACATTGAGCTTTATTATCTCTGCGTTAGATAGTCCGTATTAACTCTTCTACGTAAGTCCACAACTGTGATTCATCGGACAAATCTACGGTATATTATCTTAACGACGTTTGGCGCCTTCAAGTAATTTCATTCTAGATGCTACAAAAATAAATCCAATTATATTTTAGTACTATATATCGATCAGGAAAGAAATTAGACACGAGGTCCCATCAGCTGATCAGTGTGTCTTCATGACTTTGTAATTCACTATAGATGTCTGAAAGACAGTGGGATGACTTCATTTATACTGTGTCTCAACACGACAAACAAATACATTAATAGAAAAGCTGCAACATAAAATAAATCACCTACCTACTTTTCTGTTGTCAACAGATGAGTAACATAAGCAATGAAACACACGATTTCAAAACGAGCTTTTGAAAAGGCAATGAAATTGCATTTATCGAGCTAGCTGTCGTGTAACAATTAACTAGTCGATTTTTTCTTAACACATTACGATGACATTATTTACCGAGTGGGCCCTGAAGGGCTGCATATCAATAACGAACATGAAAACATTATTTTTATTTTGAAAGTTTTCGGAAGTAAGATATTTGTATATTAGGATATTTGGATATTTCAGCCCTTCGATGCCACCGCTTAGAAATGACAAGGAGTGATAAAGAGAATGCTGTCCCAAATTCACTGTAACTATCTGCCACTTTGTGAGCGCTGTCAGTGTTTACTTGATTATCCGAAAATTGACGGGAAAAATTGGATGGAGGGACTTACTTTTGTGACACAGCGTCTTATCTATGTTGCCTTGTAATTAGCCAAGGCTGCTTTGACGAAAAAAAGGCCTTTCATAACCGAAATTTCGCAGCCTTAGTTTTATAATATCACAGAGCGTTGGAATGACCTCAGTCGTGAATTAACGCTGGGGTTTAAAAATTATACATTAATTATAGGTATATTTTATAAGTTTTGTACCAGTAACAGGACTATTATTACAACCCCCAGTAGAAGCATATACCTCGGAGTTTATACAGGGTCTCCCAGCAGTTATGCACAATCCGACTCCTTCGTGTTGTACAACTCATTTCCGAACAAAAATGCCACCTAACAATTTTTTGCCAGAGGCCTCGTTTCCGAGTTATTCGCGATTCAAAACTTTTTCCGTGTTTTCGATCTTATGTCAATAAAACCATCATAATTCCCTCAGTTTTCGAGATAGCTCCAATTTGATGACCCCGTTAAAAATATCTTTTAATTTTCTATCTATTTGATGTCAGAAAACATTTTTTTAATTGCATTGAAGATGTGCGCCAATGTGACAAATGGCAGTTATGTCAAAATCTTGAAATCACTTGTTTTCCAACTCGCCTAGAAAACCTATTATTGCTTGACGCAGAACTGTGCAGGCCTGGCAAAACGTGCGCCAAAATGTCAGCTTTCCAAGGAAATGGTGTTTAACAGGAGAGCAACGTGTGTTTTCCATTAAAATTGAGGTTTTTCCGAAAGTCTCGAAGCAAAAAGGTTGGGGGCGGGATATACGCAACTTTTCTCGCTGAATCGAATGATGACAACAATCGTCAAGTGACGATTTAAGTTAGTTTGTTGGATGCATAAACCCGTTCGTTTGTGAACAGCGTCTACGGCATTCCTAAGCTGTCCGGCTAAAGTCAGGATAATCGAAGAGCCGAGAGACGGCTATTGTTTGTGTTCATCTACGACTGATTGCGATTAGTGGCATTCTTCTCGTTGCTGACAATATGGACCCTTACCAAACCAGGCTTCCAATTCTTCCCTTTCGTCTCTTTCCTCGCTGTATTTCCTTCAGCGTGGTTTCCCTATAGCATATTCCCATTCATCATCGTGCGCTATAGCTATTGAACATAGCTGGTAGTAATAACCAAAACCTTAGTGACAGAAAAGGATTAGTAGATGAAAAAAAGATAGTTTACTACATAAAAAAATGGTCAGTGACATGAACAATATTATCTACCAATATTTTTTCCTCATACTATCCGACGTGTTCGGAAGGGTGTGAGTTGTATACATGGGAAGTGTGACTCCCTTGCTGCTTCAGAAGCATTACCATTGGTAGAACCGTACAAAAAAATCATGTCAAGATACTCACTTGTGGTATAGCTACTCAACTGAAAGCAACTCATCGCAATCCCTCGTAAATTAAAAGAAACAATAGCCGTCTCTGTTCAATTACCTTGACTTTGGCCGGACAGGTTAGGAATACCGTGGACGCCGTTCACAAGCGAACGTTTACATTCATTAAATTCATTTTCATTTAAATATTTATTTTTTGGTTTGTATCTAAACAAACTTTTTGTATGAACTCGATTTTAAACCCCAATATCTTACCATTGTCCTACAACTGGATAACACGTTTGAGTCAACAAACATTTTACTAAAATTGAATTTGGTCAAAAACAACAAATAATCAACTTTGGAACACCCAATGCTACGGCCAAATCAGCGGCAGATTAGGGTTGATACACGGCGCACAAAGCAACCCCTCCTTCAAGACCTGGAGGTCGTGCGGGTCATTGCATATCCTGGCTCCTGACCAAGACAATGCCTCCTCCGTAGCTTTCCCAATTTTCAAACATTAGGTTTTTTTTTAGCTGTGCGGGGTGTACCAGGAGTTATGCACAATCCGACTCCGATTTTTCCGTGTCTTCGATCATACGTCATTAAAACCGTCATAACTCCCTCAATTTTGAAGATTACTGAAATTTGATGACACCGTTAAAAAGAACGTTCACTTTTCTATCCACATGATGTCAGAAAACACTTTTTTTATTTTAAATTGTATTGAGCCTCTGCGCTAAATGTGACAAACGATCTTTGTGCCATTAGTTCTCGACCAATTTCGATGACAACGGCAGCTTTGCCAAAATCTTGAAATCACTTGTTTTCCAAGTCGGCTAAAACCCGATGAAATTTTTTGTTTGATTAGAACTGTGCGCATTGAAATGTGCGCCAAAATGTCAGCTTTAAAACGGTGTAGTCTTTTCTGGATCCATATGATGTCAGAAAACACTTTTTTTCCGTGTCTTCGATCATATGTCATTAAAACCGTCATAACTCCCTCAATTTTGAAGATTACTGAAATTTGATGACACCGTTAAAAAGAACGTTCACTTTTCTATCCACATGATGTCAGAAAACACTTTTTTTATTTTTAATTGTATTGAAGATGTGCCCAAATGTGACAAACGGCAGCTTTGTCAAAATCTTGAAATCACTTGTTTTCCAAGTCGGCTAAAACCCATTAATGTTTGACGTAGAACTGTGCGGGCCTGGTAAACCGTGCGCCAAAATGTCAGCTTTAAAATGGTGTAGTCGTTTTGGTTTTGAAAAATATTTTTAGTTAAGGAAATGGTGTTTAACTGAAGAACAACAAGGTTTTTCCGAAAGTCTCGACGAAAAAAGGTTGGGGGCGGGAAATACGTAACTTTTCTAGCTGAATCGAATGGTGACAACGCCAGACCTCTCATGTGACGATTTAAGTTAGTTTTGTCGGATGCGTAAACCCGTTCGTTTGTGAACAGCGTCTACGGCATTCCCAAGCTGTCCAGCCAAAGTCAGGATAATAGATGAGCCGAGAGATGGCTCTTTGTGTTCATTTACGATTGATTGCGATGAGTGGCATTCATCTATTTGCTGACACTATGGACCCTTATCAAACCAGGCTTCCGTATCATTACCAACTCTTCCCTTTCGTCTCTTTCCTCGCTGTGTTTCCTTCAGCGTGGTTTCCCTATTCCTCTATAGCTGTGTTTCCCTATAGCGTGGGACACCCTGTATAGCGACTCAATACGGTTGAATTGCAATAACCAATACACAAGAGTTTTACTTTGCTCATCTCGATTTTGTATGGATGAACCAGTCATGGATAGGAATTGGCGGGGAGATTCAATCATGAGATAGTGGCATTGCCCTCTAATTTGAAGTGTTTTTCGAATGGTTAATCGATTATGCTGATCTGGTTTCTTCCTTGTTTCAGGTCAGGAAAGTTTCAACGTACCTACTCAGTAAAATTATTCTCCGAAACAAGTACCATGTTACTGTTTTTTACTAATAATCCCAGGTTTATGTTACTACTCGTATATTAACCTAACTATATCCAGTGATCAAAAGTAGTTAATTAACGCGTAACCCAAATACAGATTCTTTGTCTTCCGCTGGCCTTACATCTAAAACTTAGTAAATGACAAATTTTGTAAATTTCTTAGGTTCCTACCTCGAATCGCACGTTTCCGATTAATGAGATAGTGCCTTACGAGTAGATTTTACATTCTAACATTCAGTCACACCGCATTAACCAAAAACTCGATGTTGCCAGTGTGACGCGACATGATTTGAGTGAAGGGCCAGTCCGATGTGTTCAGCGGGTAAAATCAGCTAGCCTTGACGATATATTAGGTTGACAGTTAGATGTCACTCTTTCGTTCAGCTGTTTCATCTGACGACTTCAAAATAGGAAATCCACTATTTGGTGCGGGGAAAATTAGTTTAATGGTCAGTCTCGCGAAATAATGTGATACGAGATTGAAGTGGCAGTGTCCTGCAACTGTCGCCACCGAAGGGAATACTACCCCAATTCTCTCTGAGTAAAACGCTCATTATCACGTTAGTCACACGGAGCCGTACAGTTTTCCATAGAAAAAAACAAAATCATGGTTTTCCAATACTTTTTAGCCATTTTATTCTCTATGATTTGTTTGTTCATTTGATTTTTTATAGGTAGGGTATAGTACCTTGTCCTCTCCTGACAGTGGTTTCATGGGTTCTTTCTCTAGGTTTCATGAAGTTAACCTAAAAGTTTGTGTTTTTGAGCTTTTCGGGCACTATGCAGCGGTCCCAGTTGGCTCGTTTGATTGATCGAATACAACTCTATCAATAAGAATAAGCGGAATATGATGTTTATTTCGATCGGTTTCGAAACCACCATTGTGTAATACAGCCTGTAGGATTCCATTCCCGATAGGATTAATTTTGTAATATTTCAGCTCATTAGAATTCAGCCCTTTAGGATTCATCCACATAGCCATTCATTCATGATTCCGCGAGCACAGTTCCAAATTGATCCCATGAGTGTTTTCCAACCCAAGATTTATAAACTTTGATCCAGTGCTAACCTAGTTCGAATAATTCGCGTCATTCACGTCTTACTTGCGCGATGTAGGAGAAGGTAAAGCCACAGTAATTTTGGACTGAGTGCAGTACGGTATAGCTAGACAAAAAAATAATAAATTAAATTTTGACTCTTCCCTATTAGAGCAAAAGCTACTTCAATCATATACCTTTCCTATCAAAGTAGGTAGGTGCGCATTAAAAAAAAAATGCAACAACGGCTAGTATTTGTTTTGAATTCTTAGTTAAAATCTTCTTTCTCGTCTCCACTGCCCGCTAAGAAAATGTCAATGATTTCCCTCCTCGAGATCGCGACTTCTAAGCTATAACAAAAATATGAAGACAGTCGCAGACGGTTAAATTATTCTGTGATCGTATTTTCACCGTACACCGCTGAGTTCATTCCAGAAACCTTCTCTCATTTCACGAGCACGGGGTTTAAATTACTACAAACATTCAAAGTAGGTATGTAGTTGAGTGGCCGAAAAAATTATTTTAACTTCTCTCATAATCACTAGAGATATGAAATGCGCAAGCGAAGATATTTCGACGACGGTATCACACAATCCGCGCCGCTTCCAACAGCAAAATGAAAACTGTCCTAAGGTCTCCTTTTCCAATTTTTTGAAAACATCATGTTTGAACCAACCCCACGACCTTCCTGAATGTTGCAGGCAATCAGAGTTCAATTTACTCCCTCAGTAGGTTTTTATATAACATTTATCGAGGCCCCACGGTGTTTCAAGACTTTACTTTTTTAATTTTCGTTCCTCTAAATCGCTTAGATTAGGCACTATGCGCCTCTTTTCAAAATTTCTTAGTTCGCTTTTCAAGGTATGTTGAATTCATAACGCTCATAATTATCAACGATTTATTGTTTCCTATGTCGTTCATAGATGATTATCAATCGCAGGCAATGGTACATTGATTGGTTCATTTGATATACCGGTACAGCAAATATTATCGGAAAATCAGGGCACTCGCTCCACCTGCATAGTATGGAGTTGGCGTGTAGGCTGTTAGCGACTACACCTTTTAGGTTCCCTTATCCTTTTTTTACTGCCCTAATTTGCGAGATCTCCTCTTTTACAGCGTTGCGATAAACTCTAAATTCAAATACTCGTAAAGAGCGATGTATTGGCAATAGCCTTCCTTGCAACTCCAGGTTTCCTCCGCTTTTACGACCACCCTATATTTTATATTGAGTCGTTCAACAAGGGATCTGTGATCTTCATCGAGATAATTCATCAACGTAGGTCCTTACCAGCCTTCCCCTCTCAGTCCTGAAGGAATGGAGTAATTCAATGTAGTGAATGCGACCTAACGACAAACTAATTCTTGTCAACCTAATGATTACCTAATTCCCATCTTAATGGTTTTTACAAGTGTCGCAGTTCAAGCGACAAATGTACTGTTTGAAAGGATCAGAATTTTCTATTTTTAACACCAACTTTACCATTAGCTCCTCCTTTGGTTTAAAAACGTTTCTCTGAGCTTAGTAAATAAATTATCAATCGATAATTTCAAGTATACCTTTATACAGGTTAAAGCTGATAGAAACTTGGCTCTTCGTGAACCCCGTTGCTGTTGCTTAGGGCCTAAAGTCCAAATTAAACATGCATGGAACATGATTTTGCTTCGTTCACAACTTCCTTATAAGGGGTAGATATTTCCTCTTCACCGCGAAAGTTGTTTAGAGCCTATTTGACCAGATTACAAGTTCCTTAGATTCCATTTCGTAAAAACGATGCCAGCCTACTTTATAATAAAACGCTGCAAATATTACCCAGAGGTTTATTAGTTCTGTATTGAATAACTCTTTTACATACGAGTAAATCACTGATCTATGTAAATTAGACGTCGTCAGTGGTATAATATATAAACTCGAAGCCTCGAGCCTCCACATTTAGTCTTGTCCACTCTATATGCCATAAAAAGAACTCGCTTATATTTACAAAAATAGCCGCAAGCGCTTTCAGCTGATAACTGATCTCTTGAATTTTGATTGACTTCTAAAAGTTCGAAGATAGGTGGATGACTCCATTTTGAACATAACTCCTTGAACTCCTTCACTAGCCCCTCCGTACGATACAACAAAACTTATGGCTCAAAATGCTATGCAAGATAGACCACGGGTCATTCCAACCTTTTAACATTTTATGTACCTACTTGGAAACGCCCTCTTTTTACCTATCTGCCATTCAAGGTTGATTGGGGCAGAAAGAAGCCCTTGGGGTATTCAATCTTTCAGATAGCAGATGTCTCACAAAGGCTCCCATTCAAAATACAGCCGAAAGTAGGGAATTTAAATGTCAATGCCTATAATGGTGCGATATACTGTAAATGTAAGATACCGAAATCAAAGAGTAACACAACTAAAATTCAGCAAGACACAATAGGGCACTTAACTACTCTTCACTCGTACTTGAAAAACTCGATTCCAAGAAGGACTTGTTTCATGAGTGAATTTTGTTTCAAAATGTCCAAACACGTTCACAGTTACATTCGTGTTGACGTTTTTTTCTTTTCTGTCAAAGTTCTAGCAATTAGGGTGGGCGAACGGATGAGAACTTCGAGAGACGTACCAACAACAAACATGAAAACAATTATTATTATTATTTCATTACTATTATTATTGTTTCGAAAGTTTCTGATAATGGATTTTTCAAGTGAACTTTGTCACAGTTGTTGACAGTTGAGTAAGGCATATAGCTCTCTCGCAGTGGTAACACGATTTTATAAATCATTGAAACATTTCAAATAATCTCAAAACATCCACAATCTTAAGAGGTGTAGAAACTAAGATGTTTTCACAAAGTATCAACGACTTCAAGTGGCTCGACGTATGGCAGGTTAGTCTTGGTGCTAATTACAGTATATTAGTGCATACAATAATCGTACGGTTGACTTGAAATCGATAAGGGATTATTAAACTCCATCACTACGGACCAAGTGAAGGTAAGGGGACTCCCGTTGAGATGCATGTTGTTTTCCAGTCGATTTAAGTAACTAAGGAGCTCTTTTTGAGGCTTCTAGAATACAATAACAATGTGTGGTTTGCTCTCGGTAATACAGAGATAATAAATCTTTGTGAAATAATTTGCAGCGTTTAAATTGCTAATTGGTAATTTTCAAACTACACAACCTAAACTACAGACTGAAAAGGAGTAAACTTACTAGCCGTATTTCACCCCACTCGACCGGAATAACCGGCTTCAATATGAATGACAGCATGACATGACGTGCGAAAACCAATGGTTTATGCAGAGGTTGGTGTAATATGCGTTTAGCGAAAGAACCCCAAAGCTAAATTGAGCAAAGTATTCGAGTCATGCGACGCTCAAGATTGTCGTGCGAAGGTGGAACAAAAAAATGTTAGAAAATCAAATCAGCAGGAAAAAAGAAATGTACGGCTCCAACACGTATTAAGTGACGCCGAACGCACGATTTCTCCCAAACGGCTGGAGCAAAAACTCTGAAATTTTCAGAATAATCAATATTGGTCCGGCAACGCCCCAATTCTTTAGCCAGGTCTCTCACCTAATTTAAAGTGCCCTTTAAGGGTTGCCAAAGTTTTTTAAAATCCCTATAAACCTCAAAAAAAAGTCAGGGCGACCTAAATTTGGACTTTTTTGAAGAACTTTCCATGAGGAATCGAATGAGCCCCTCCCCAGGTCCGTGGCTCAAACCATTCCCGATGTATGGCCCGATTTATGGTGCCAACATTTGCATCCACGTTCACTACATCACTAGGTTACTGCAATCAATACAAAAACAACGTTTTTTTTTTTAAATCGCTGTAACCTAGTGATGTAGTGAATGTGGATACTGGAGTGAACTCCTAAAAGGATTTATAGCCGATACACGGGTTGAAGCATTCTGATATGCATCAAACGCTGCAAATTCTTTCACTGGAGTTTATTAGTCAATTTCATTCATTTGGCTTGCATCATGATTTGAATTTCTGCTAAGCTTTGGAGTGTGCGCGTGTTTCACAGGTGATAGAGCGATTATTGAAATTCAGGTGATATGCATAGAGCACGCAAATCGGTTCTCAACCAAAATAACTATTTGGATTGATCAGTTGATCATATTTGTGTGCCTCCTGAAGTTCAATAATCGCTCTACCACCTGTGAAACACGCACACTCCAAAGCTTAGTAGTAATTCAAATCATGAATGCAAGCCAAATGAATATTAAACCACAGTGAAAGAATTTTCAGCGTTTTTATAGTATAGTTATAGTACAGTGATAGTTATTGCATCCCAAACATTAAATGGTCCGTGCTCGTATATCGTGGTGCAAACCCTACAGATCCTTATGGCGCCGTGTTACGCTCATCGTTCTCATTTCACTTGCTCGAAATAGCTCGCCAACTTTATAAAGACTTCCGAAATCAATATGCCTACTACAGCTGAGGAGTTCCACCCCCACTCCCCGACACCGCCCTCCCCCGCAGTGACGTAACTCTTCTCCCCCGCCTCGCCCTGTCATATGCGCCATTATCTACACCCCTTTTCGCTCCTCTAGCTCCCCTATCGATGTCTCAGGGATCTCCGGTATCGTTTGTGGGTTACGAAGGCAGTGATGAGATTGCTAACCTCTACTAAATTCACAATCAAACCACAATTTATCAAGATTACAATGATGTCGATATTCAGCGTGACTGTCAGTAATTCGTTCCCTTCGATTTTTCTAAATTCACCCTGGAAACGATTTTTCTTGTTTATTGTAAAGAAAGAATATTTTGAATGTCCTACTACGTCCAATTACCAAGGAATTCATTTCAGATAGCATCACTGTTTGATTTGTTCTGAAAAAAAAAAAAAAAAAAAAAAAAATTAGTTTGGGTGTATTCATTATGAATATTTATTTGAAAGCGTGAATTTTACATTATCATCGGATACCTACGTCCTTCAACGAATTTCAAGTCTTATTAATCATCAATACATGTAGAGTTCTGGCTTTAAAATGGTTTATTGTGAAACATCCTTTCAATTTGTTTCAATACTTGTAGCATGGGCAATTGTGAGTTTTTAAATGTTCATCATCCTTCTTTATATAAAAACTGGTCATGATTAAAAAACTTATTATATTATTGTTGTAATCAGTCATTAATTTAAGTGAAAAAAAGGATTGAAAAAAGAATAAAAGTGGAGAGAGGCTACTATGCAGGCAAACTGAAACTCCTGGATTCATGGAATATATGAATCAGATGAGGCAAAACTACTAAAGTTCTTCCTTAATGGGAAGAACAATAGATCATGGATATATTGAGATAGGTGAAGGTTAATAGTTGTAGACCTGCACTATGTATATCAAATGTTAGTTCCATGCATTCAACATGGTAGAATTTCGTTTTTGGAGCTACTCAGCTGATCTGCAGCTGAATCTTAAGCAACTTCAATATCTCAAAACTTTCTATAAAATCAGACGATTCCATTAGTAAGGATTTTCACGGAGTGAAAAAGTTACATATAATTAGTTACGGATTGGTTGCAATTAATGAAAAATGTATTGAACTTTTTAATTTATTTTTATCGTATACTTAACTCTAAGTGGCTCTACTTTCATTCTTCCCTCCTTTTTTCGACTGTTCAAACCATTATGGCATTCAACCACGAAACCACCGCTGGTAGTGGACGATACCAACTTCCTATGTATTCATAATAGTAAGATAAAATATGAAGAGTTCTAAATTCACCTCCGGAGGGGGGGGGGAGGGGGGGGGGCTAAGATGAAGCTTCCAGAGCCAGATGTTCATGAATATCGCCCAACTTTCTGTCAATTGGCATAGAAAGACATTAGCGGTACGAATTACTGGAATTCGGGATTTTAATATCTTAGTCTGTAACTATACATATCTAACACTCTTACTATACTGTAATATTAGGATCAGCTCGAGGGAAAGAGTTCGTTACGGAATTTGTTGCATCCGAAATCCATGTTGGGTATTACAAATTGGGATACGTCAGTTACGAGTTTATCTACCTAAAGCAGCTTTTCTTTGACAGTTGCGGAATGAACGTCGGCTTAATTCAGAAAATTTCTAGTTTCACTTCTTTTTGGCAACGAAGCAACCTTGTTGATGTGACGAGAGGAGGTAGTTTCTTCGGAGTTATTGTACTATCGTTTGTCTAGGTGTTTTTTGTTTGTTTTATGCACGCCTACTATATTTTTGTCAGCATTAACCACATAATTTTAAAGTTATTAGAAAAAGAAGAATATTTATTCCCTGGGAGTTATGTAGACAAGTAAGGGAGCCGTAAGCCTGCTGAAAAAATATTAGCGATATACTAATAACCTGTTGTGATATCTTTACTTTCTTCAATCCATCAGATAATGGTTGAAGTCCTATTCCTACTCATCAATAGAGTGATAAAATGGACTCAAGGTAGTTGAGAGGTTAGTATAATTTGCTCCAACATATTAATTGTGAAACATAACGTCGTCACTTTCAAAAGAAAGCTCCGCTTCAACTCTTTGTCTCGGATGCCCAATAAATCAGAACAAGGTGGAGCGGGCGAGAAGTAAATATTTTTGTTGTGCCGGTAATTTAATTCCTCGAGTTACTTGTTTGGTAAACAAGGCAGCCGACGGAGCCGCTACACCGCGGCCCGCTAAACAGGTCGATATCCCTTCACTGGTGGCCGACGGACAGCGTTTCTTCCCGCGAATCAAAACGTTGCAGAGCACTTGTTTCCTATAGAATCATCTGCCCTCCATTAGAACAGGGTTCGTTGGAAAACCTGAGATTTACCGTTCAAATGGCCCATAACAACGTTGCTCCCGATGAAGTTCTAACAATAACCTTCCGACCACTAACCCCTCCAAACCATCTAGAAGAGTAAAACTTATTGCTAAGTTATGTATGCACTACAGGGACTTCCCCAAGTTCGGTTTTGTATGATCACAATTGTAAATATAGACACATAACGTGTGTTCTTAAAACTAGATCGTATTCATAATCGAACAAAAAAGCACAAAAATTGGCTGAGCATTTTAGTAGGTACGAGGATTACTTGAATAAATCGGCCATAACCCCCCCGTCACGAAACAAAATTGAACATTTCTTAGTTTTAATTAATGTTTTAACAAAAACAAGGAAGTAGTAAACACAACGATTAATCACTATTACCATCTCCAATCACTCTTTTCCATAACCAAATTTGAAAATCTGAGATATATTTCAATTTTTTTTTTTGTTTAAATTTGTTTTATTTCACCAAGTTATAAACTTATAAGCAACATTAATCTAATATATAATTGGCGTACATTAAGAAATCTAAGAATACATCACTTAGTCCTTATTGTCCTGATATTTGCACCATTTGATGCTCTTACTAAGTGAATTAAATAGTTGGCTTGACTCTCTTCAGTCTTCTAAGCAGATCCTCTGTGTTGAGAAGCTCGACGACATCCTCATTTACATGATCTTGTAGCCTCAAGAGGTGAAGCATCTACTCAAATTCGTAGGACATTATTCTGAAAGCGCTGAATAATGTCACGGTTGCTCTGGGCCGTCCACCCCCACAGTTGCGCACCATAAGTCCAGACAGGCTTTAGGACGTGCTTGTACAGTATCAACTTATTGTGAACTGACAGTTTTGACTGTCGGCCCATCAGCCAGTAAATTTTTCTGAATTTGATCACAAGCTTAGCTTTTTTCTTATCGTGGGACTTCCATCTTAGTTTGGCATCCAGTGTCATTCCAAGGTATTTCGCTTCATCAGCATGAGGTATCGCCTTGTTATGGAGAAAGGCTGGCACATAGTTGATCATATTGTAAGTGAAATCTACATGAACTTGTAAAATTCAGAGTCCCGATTATTCCAGAATCAAATCAAATTTTAAAATATATAAACAAACAACATATTGGTTTAGTGTGCTAGCAACTAGTAATTCAATCTGGAGTAGTATCTCTACATCATTTCCCCCCTCTTCCTAGCTTCTCAATCCGCTGGCCTTAATTGGTCTGCGTGTTTTCTTTCCTCTCTTCCATCCACAATCACATGGTATGATAGGTCGCGTTCGTCGTGTGATCTGTCCACGCTTGTATCCAGGACAAGTTTTGCTTACAACCCATACCTCTTGCCCTTCTTCAAATTCTCGGAACGTTGTTCCTTTGTCCCGATATTGTTTTTGTATCCTCAGGGCTTCTTCTACATTCTGGGATATTGACGGCTTCAGAAGGTCAAATGGCGTCCGCATGCGATGACGAAAAATTACCTCAGATGGGGACCGTTTAGTTGAACTGTGAGGAGTCACTCTCTACGCTATCAGAAAATTTCTGGCTCTTTCCAGCACTGACCATCCTTGCCTGGATGCTTTTACCCGACTCTTGAAAGTCCTAACCGCTCGCTTCGCTAAATCATTGGTTCTAGGGTGATATTCGTATATGCTTCATCAGGAAGTTTTTGCAGAACGTTTCAAACTCTTCTGATGTAAACTGCGGGCCATTGTCAGTAACTACAGCTACTGGCACCCCGAACCTAGAAAAAATGTCTTGCAGTGCGTCAATTGTTGTTTTTGATGTTGCGTCAACCACCAAAAGCGAGTAAAAACCTTCAAACGGTCCTGCAAAGTCCAGGTGAAGTCGTGTCCATGGTACGTCTGGGATATTCCATGAATAAATTGGGGCTTCCTCAGGTTTTTGTATCCCTTCCTGACACGCATTGCACTCTTTTACAAATCGTTCGATCTCCGCATCGATTCGTGGCCACCATACATTTATCCTAGCCATATCTCTTATCGCTCTTATCCCTGGGTGCCCAGCGTGCAGCATCTCGATAAAATTTCTTCGCACTTCTTTTGGAGCTACTATCTTGCCGTTCCGTAACAGTAGTCCTTCCTCCTTAGACAATTCATCCCGTTTCTCGAAATAAGGAAACAATCTGCTGTCCAAATCCTTTTTTGCTGGCCATCCTCTTTCCATGAACTGCGTAATTTTCTGCAGTTCCCTGTCTGCCTTTAATGTATCTTTCAGTTTCCTCTTGGTTACTGGACTTTCTTGAACACGAATTTGGAGTAAATGCATTCCATTAGGCTTTCCCCTCTTTTCCGTTCTTGATGGTTCCTCCCCCACTACTGGCAGTCGCGATAACATGTCGGCTATATAGTTGTCCTTCCCTTGTATGTGTTCCACTTCATAATCATAACTCCTCAGGATTACAGCCCACCTAATTAGCCTATTTGCCGCAATCTTAGGAATTTCTTTTTCTTCCGACAAAATCCTCATTAGGGGTCATGGTCAGTCCTCAACACAAAATTCCGTCCTCTGAGATATTGATCGAACTTTTTAACTGCGAAAACCAAAGCATGACTTATATTCTAAGAATGCCACCTTACTAAAATTCTCTATATCCTTTTATGAATACATTTTCTATTCATGCATTCATTCATACAAGCTAGTCTGATCATTTGTGTGAGAACAGCAGTTGAAACGTGCTTCCTTTATCAAATCAGCTGGAAAGCCCCAGTTCCGCTAACTAACAGGCGATTCACCGTCACGGGGTTTCATCGATGGTTGTGAGCGTTCAACTTTCCGTCAGACGAGGGAAGGGCAGGTAACCCACAAAGTTTACTTTACCCCCGGTCATACGCTCTGATCAGCCGCCACCCCCCTCCCTCCCCGTGCCAAACATTGCCAATACAAACACCCGAGCGGGTCTGACTTTAATTGAATACGTTGGATTGACGGTTTTCAGAACTAATCGGGCGAATTGGCTCGGGACAATGTTTTGGCGGAGATGAGAATATTGCGACTTGTGCATCCTTCCCACCCGAAATTTCATTTCATTCCGGTCAATGTTGTTCGGGCGTGGTCACCAACTGGCTTCACTATTGTCAGTGACTTTGTTTCGAGCCCGACGAAATGAGTGGATTACGAAAGATTAACATTTGCAAGTATAATCACGGAGGGAAAATTGAAGGGTAAAGAGAACATAATATTTCCGTAGGCTAAAAATCTGTTTAATGTCCATGTATGATTGTCAGAGTCTACTTCCGAGTTTCTCTTCAAAATTCGTACAGGTAGCCAAGGTGTTTGTTTTACTATCACATTCTCAAAAAATAATGACACCACTGCTTTTTGAAATAAAAATTTTTCATCGTGGTGAACCCGTTTCTACGTTTTCTGGTTTTAACGCTTTTTTGCGTATTATGAACGAATATATCATAGGCTTGCTAGGGTGTGATTTTGTAATTAGATGAACTGTCCCTAGAGTTCAGATTTTAACAAAAACTGATTACAGAAAGATTTATTATTTCTATATCAGAAAAACATTGTACGTAAGTTTTCTGTCTGCTAAATAATGTATATACGATATCTGTATTACATTAGCTGAATGTACCTAACTATACCTACCGGAATAAATAAACGTAATGTGGGAAAAAAGGAAAAAAGTTAGTCCAAATTCAGATTGACATAGGGGGAAATGAACATATTTAGCTCGAAGTATATAATGAGATGATTTCTCTATTAGATCAAAATTAAAAACCTCTCTTTTCCATGAAATCTATTTGCACTATGTTGGTACTTTTCGATCGTACCTACCATCAAGATTTTTCATTTTGTCCAACAAAAATTTTTTTTTATTTGAGAGATCGGGCTATCCTAATATACATGATACATGAGAATTTAAGTTTTTTGGGGTGATATCTTAGTTCTTCCTTTTTTCTCGCATAGCACCTGCGATTTGCATGGAAGTGTTTGGGCTCAGTCTGAGACGGCTTTGGCAATGTAGAAAGTGAAAGTGAAAACTCGCCGAATTCTTCTCTTTCTTCGAAAATATGATTCACCCATATTTCTCATATTCGTATACTAAATCGATTTCGCCGATAATAAATCAAATAATAATGCCAAAGATAAAAATTCTTGTTTAGAATCTTTGGAAAACCCTATGTAACGAGCCATCCTGTTTTGGGAATTGGACGTACTGAGTGGATCATATGGCGATCACCATCCGTACCATTTTGGAAGAATAGCGCTCGTAGGAGCTCTTTGCTTCGCAGTTAGCAGATTTCTATTCCCTGCGGACAGCTTACCTATGAGCTCGAAAAACTTGATGGTTTTAAGAAGAACAGTATCGATGTCACTGCTACAGTCGAAAGGGAGTAATTGAGTGCTATTGTTATGTTGTAAGAGGAGAGAGAGGGGGAGAGAGAGAGAGAGAGAGAGAGAGAGAGAGAGAGAGAGAGAGAGAGAGAGAGAGAGAGAGAGAGAGAGAGGAGAGAGAGAGAGAGAGAGAGAGAGAGTGAGAGAGAGAGAGAGAGAGAGAGAGAGAGAGAGAGAGAGAGAGAGAGAGAGAGAGAGAGAGAGAGAGAGAGAGAGAGAGAGAGAGAGAGAGAGAGAGAGAGAGAGAGAGAGAGAGAGAGAGAGAGAGAGAGAGAGAGAGAGAGAGAGAGAGAGAGAGAGAGAGAGAGAGAGAGAGAGAGAGAGAGAGAGAGAGAGAGAGAGAGAGAGAGAGAGAGAGAGAGAGAGAGAGAGAGAGAGAGAGAGAGAGAGAGAGAGAGAGAGAGAGAGAGAGAGAGAGAGAGAGAGAGAGAGAGAGAGAGAGAGAGAGAGAGAGAGAGAGAGAGAGAGAGAGAGAGAGAGAGAGAGAGAGAGAGAGAGAGAGAGAGAGAGAGAGAGAGAGAGAGAGAGAGAGAGAGAGAGAGAGAGAGAGAGAGAGAGAGAGAGAGAGAGAGAGAGAGAGAGAGAGAGAGAGAGAGAGAGAGAGAGAGAGAGAGAGAGAGAGAGAGAGAGAGAGAGAGAGAGAGAGAGAGAGAGAGAGAGAGAGAGAGAGAGAGAGAGAGAGAGAGAGAGAGAGAGAGAGAGAGAGAGAGAGAGAGAGAGAGAGAGAGAGAGAGAGAGAGAGAGAGAGAGAGAGAGAGAGAGAGAGAGAGAGAGAGAGAGAGAGAGAGAGAGAGAGAGAGAGAGAGAGAGAGAGAGAGAGAGAGAGAGAGAGAGAGAGAGAGAGAGAGAGAGAGAGAGAGAGAGAGAGAGAGAGAGAGAGAGAGAGAGAGAGAGAGAGAGAGAGAGAGAGAGAGAGAGAGAGAGAGAGAGAGAGAGAGAGAGAGAGAGAGAGAGAGAGAGAGAGAGAGAGGAGAGAGAGAGAGAGAGAGAGAGAGAGAGAGAGAGAGAGAGAGAGAGAGAGAGAGAGAGAGAGAGAGAGAGAGAGAGAGAGAGAGAGAGAGAGAGAGAGAGAGAGAGAGAGAGAGCAGACGACTTAGTCCTCCCGTCCCCACAGTAAACAAGAGAAAGGACAAGTCCGAAAAGGAGAGGAGGAATGATTAGTTAAGCCAATAGTTAATTTTATACTATCTCTTTACTGACTGCAGCAATTTCGGTCCTTTCATGGGGCAATTATCCAAGTATTATCTTTTCAGTGTTTAGCCCTCGTTCCAAAACCGGTATAAAAATAATAGCTTCCTACGTTGCTAAGCAAACGAAGCCGCACAACAGCCAAGCTTTGGGTATTGCGTCGTCCGATTGAATTCTGATGTTAGTTCCCTGAAATTATTAATGTGCCCACAAAGCGTCAGCCACAAGACGAACTTCCACATGCTCAGTGTTCATGTTGGGGAAGGAGGCTTCTCTGCACCTTGATTTATCATTTCTCTCAACCATACGAACTTGGTAAACGACTTTTCATTGAAATATTAGCCAATCCCACTCTTAAAACCGAAACGTGAATATTTCGTTGAATGGTGGTCGAACAATTTTAGTTATTGGATGGACAATCAGCCGAGAATCATGCCCCTGGTAGCTGTATTGAATAGAAATCACTTCCTGGGCCATTTGTTTAACTTTCTCGATAGAAAACTTCATCATACTATGTCAATGAATAAAGTGAACAAGGGTTCATGAAAAATTCAGATCCACTTTTCCTCCGCCGCCCGTTATCGTACTTTTAATCAACTCTGAATTGGAGAAGGAAAATCGTGACTCCTGAAGAAGATATAATTTCATTTATTATAAGCCGGAACTCTACTTATACAAGTAAATTAGTAAAAATGACGGTACTGAATCTAAATACGAACCAAGATTTCTGTAGACTGTAAAATACGACTGCTGATTATACTGTTAGAAATATCTTTAATACGAGCTCTTCATTCCATTGAGAATCATTTGTCCTGTGTGCCATGTAAAGCCGAATCTATTTCGCGTGAATAACACTCGTTGCTACTTTCCTGCATGGCACCGTACAGGATTGTGGATCCTTCCGATACTAAATTTCCTAGAATGAATCTAATAGTTCAGGAGGGTTGCAACTGGCTAATAGCCATACGGTCTAGTTCATGATGTGTGTGTAAGAAGTATGACCACACTGTCCAGTCCTGATGTCTGGCTCTACTACAAACATTGATATCACTAATTTGTGATAGCTTTGTAAATGCAACTCAAACTAAGAAATCATTACATTTCACACATTTCTTCAATATTTGCTTCAAGCATATGAAGAGTTTCTTTCCAGCCCGTGAAAATCACCAAGACGTTGAAGTGATTTCCATTGATGTGAGTCCACTGCCTTACATAAATACGTTGAAGAAATATGCCTAAATGTGTCACCCTAAGAAGTATCTGAGAAGTGTGCTGAATCTCTCTGCATCTCTGCATTTGATTTTTATCATTTAAATGATTAACAGGAGTACAATCCAGTTCTTAGCGACCGACCCTACTGTTCTTCCCCGCTCAACACTCCTTCAACTAACCTTCGGCTGGGCTTCTTCTGCCCTTTGCCATCCCGGCATCACCACTTTTCCGTCCGCCCGGGGGGGGGGGGGGTCATTCGTGTACCTGCCACCTTGTAAAATTAGTCATTTAAATTAAGCACTAGCCTTTCTGATAAGTTCCAATTTTTCAATGGGCAACACCTCAATATTTAACCATAAATTTGAAGCATTATTTATTGGGTCTCTAATTTAGTTTCAGATCTACAGAGTTTTCCAGGAAGTTGGTTGAACCCCCCCCCCCCCAGCCGTAGCTTTCATATCTGTTTACTGGCTCCCCTCCTCTGAGCTAGAATCCCATATTTGTAGGTTGCATAGGCAATTTTTCATCTTCGGTACTTAAATGTGTAAAATTAATCATTTAAATGATCTGGCTGTAGAACCATAGAGGTCTACTGTCCCGTTTTTTTTTAGTTTAATTCTATGCGGATTGTCAACCACATTGCAGTTCTTATATTAAATCAACAATGGGTTCATCTCCAAAATTAATTAAATCTCCGAATCAACATGGGTTCATGCGTGGAAGGTCCACCACCACTAACCTCTTAGAATTCCAAGAGCTTACTCTCTTGTCGTTGGGGGCTGGACGTCAGGTTGACCTGATCTCCACTGATTTCTCAAAGGCCTTTGACCGCCTCTCGCACACAGCTATAATTTCTGTTCTGCGCTCGTTCGGAGTGTTTGTCGGCCTACTTAGTTGGATGGAGAGCTACTTGACGGGTCGCTCAATGGTGGTTCGCCTGGGAAGTGTGGCTTCGGAACCTTTCAATGTAGTATCGGGAGTCCCCCAAGGGTCCCATTTGGGTCCCCTGCTATTCTAGCTCACCATAAACGATGTGGCCTCAGTTCTTCAAGGAGTTAATTTCCTCTTATTTGCTGACGACCTGAAATTGTACCGCTCTATTGAGACTTCTGCGGATTGCGGGGCCCTTCAGGCGAGCTTTGACGCCCTCCAACAGTGGTGTCCTTCAAGGGGTCTCGCACTTAACCCGTCAAAGTGTTCGGTGATGACCTTTTATCGCTCTCATGATCCACAATTCTATCCCTATGTTATTGGCGAAGAGGAACTGAGACGCGTGGAAGCCATACTTGACTTAGGCGTGCTCCTAGACCCTAGACTCGGATTCTCCGAACACATATCTGCCATCTCAAGTAGAGCAATGCGTTCACTGAGATTTTTGAAGAGGAATACTCGAGAATTTAATTATCTGCCAGCCCTACATTGGTATTGCCTATCATAGAATACGCCGCTGTAGTGTGGAGCCCGTTTTACCACATCCAACAAATTGAGTGGATCCACCGAATGTTTCTTCAATATATGGCATTTAAGCTACGTGTAACCCAGGAGGGATTGGATTATGATGTATTGGGCAGGAGGTGCGGTCTGATGTTTCCTTCCTCACGAAGAGATCTGGCCGACCTTAAGTTTCTTCTCCGATTGATCCAGGTCGATGTGGATTCAATGGCACTCCTTAGTTAGCTTAATTTTCTTGTCCCCCGATCTGGTTCCCGATCGGAGAGCCTGTTTTGGATTCCGTTTTCAACCACGAACTATCGTCCACTCTCCAGGATCCCCCGCTTGTTCAATCAGCTAATGAACGAGTGCCGTGAAGCCGATCCTTTCTGCCAATCCGAATTAGTTTTCATCATTAAAGTGAAGAGCCTCATTCAAGTTATTTATTTAATTTTTTTCTCCCTGATAACAATGTTCAGTAATATATGAATTAAACGGTTTATTTTATTGAAAAATGAAATATAAAATTATTAAGGTAAATGCAAGTTGTTTAATTAATAGTTATTAAGGTAAATTTACGGATGTAAAAAATATTATGTTAATTTATCTAATTATATTGTATTGGGCTAGCCCGTATCATAAATAAATAAATTGTCTGGGTTTGTTGAAAGTTGGAAAATGAAACTGTATTCGAGGGCTAAGCTTTGGGATATAGCAGAATTCACTTTGGTTTCGGATAGAAGACGCTTGGGGGATGAGGCGAGAAAGAAACGCGTGGGGTGGTTGCCGTGGCGCAAGGATTGGCGCATAGTGGAGTACTCGGTGGGGGACGACGGGTGGAGGCGGAGGTGGAGGGGGGCGGCGGACGAGCCCCGCGGTCTTCCAGCTCAGTCCGTCCTCCCCCTCCACCCGCCACACTACACAAGTATGTCAACATAGAACAACACCACAGAACATCGCAACATGAATATCATAGGTGAGTCACTCAACATCACAACATCGCCCAACGAAATCAAACGCTTTACATACAGACACAGCTCACATTTTGACGCATCGAATTTGCAACGACGGAAAGAAAACTCGTTTTTCCTCCTTGAGCAACACAGCCAACGCCGTAGTTTTAAATATAGTGCGGAGCGGCGCATGCGCGTTCCCGCCGTCCCAAATTCTGCAACCCCTACACTCGGTACCAAATCGGTAGAGGGCCCTGGACTTGGGTCCCCAGCTTGACCTATTTCTAGCATTAATTTTCAAGCTGCGCAATCTGTTTTGACATTTTTACTGAATGGAAACGATTTCTATACATGAATAAAGGCAGTTCCACTCTTTTTGAACGGTTTAAACTCCTATGAAAGCTTATTTCGGATTGATAGGATACTTATTTTTACATATCTAATTATCATCTTAGAAGTTAAGTAGTTTTGAAACAATAGAGCTGATATACAAAATTATGCAATTCGTTTTCTTCAATTTCATTAACCCAAATAACTTTTTTATGCTCGTTCCATTCTCTCCTCCATTAAACACTTCAAAACCTCAAGGATCCAACTCTTGAAAACCGAACTATTTAGTTGCATCCCAAGCTGATGTTTTCAGCTGCAGCATAAATTCGCTTGAATAGCACATTAGGTGATTTTACGCAGTTTATACGGCACAACTAAACGCAGTTTGCTTTACCTTATTGGTAAGCACGTAGATTTAAGTTTTTATTTGATAGCTGCTTCGATGGAGTTTCAGATTAGAGCGTTCCATGATGAACGACAGTTGAAGTATTAGTTAAGCACTGAAGACGATCTCAGTATATGCGGTGTACCATATTGCACGGACGGGCTGCCGAAGATCGCTAATGATAAAAATGTACTATGTTCTCCTGTTTCGTTAGATTCATTTTATCAAAGATTAGTTCCACAGTAATCGATAAGAAGAGAAAATGCTATGTGCAACGTGATTGCTTTAGCATGAACAATTTTCACGCCAGTTTAAGCTATATTAAAGCTATTATTTAGTAAGTAAAACTAATATTTTCAAGAGTGTTACATTATAACTGTGACCTACAGTAGATTCGCTACTATCTGAAAATTTGAGTCTTGATATTAATACTTTGGTTTTATACCCACAATTAGACCGTTGTATTCGAGAACAAATGATGCTAGATTAATGAAGATAATAAATCATACTTTTCAAGATGCATGAGATCCAAAAAAACAAACAAGCAATAAAATATCTACCAAATTAAAAAAAAAAAAAATAAGAGGAGAAATTCCATTTTGGTTTATTATTCAATAATAAACCATTGTAATCGCTCTTGAAAAAAAAAGTATAACCCATCCTGAAAATTTCATCGTTTACGTTCCAAAGGGTGTAGAATCCAAATCTACAATGAAAAATTTTTCCGTCCGTCCGCCGTACGCCGTACGCACGATTTCTCCCAAACGGATAGAGCAAAAAATCTGAAATTTTCAGGAAAACTCCATGTTGGTCCGACGACGCCCCAATTCTTGAGCCAGCTCTCTCACTTAATTCACAGTGCCCTTAGGGGTTGTCAAAGTTTTGTAAAATCCCTGAAACCCTCAAAAAAAGTCAAGGCGGCCTAAATTTGGACTTTTTTTTTTTTTTTTGAAGAACTTTCCATGAGGAATCGAATGAGCCCCTCCCCAGGTCCGTAGCTCAAACCATTCCCGAAATATGATCCGATTTATGGTGCCAACATTTGCATCCACATTCACTTCATCACTAGGTTACTGCGATCAAAACAAAAACAACAGCGTTTTTTTTTTTTTTTTTTTTTTGATCGCAGTAACCTAGTGATGCAGTGAATGTGGATAGTGGAGTGAACTCCTAAAAGGGTTTATAGCCGATACACGGGCTGAAGCATTCTGATATGCATGCTCCGTCTTACGTAATTTAAAATTTTCAAATAGAATATTTTTCCATTGTAATCGCTCTTGAAAAAACGCTGCAAATTCTTTCATTGGGGTTTTTTATTCAATGATTCATGATTTGAATTTCTACTAATCTTTGGAGTGTGCGTGTTTCACAGGTGATAGAGCGATTATTGAATTTCAGGAGGCACATAAATATGATCAACTGATCAATCCAAGTAGGTATTTTGGTTGAGAAGCGATTTAAGTGCTCTATGCATATCTCCTGAAATTCAATAATCGCTCTATCACCTGTGAAACTCGCACACTCCAAAGCATAGTAGAAATTCAAATCATGAACGCAAGCCAATTGAACAATAAACCCCAGTGAAAGAATTTGCAGCGTTTTTTCTGACTAGGTCAAATGTTATGAAACTTTGGTTAGTAATCGCATATGGGCTATATTTTATTCAAAAAACTAGGAGATAATCGTTCCTAAAGAGGGAAATTGAAAACTGAGCATTTTGAAAAATATGGGTCTTAGAAACCTTCAAAATGGGGAAAGGCGCCTTTATTTATAGATTTAAGTTTAAGTTATCAAATGAGACCACCAACTAGTCTACGGTCATCTGTTCGCTGTCTACTGTATGGACATAAAAAACACCACACTTGTTAGATGTGATGAACCATTACAGCTGACAGTGAACCAGCTGCTATGAATACAATGGAATTTCCTTTTCAAGTACTCAATCAGTCCGAATCAATTTCCCAGAAATTGAACAGAATTCAATTTTATGTATAAATATACATATGCATATAGAGGAAGTTTTGAAAAGCGCATGGATACTCTAGTTTTATTTTTTTTTTTTAAATTCCTTAGTCTCTGTAACCGATCTTGATAATTGCCAGTTTCTGCAATTTTTAATCAATTTACCTACTCAATAAATGGGAGATCTCAAATGTTGAACAACGAGGTTGTAAACGAACGACTGTTGAACTAACCCACCGAATTAGCGTTGTTAACGTCTTAAACATGAATTTATGCCATTTCTTTTCGGCATTTTTTCATCTCGAAGTCTTATTTTGGTATTCGTAGTGGTATTTTTCCAATTTCGTACAACTGTTTTTCTCTATATAGTATGTTAGTGTTTTCCTACATAACGACTATTTGTGTTATTGGATATTTCGGCTAGTTTGTGCTAAAAAGTGAGCCTTAGAGGCGGGATTAGGCATTGTTACTTGAGGACGAGTTTGAGGAGTTAGATGCAGATTTTACTAGTCGGATTTCGGGCTCGACGGTATTGATTTCGTGACATGAAAGTATTATATATCATATTGTAATTGTCACTTCCTTCAGTTTTAATAAAAAACAGTGCATAAAGTGACCTCAAATATCAGTTTCTTTGTAGTGTAATCCCTCAAGATGCGCAAGAGGCAGAATGTTATTTTCCACACTAGACGCAAGTATTTCTTTTTTCTCTCTTACGCGGAACCCCCGCTTCCCTTCAAGTATATTAACAAAAGGACTGTGATCATAGAAAACACTATTAATGGCAACAGAAAACTAGTTGCAACGGGAGTGAAGGAGTCGAGTAAAGCAATACGCGAGCAAATACGGGGAATAGATAGAAAAAATACTACGGTTGTTGGTTAAGTTATCTCTGTCACTTTGTTATCACAAACAAGTTGCGTTCAAACGAGTCCTCGATATCTTTTAAATCAACATTTATAAATAAACTTTAAATTGACGTTTTCTGGGACGCTGTAATTTGATATTTACTTCTAACAGCGTAACCATTGATTACATTAGTGAAATCCGTTAGTTTTAGATCAACTTTCGAATCTCTATCACTGTAAAACAATGATTTACTTCAACCATGGTTAGGGATTATTAATGAAACCGGCCCTTAGATGTAACGCAGGATTCTCTCTATATTATCTGATGCCCATTTTGACCAAAGATTTATACCAGTTTGAAGTCGAAGATGATGTTAATGAACGGAGATTACCGCTTTGTTCATTATAGCGCCTGGCGAGTTTAAGCTCCAATCGATATGCCTTATGGTTTAAACCCCTAAAGATCCTAGAAATAACATGGCTGTTATATCAATGTGTCCTCCTAACTTTTAGTGTTTTGAGTGCGTTTGTGATTTCACCTTAGTAATATTTATAAACCATATTTGACATTCGCCTTTCTAATATGTTCGAGAGTCCAAGGAGGGGTCAGTTCCCCTTAGCCACACGCATGCCACCGGCATTAGAATTTTCGCGTGCTGAACGAAAACAATGTACACTAAGAAAGAAAGAGCGATGTAGAAAACGGCTTTTAGAACGAAGTGTAATTATTTTAATACTAGCGTAATAAGTTGAATTATTCCCCCAAGAGATACTTACTCTTTTTCTTATGTCAAGTACTGGTTGATGGTAGGTACCTCCCCAGAAGGAGGCAAGCGTTCAACATGCTCGTTCCGCATAATCACATTGTGAACCCTGGCATTTGATCCTTTGACTCTACGAGAAACAAACCTTACCTATTTCATTAACTTTAGTTTGAAGTAGGAATAGCTCATTCATTCGCTAATCATGGTCCAAGGAACGTTTAAGATATGTGTAGCAGATCCTGGTGATAGGACATGGAAATAGGATGATGAATACCATACCTACGTTGAAACAAAACAAAATGAGACAAGTTTACTGTAGTCCCTGAGCTTTGGAATAGTCTTGAAATTATCTGTAAGGATTATCGCCTACTTCTACCCCACAAAAATAGTTTCCCATTTCAATAATCCTATCTTGAAAACATAAATTAATGGTCAATCGGGTATTTTTATGAATAATAAATCGGATTGAAGTTTATAAGAGTTTCTTTAACGATAGAAGTCCCAGATGAAATCAAGAGAAAATTTCGGTAATGAAAGGATCTGCAAATAAGGGAGAGACACTTAAGAGTTGAGAGACGGCAAGGGAACGACTAATCCATCAACTTGCCTCTTGAGAGAGTCAAAGCGGAGGCGGAGCGGTGAAATGATATTGGTCCGCGTAGAAGTTCCAGGAACTACTGCAGATTCTGAAATATTGTCAGATATTAAAACACAAGCGACACCGCCTCAGCTGAGCGTGGAGGAAGTTGAAAGAAAACTGGATCTAGCGGGTCAAATGTCTACAATGACATTCAAAAACTGAAGATTAGAATGGCCCTGGAATGTCTAGTGATAGTATATAAATATTTTTGGTGTATTTAAAAAAAAATTAAAAATGTTCTAAAAATATTACAAAAATGTCCAAAAACGGCTAAAAATAAATCACAATATTGCTAAAAAAAAAAGGTGATTAGCCACAAAGTACAAATCATTTACCAATTGAAACTCAAAATTATGCCACACTTTGTAATTCTATTCCATAAAATGTCCAAAATATTTTTTTTTAAATTCCAAAATCCAAAAGTTTTCATTGTATAGAATAAAATTATTTAGAACAAGTGCAAGTGTTTTTGCTATCAGATTGATGATTGAACTTTTTTTGACAGACAGCGCTCAAATTTCAACTTGATCTAACATGATTTTAGAAAATTCGATCACACAAACACGCCGTCTGTCTGGAGTGTTTGTTAATGGCCAACTAAAGGCGTCTCCTTCAGTAAAAGACAACTTGTTACTGTGATTGGTATTAAAACAAAAGTCATTTTTCATTATCGAAAACTCAAATTCCTCCCATTTTGGAAAAACAAGCAAAAAACTAGCATTCGGAATTTGAATGATTGAGTTCAGGGTTGCTCAGTAAGAAAACGAAAATGGACCACTTCCACATGCCTTCATCTGTAACTTTCATTATTTCAGTTACTCCAAATTTGTTAATAAGGGAAAACAATTCGTCATTACACAAGGTACATTTGACTAGAAATGAGGGTGGCTCACCGAGTTTCGTAAATCCCACGTTGAAGCTGCTCCCTGGTTGTCTCGAGTCATTTTCCTTTGTAAATTATCTTCGATAAAGTTCAATGATTTTATAAAGTGGTTTGTACTCTATATGATCCCGCATAATTTTGTGCAACCATTTTGTAATGTCCCTTTTCAAAGCAATTGAATATTATACAAATGAAAGAGGAAACTTTCAAATCAGAACGTCTCAAAACGAGTTTACAGAGGGAAAAAAAGTTTTGAACTTTTCATAATTTACTTTTTACAATAATTCGTTAAATGTGTTATGATGTATTATGATGGTTGATGTATGTGATGATGAAACTTTTATTTGGATGTTTGGGTAAATTTTAATGGAATTTCACAGGCGGAACTTGGATTGCATAGGTCGTATTTTTAATAAGCTCGACTGTTCTGGGAAACACTATTAAATTCTACACATAAAATTCAAACATAAATGTGTAATTGATTGGTACTCGAACACTTGTAGTTATTCGATCGATAGGAATTTGAGCAGAAAACCATACCCGTGGTAGTTGCATTGTATAGAAATCTTCCTTCGTTCAACTTTCTCGATAGAAAACTTCATCGTACTATGTCAACGAATAAAGTGAACAAGAGTTCACGGGAAATTCGGGACCCATTTTGGAGTTATCGTACTTTTAATCAACTCTGAATGGGAGATGGAAAATCGCGACTCCTGCCGAAGAAATAATTTCATTATTTATAAGCTGAAATTCAAATTATACACATTTGTTAAAATATCCAGTATTGAATAAAATAAATATGAACCAAGATTACTCTGGACTGTGAAATACGACCCATTTAAAAAGAAATTGCTTAAAGGAGACCAGTAAAACCAGACTCGCGAAAGTTGGTGCTCACGGAGTTCTAATTAGGATGAAATCATTCAGCTGCCTTTGATACAGCTGGAAGTAAGTTTCAAGGTGTGGAGACCTCATGATAATCTGAAAGACCCTTCTGGCTAATTTCGTTCCTAATAGATGTACCAATTGATGTACAAATATATATGTCTTTGAGATCAAGTAAAGAGTAGAGAGGTGTTTTGTTTATAATTATATATTTCATGATATTTCAGTTGATCTATACGTTGATTTCTAAGTCTTTCCCGTATACAGTGTATCAAACCATTGAAGGAATTTGATATTTTGAATTTTTTGTACAAAACCCTTTACAGGGGACTAGTAAATTTTGGTGTATTCGGAGTTATATTTAAGACGAATACATCCAGCTGTCTTTTGGACATCTTTAAGTCAATTACAACGTATGGAAACTCAGTGATCAGGTAAAGGGCACTTGAGGTCCATTTCGATCTTAATCGATCTACCGTGCTAAAATATATTCGCCGACAAGTGAGGTGTTGATATTAGTTTTATTTATATTGTTATAATTTAGTTGTTCTATTCTTGGATTTCAACGTCGTATCAATCAGCAATATATTGTACTCTTGAACGATTTTGATATCAGCTTTTGTGTCGTACGTTTGGACGAGTAAAGGTACCTACAGTTTTATTCAAGACAAAACCATCTAACTGTCTTTGGGTCATCAAGAAGTCAATTATGACATGGTAGCAGATGAAGGCCCGTGGGGCTAATTTCGTTTCTAATCGATTTATCGTACTAAAATATAAACGCTCACTTCTTGTAGTACCTAAAATGCAATGACAACTTGTGCGGTAGCAGAGCGCTCAATTGAGATAGTGTACCACCAATTACGTCTGATAAACGTTGTTCAATGATGTACGTGGAAAGCTTATTCTTATACAGAAGTAATAAATCTCTGTGTAATTATTTGTAGCGTTTTTCATGAGGTTTTGATTGATTTTTCAAAGTTCATCTACTTCAGAACCTGTCATGAGATGGAGGTTCAAATAGCTGAATATGCTCTCCCGTCATTCCCTCTAACCAAGCCTTAGGGCTCGTTAATTTATTTCCATTTTCAGAAGACCGTAGGAAATTTGTGACTTTTCTGTAGCCCTGATTTAAATTCAATTTTTACTGACCAAGTTTTGACTTTTGCTGACCTGTCAAAAATCGATCAATTATGAAACATTGATGCAAGAACATTTTGCTCCTCAGGAAATTGCGGTTGTAAGGTTTTATCCAAAAATGTGAGTCATTCTCCGTACTGTAAAGCGAAATTGTTTCAGTGTATTTTGAAATGTAAATCAATTAATTCCGAAGGAAGTGTTGTTTGGTCGATTCCTGTTTTTATTTAAAATGAAGCAAAACTAATAATAATATAGAATTTGGTTTTAGATATGAAGTAGCAGGTTTATACACAAAAGTGAAAGGATCTGGATATTCCTTTTTCTTGCAAGTTTTCGAAGCGGTATCTCTCCAAGATTGGGAGTACTTGATTACTATGATCCTTCGTCTTGATTACTACTCAAAACCGATATAAAAGTCGACAAAGAGTTCGTGATTGAGTACAGCCCAACTCTTCAAACTCTGAGCTGGCAAACAAACAATTGTTGATTATTCAAGTATTGGATTCGAGTCGCAATCCTCAAAGGATGGTTGTAGCTCTTCTTTGGGCTTCCAATGTCTTTGCTAGGGGATCGTTTGATTGCATGTTATAAACATGAGGTTCAGAACTCAAAGGTTACTGTTTTGAAGTTTTACCTACCTAAGTATTCTGAATATTGCATTAATATCACAAAAGTTGAATGTCAAGTCACTAAACTCGTTTTAAAAAACGCTGCAAATTCTTTCGCTGGGGTTTATTATTCAATTGGCTTGCGTTCATGATTTGAATTTCTACTAAGCTTTGGAGTGTGTGTGTTTCACAGGTGATAGAACGATTATTGAATTTCAGGAGATATGCATAGAGCACGTAAATCTGTTCTCAACCAAAATACATATTTGGATTGATCAGTTGATCAAATTTGTGTGCCTCCTGAAACTCAATAATCGCTCTATCACCTGTGAAACACGCACACTCCAAAGCTTAGCAGAAATTCAAATCATGAACGCAAGCCAATTGAATAATGAACCCCAGTGAAAGGATTTGCAGCGTTTTTTATGGTTATCAGAAAGTTCAACCAAATGTATCGGCTATAAAACCTTTTAGGAGTTCATTCCAGTATCCACGTTCACTACATCACTAGGTTACTGCAATTAAAACAAAAACAATAAAAAACCAAAATAACGCAAATGTTGGCTCCATAAATCGGGCCTTACATCGGGAATGGTTTGAGCTACGGACCTGGGGAAGGTCTTATACGATTCCTCATGGAAAGTTCTTCAAAAAAGTCCAAATTTAGGCAGCCTTGACTTTTTTTGAGGTTTTTAGGGATTTTATAAAACTTTGACAACCCTTAAAGGGCACGTTAAATTGAGTGAGAGAGCTGGCTCAAGAATTGGATTTTTCCTGAAAATTTCAGATTTTTTGCTCAGCCGTTTGGGAGAAATCGTGCATAAGATGTACGGCGGACGGACGGAAAAATTTTTATTGCAGATTTGGATTCTACACCCTTTGAAACGTAAACCGTGAAATTTTCAGGGAGGGTTAGAATTTTTTTTTTTTTCAAGAGCGATTACAGTGGTTTATTATTGAATAATAAACCAAAAGTACTGATAGGTGGAATGTTTTTTAGATTGAATTGGAAACCAGTTCATTTGGTGATTCCCCTACCCCGCTCTATCCATCTACCGTAATACAGAAAAAGCACGTAGATTGCACTTGAACGTAACAAATTACGTGTGTGATTTAACAAAATTTTGGCTATCTGAAAAACTTTGGTTTTCAACGGGTTCGTCATAAATAACTTATCGGGATCTGTAAGATTCGAACACTGTATCGTCCTTTCTTTCTTCCGAATCATACAAGTGAACCTTTCATTAAATTAATTCTCTGCACTAAACATGATCAGAGGACATGGAGTCGAGTCCCCAAAACAAAACCTCCCCGTGGGCTGCCAAACTTTCTTTGGCCTTCTCCGAGTAGTGTCACCCTTCTCTACCCGTCAATTATAGTCATACCAGTTTTCGTAGGGTTTTTTTCTTTGGTTTTGTGAGGAACATTGTTGTGGTGATGAGCGACAGCAATTCAAATACTTCGGTAAGAGAACCTTTAAAACGATTTAATGGGACACTATAAACCACTCTTTTAAACAGTGTTTTCGGGTTGCCTCCGCAATATCTCCCTTCTTCTTCGTGAAGGAGGGATGGTCGAATTAGTAGTGACAGTGACTCACCTCCCGTTATTAGGAACACAACTCAAAGATGGCGTGGAAGGTTTAATTGAAATTGTGAAAGGTTTAATTCCAATTGCAAAAAGTTTAATTCAGTTTGCGAAAACTTTAATTCAGTTTGCTAATGCTATATAATACTATTAAAGTATATAGCGTATAGCCAGCTAGAGGCGAACCAGGACTATTGACGTAATCATTTTGCGGAAAAAGTCCCGTTTTAGGTTTGTTATTCAATTATAATATATTATAAGAAACCATTGTAATCGCTCTTGAAAAAAAAAAAAAAACATCCCACCCCCTGAAAATTTCATGGTTTACGTTCCAAAGGGTGTAGAATCTGAATCTGCAATAAAAAATTTTCCGTCCGTCCGGTGTACGCGGTACGCACGATTTCTACCAAAGGGCTGAAGCAAAAAAGCTGAAATTTTCAGGAAATATCCATGTTGCTCCGATGACGCCCCAATTCTTGAGCCAGCTCTCTCACTTAATTTAAAGTGCCCTTTAAGGGTTGTCAAAGTTTTGTAAAATCCCTAAAAACCTCAAAAAAAGTCAAGGCGGTCTAAATGTAGACTCTTTTTGAAGAGCTTTCTACGAGGAATCGAATGAACCCCTCTCCAGATCCGTAGGTCAAACCATGCTGGTTGCATGGCCCGATTTATGATGCCAACATTTGCGTTATTTTGGTTTATTGTTGTTTTGTGTTTAAATATCAGTAACCTAGTGATGTAGTGATGTAGTAATGTGGATACTGGAGTGAACTCCTAAAAGGATTTGTAGCCGATACACTTGTTGAAGCATTCTGATAACCATAACAAACGCTGCAAATTATTTCACTGTGGTCTATTATTCAATTGGCTTCGCGTTCATGATTTGAATTTCTACTAAGCTTTGGAGTGTGCGTGTTTCACAAGTGATAGAGCAATTATTGAATTTCAGGAGGATCACAAATATGATCAACTGATCAATCCAAATAGGTATTTTGATTGAGAACAGATTTAAGTGCTCTATGCATATCCTGAAATTCAATAATCTCTCTATCACCTGTGAAACACCCACGCTCCAAAGCTTAGTAGAAATTCAAATCATGAACGCAAGCCAAAATAGTAAGCCCCAGTGAAAGAATTTGCAGCGTTTTTTTCTTCGGGGGCTCAACGAAATTCAGAAATTTTATCTGTAACCTTCGGCTTACGACGTTTCAATCCACCTGCATTTGCATAATTGTATACGAATTTCTAAAGTCCGCAGGATGCCCTACGAACGGTCCATAGATGGCTGTTACGAAGGTACTATGAGTACGGTTTTGTTGTCTCGACTGTTGAAATGACAGTCAACAGTCGAAACAATTAAAAACGGGATAGTAGGATACTAGTTATTCGCAGATAGTGGTTGGTAATAGTAAATGAATCGTCCACATGCACCGCTAAAAACCCTAGATTCAACACTACAATACATGGTGACGATCGCCATCACTTCTATTTGAAGTTTATATTCGAGCGCCAAATATTCAAAAGTTGATTATTCTCAAACTTTCTCCTGTTTTCTGTAGAGGGTTATAACTCATTTAAGTTGGATAAAAACTAGTATTTCATATCAAGAGATTCAACTGGAAAAACTCCAATTTTCTACCACACTTTTAAACCCCACTGTGAGCTAAACATTGTCTAACTCGACTTCATTACACTCGTTTATCTCGCTATTACTGCCCCTCGTTTATAATCCACACATAAACAAGGTGCGCCCTAACCCTTCGGCAGCGCAACTTGTAGGTCCCCAAACTCGGCCATAACCGAGTTCTACACGTTAAAACTTTTATAAAATTGAGCGTAAAGATAAAGTTAAAACTTCGTTGGTTAAAATGTAAAACTATTGTAACAAGGTCAAAGAGCTCCGGAAGTGTTTTTAACGTAGTAAGAGCGAAGTAGTAAGGAAGTAAAGTTTAGAGGTCATTCACGTATAAAGATAACCCCAGCTTTCTCCAAAATACCTACGCTTTTAAACATAACAACTTCATTGCCGTCGGGATAAATGATGATTTTTCACGCGAAATAAACGAATTTCGGTCATTATTCCGCAAAATTTGAGTCGAATCAAGAAACGGATACCATCACGTGAATCACGTTTTCATTGTTTTTTAACGCTGATTCATTTATCCCAACTTTCAACTATCAGATTAAGATGATTTTTTACTTGATCACTGAAGAAGGTTTCAATATATTATTTTTACATTCTTCAACCAGACCTCGAAAATTAATCCCCATAACAATCTGAAAACAGGCAACTAAAATTTGATAAAAACTGGTAGCATCACGTGAATCAGCGTTAAAAATCAATGAAAATTCATGTGCCACACTTTACAGTTTACCATCATTCAGTATTTGACCATTTCGGGGTTGCGCAACTTTGAGTGAACGGTTACGCGTAATAAATAAATTGGTTGAGGGGTCAAATTTTCATAAAATCTAGAGTAGAATCCGAATCTGAAATAAAAAAAAATTGGGGTTCTCATTTAAAATAAGAAAGATACGCAAGAAGAATAATTACGCATGGTTGAGCAGTTGCGCGGAGTGCGCAAATATGATATTTGAGATCCTTGGAAAAAAATATGAAGATTCAACAAACATTTTTTTTGTTTACTCCCATTTTAACGATTCTAGGGGGGGGGGGGGATACAACTCGTGGGAAACCCTGTATAACTATCTTCATAGGGAGTCAGGGTCAGTACTTTCAACAAACACCATCAAAGTATTGATCACGGAGGGGGCGCCTAATGCGTTGGCTCTAGGCCAAACGGAGTTTCGCCGATTCGGAGCAAGAAAACAACGGAAAAACCTTTCATTGTTGTTTTCTGAACGTAGACCACCAATCTAAAGTTATTCGTCAACTGGAATATCCAATTCATTTATTCGTCTGAAATCCCCTTCCATGGAAATTACAACAAAAAATGTCGTTATCTTTTTGCGTAGATTTAGGTATCGAGCTACATAATATAAATTGTTTGAAACATGTCCATCAATATTTCGTCATTCTCCAGTGATATTTTGTTTGTTCTGACAACGCATTGATCAAGCTTATAGGAATCTAGTTGTTAGGTTCAAGATCTTGGTGGAGGATTATTCCTCTTTTCCCTGAACGTGAAAAACTGTTCTTTCACTTAATTTTGTTTGTTTCTACATTTATGTCGTTCAGCGAGAAGAGGATGATACGTCACCCGAAAGGCGAGAAAAATTAATGAATGAATTATTGAACATCGCTTCAGCTTGTTTACTATATTTATAAGGTGAGTTGGTTGTAAATCCCCCCCCCCCCCCCCCACGATCTGGTACAAAGTCTTAGGAATTCTTACTTTATTATTATCGTCATCATTTTATTTTGTGTAGCAAAACGCGTCTACAACACCCTTCCCCTCCCCCAGCTTTGTGACTTTGTGTTTCAAGGTGCGTAGATTAACTATCTGCAGCCTACATCGTACGCCGTCCAATAAAACTTAAAACTGAAAAACTACATTTTTCGCACATGAACACCACTTGGTCTAGGTTCCGAGAACTGGTCATGAACGTGGTTTTCAAGGTCTTTACGGAAATACGCGAGAGAGGTGTTTTCAATTGATTTTGGCCGCCAAATCAAAAATGGGTTTAAAATCCAATTTTTTAATTTCCTTTTTTTGACGACTCAGCATTGATGAGAAGTTGTAAGGGTGAAATGTTCGACTTTCTACTATTCTTTTCATATACTCTTCACTAAAAAGGATATTTAGTTGGCATGACATTTATTTGATCGCTAGTCAGATCACAAACATTCGCGATGGTGGAATTATCACTATAACACAGGGGTGCTCAAACGGTCGATTGCGAGTGCTTTTTGTGTAGATCTGGAGAAGAAAAAAATTTCTTAATAAGACTTATTAAGAATTAGTTACCTACTTAGTAGGTAACTGAACTACAAAAATGTATTACGTTGAATTATGATTGCAGTAAATTGTTAAATATATCATCATTTATGAGTTATACTTTTTCATGTAAAAACATTGAGGAATTAGCTACTGAAGTAGCAAGTTAGTTTAATATGAACTCAAGTTCTGTTGAAAATGAGTTGGTGCAGATTATATCAGATATACATCTCAAAGCTACAGCATCTGATACAAATTTCTGGTGTTTTATATCTGAAGATAAATATCCGAATCTAAGACAAATCGCCCTTCAACTGACGGCAATGTTTGGGTCAACTTACTTGTGCGAGTCTGCATTTTCTGAAATAAAGATAATTAAGTCAAAATATCGCAATCGACTAACTGACGATCATATGTCATCATGCTTGCGATTAGCACTCAGTGGTTACGCACCATCTTATGAAAAGTATGCTGAAGATATGCAGAGCCACGCTTCAACTTCCAAAGTCACTCCTTAGTTAAGTTTAACACCGCTTGTAACTCTTTTGGTTTGTAACAACGAATAAAGTCACAATTTTGTATAACTAGGAGTTTTTTCATTGATATTGCTGAGAAGAACTTGAGTAAACCTAACCCAAACCTTGACTAAAATAATGTAAATTGTGCGGAAAGCTAATATCTACGGTACACCCTACCTAGGTAGGTAGGGTGTATCGTGTATGTACGACAACCCTGCATCACACATACTTGCAGCTTCTCAGAGTCGATCGTAAGTAGTCTAAAAATATTGAGGTAGATCGCCAACAGTTTAAGTTTGAGCACCCCTGCTATAACAAGTTACTATATTACAAACAAAGTAACATGTCTTTTAACTTATTCCGCATTAATTTCCTTCATTAATGTTCTGAAGTTTAATGCTGAATGCTACGCAATTAGTTTGACACTGATGACCTGTTCTAGACATTCTACCCATGTTCAGAACCGACCTTGAGAAATTGAATTGACTGGTGTTTCGGGTATCTCCATTGTCCACAGATTTTGTTCTGTAAGAATTTATAATAATCGTATATTACTACACCTTGTTTTTCTTCGTCTTCCATACCTTGTACCGCACAAAATTGTGCCTCCATTTCAATTGTTTGTCTTATTTCTCTAACCTACAACTATAGTTCGACTATTGTCTAACTATACCACGTGGTCGTAATTTGTTGTTTTCACATTGTTCAATTATTTCCTGGTATGGTTGTCTTAGAATTTCTACCCTCAAGTGGATTTTCATGTGAACTGAGTGTCCCTGTTTACATGTACTGTACAGTTACTGTCTTGCTTTTCCGAACCCATAATTTCATTTTTATGCACCGAAATATCATCAAGTTTTTTTCTTCTCAATTTATTATATTTCATGTCTGCAGAGTGAGATTAATTTGTTATTCGATTCCGTAAATTACGTTTGACTAGAAAGCTGCAGCAAATAGTAGAGAGAGTTCTTTATTTTGCCCACAAAAATTTGTTTGTCAACGGATATGATCGCATTTTTCTTGTAGCTACAAAACAGTATTGATAATAATAGGAAAAGTGATGATTGATATTTAGGCACAAAATAATGATAAATGAAGTGGAGAATCATGAATTATAACCTAATAATATTATTTACCATAGTAGTCGTTAGTAGTAACTATTTTCATAGTTCAAAATAGTTACTACTAACGTCTATTATGATTTCACATGCTGTGTTTTGGGGGAATTTGCGTTTGTGCCTGCCCATCTTGTCGGTTGAATTTTCTTCTGAACAGAATGTGTTGTCGACGTTGTCGTTGATATTCCGAATTCAGCGGCTTAGTAGAACCCAATTTATAAATCATCGTTTTGACAATGAAGGGATGGACGCTGGTTAATGATAAGTGGTATAATTCTCATTAAGAAGGAAGTTAACGGATATTACCTTCAAGCTAGATAAGTTGTAAATCCACTATCACTCATTTACCGAAAAAGACGAAAAAATAGGTCCCACTAATTTTAAGCTTTCGCTTGCCACTTCTGAGAAAGTCTCATTTAGCTATTCACGCTGCAAATTCTCTCAGTTTATTATTCAATTGTCTTGCGTTCATGATTTGAATTTCTACTAAGCTTTGGAATGTGCGTGTTTCACATTTGATAGAGTGATTATTGAATTTCAGGAGGTCACACAAATATGATCAACTGAACAATCCAAATAGGTATTTTGTTTGAGAACAGATTTACGTGCTCTAAATATCTCCTGAAATTCAATAATCGCTCTATCACCTGTGAAACACGTCCAAAGCTTAGTAGAAATTCAAATCATGAACGCAAGCCAATTGAATAATAAACCCTAGTATGCAGCGTTTTTTTATGGTTATCAGAATACTTCAACCCGTGTATCGGCTATAAACCCTTTTAGGAGTTCACTCCAGTATCCACGTTCACTACATCACTAGGTTACTGCAATCAAAACAAAAACAATAATAAACCAAAATAACGCAAATGTTGGCAGCATAAATCGGGCCATAGATCGAGAATGGTTTGACCTACGGACCTGGGGAAGGGCTCATTCGATTCCCCGTGGAGTGTTCTTCAAAAAGAGTACAAATTTAGGCCGCCTTTACTTTTTTTTTGAGGTTTTCAGGGATTTTACAAAACTTTGACAACCCTTAAAGGGCACTTTAAATTAAGTGAGAGAGCTGGCTCAAGAATTCGTACATGGATTTTTCCTGAAAATTTCAGCTTTTTTGCTCCAGCCGTTTGGGAGAAATCGTGCGTACGGCGGACGGACGGAAAAATGTTTATTGGAGATTCGGATTCTACACCCTTTGAATGATAAACCAAAATCATCGTAAAATATTTAAAACAATCGAATTGCTCCTAATCGGTGGTATTTACTTCTAGTATGCCCTATTCTCAGAGTTCTCTCGTCTATCTCAGTCCTCGAGTTGAACACAACTCCTTCTGATTTTGTCGGATTTGACGGATTGGGAGCGGTCAGATTATTCAGACCCGAGTGGCCCTATTCAGTTTCTGTCTTAAACTAAAACACTGGCCTCTCACATCGAAAGTTCTCGTGATGTTTCAATATCAACTTCTTCTTATCCTTTTTCAATATCATAAACTTGAATATCATCCCTAGTAAGTAAGGATCGCTGGATCGCTAATACATAACTTTGGTTCATTAGGTTTGAAGAAAAGCGTGAGGTGACGGAAGGAATGATTTTTTCATTCGATTTCTGAAATTTTCGTATTAAGCAACCCTAGAACAAAGAAAAATGCATCACGATTTTTGGACTATTCTCATCTTGACAAATTCGAGAAGGGTTGTCTAACTGTTTGTTGTCTAACTGTTGTCCTTGTTCGATTACAAAGATTCATTACAGAAAATAATAAACCATAGTGCATTCAACATATACTACTAACGTCATATTGAGAAGGAGAATGAAACGGTAGCAGCAATGCCTAGATATGTAACACAATTATTGTACGATTCACATATCCAATTAGGTGGAGAAGATTGAGACTGGGGACTGGGGAGGTGACTGGGTCAACTTTTTGTCGATGCTTTGGAAATGGCTGTTGGCACGTTCCTGTACTTTTACCGGATGAGAACCAGGGAATGAACACCGGGAGGATCCATCCTTGAATTCCCCCCGGGTGGATGGCAAGTTGTTAGTTGGCTCTCACTGGTTCTAGTTCAATAATGAAAAGATCTCATTAGTCAGTTCAGCGTAAATCTGCTTCCTACCTCAGCTCCAAAGGGACGACTCTGAATATTTACTCTGATTTAGCTTTGGGAGTGAAGTTTGACGGGAATCCCTGGAAGATTCGCTTCGACCTGGAAGTAGTCAGTTTTGCAGAAGTGATGACTCTGAGATTACCCAGTAAGCTATGACCCAGCAGTTATTGAAATATCCCGCCGTTAAATGAAACGCTCGAATAAGTCTATTACGGTCCTCTTAATCCTCAAGCAATTATCTTTCTATCTTCTTAATTATAATTCATATTTAATGTTTTAAAGAACCTGCAACTATTGTTGTTGTCCATTACATTGTGAGCAGTTCATGTTTTTCACTTATAACGTTTAATCAACATGTTAAAAGCAAACATAAAAACATCTATCTGTCCTGAAATTAACTTTTCTAACATAATCACAGTTCTCTCCACATTCGTAGGCTTTAATGTGGTCCAAATATGTAATTAACGTTCAACATGATACTGAAATATTGTTTGTATATTATTTTAAATGATAGCTCGTTTTAAGCAAAAGGGGATAATAGAAAAAATGTTTTATAACCCCCTCAAACTTCCATACACAAGTGCTATGGGAAACCTGGTGAAAAACCGTGGTTTGGAGGTTTTTACTGCCATAGGCAGGTGGGGTATCGTTCCACGTAATTTCGGATATCGAATCGATTGATTGCTGTTGAGCGGAGGAGGGTAAAAAAACAAACCTTTTTTTAAATAATTTCCTTTGTAATCTGGTTAAATTTTGCCATAGTGTAACTATGCAATTGAAAAAAAAAGTAATCCTTCAAGCTGCGTCGAATCCAAACATCGCATAAAATGATCCTAACAGAGCTTTCTCAAACACTAATGGACGAAACTTGCACAAAACATATTGTGAGTAATGTGTATCGCCACCTCCACTCCCCTACCGATGGAAAACTCAAAATTTAAAACTTTGAAAACACAAATAGTCATTAAAACCAGATGAAAACAGTGAAGCATTAACGATTTGTCACTGCTGAAATAAGTTTAAATACCAAATCAACAAACTTAGCTCATTTTGTTCAACTGAACAAAAAAAAGAAGATTTGTTTGCAGTTTTTTTCTCATCTTCGGGTTGCGCCACACCCCCCTGGATCAATTCTAACAGGCGTCCCCTTAATGTCGGGGCCCCAACTTCAGGGGGCGTCCTAAAAAACACAAATGGATGAGAGGGTTGCGGTTATCATGCATCGATGTTGTTTATCACTTTAAAGTAGAAATTTGAAATTATTTTAAAAAATGAACGCTTATAACTAAATATTGTTTATGTGTTTCAGGTGAGTTTCCAGTAGATCAAGCAGCAAGTAAGTTCTACAAAGATTTTAGTAACGATTACACAGAATTGGTTACTACTGAACAGTCAATTATCTTGAAATTCATAATATTTGTGGATTATATCCTTTCTGCACGATGCAGTTCATTACTAATAGGACGAGTTGAAGTTGTCGTTTTGGTTTATCATTCAATAATAAACTATTGTAATCGCTCTTGAAAAAAAAGGAACCCCCCTGAAAATTTCATGGTTTACGTTTCAAAGGGAGTAGAATCGAAATCTGCAATACAAATTTTTCCGTCCGTCCGCCGTACGCACGATTTCTCCCAAACGGCTGGAGCAAAAGATCTGAAATTTTCATGAAAAATCCATCTTGGTCCGACGACGCCCCAATTCTTAGGCCAGCTCACTAACTTTAAGGGCTGTCAAAGTTTTGTAAAATCTCCTAAAAACCTCAAAACAAGTCGAATCGGCCTAAATATTTACCTATTTGAAGAACATACCATGAGGAATCGAATGAGACCCTCCCCACGTCCGTAGGTCAAACCATTCCCGATCTATGGCCCGATTTATGGTGCCAAGATTTGCGTTATTTTGATTTATTATTGTTTGTTTGTAGCCTAGTGATTTCGATAGCGTCGAGTTGTAGTGAATGTGGATACTGGAGTGATAGCCGATGTTGATACTTGTTTATAGCCGATACACTGATTGAAGCATTCTGATATGCATGAAACGCTGATGATATATAGGTAAATATTATTCAATATTATTAGTGGGGTAAATAAGTAAATTCTTTCTCTGGGGTTTATTATTCAATTGGCTTGCGTTCATGATTTGAATCTGTACTAAGCTTCGGAGTGTGCGTGTTTCACAGGTGATAGAGCGATTATTGAATTTCAGGAGATATGCATAGAGCACGTAAATCTGTTCTCAACCAAAATACCTATTTGGCTTGATCACTTGATCATATTTGTGTACCTCCTCTACATCAGTCTACCTTTGGCTACATCGTTTAAATTTGGATTTGGGGAAGTTTTAACGCAATACTAAAGTGTGCGAGAGTGCTAAAGGACTTGATAAAATCATTCAGTCATAAATGTGGGGGTATTGAGGTTCATTAAAAAACGCTGCAAATTCTTTCACTGGGGTTTATTATTCAATTGGCTTGCGTTCATGATTTGAATTTCTACTAAGCTTTGGAGTGTGCGTTTTTCACAGGATAGAGCTATTATTGAATTTCAGGAGGCACACAAATATGATCAACTGATCAATCCAAATAGGTATTTTGGTTGAGAACAGATTTACGTGCTCCATGCATATCTCCTGAAATTCAATAATCGCTCTATCCTGTGAAACACGCACACTCCAAAGCTTAGTAGAAATTCAAATCATGAACGCAAGCCAATTGAATAATAAACCCCAGTGAAAGAATTTGCAGCGTTTTTTAGTGATGGTGACATAATCGACAAACTAAATCTAACTCTTAGAAGTAGACTACAAATGCATTGTCTTTCGTGTTTTGCACGACACTGATTAACATCATTGTTCCCGTATTGGGAATGATCGGGATCAATCGAAGTTTGCTGGTTATATTAGGAAAACAACAACAGCTAAATAATTCATTCTCCGAATTCCAAGCCTGTCCCGACCAGCGGTGTAGTTGTGTACGGCAGTGCCATAGGCTCCCATTCAGCATAATCGTAGGCAATTCTTTTTTTTTTCTTTCCCCGACTCGATATCGACCGGGTTCCATGCAAAAATAATTGGGAGGCAGCCGAATCGTTACCTTTTATCCAAAGGGGGAACTTGATCGATGGCGGGGCTTGGGCAATTTCCCGTTCTGTTGCTTAAAATAAAAAAATAAAGAAAAGAAAACACAAATGAGAGGTGTATGCACGTCAGGGGTTGCAAGGGAGGGGGAGAATGAGGGATGGAGAATGTTATCCATTTATTTATTCCGATTGGAAAAGACCAAAGTCTCTTTCTCAAACGAGCCCCCCCCCCCCCCTTACTCTCTCTTTTCTACAACCGTTTCCCCCACTCTTTCCTTCCTGACTCCCACCCCTTCGTCTTTTGTATCGGACGTCACGCAAAATACAGAATGCTATTTATGTCACTGACTGACATCAGCTCGCCGACTAGCACGGAACGCCAGTCGGTTTCCTTTGCTCTTCGGTGGGCCTTCAGACGTCTTCCAACCCGCCTACAGTTTTCGTTTTTTCTTTTCTTTTCTCTTTCCGGTTTCAAGTTTTGAGGCCTAAGCTTCGGATAATGTCAGGTGAGATTCATATCGCTCATTTCATATTCTTAACTGAAGACCGAAAAAGCTGCAAATTATCAAAACTATCCAATTACCCAATCTGATTGTATGTGCTTCTCACTAGCTAAGTTTCCCTTTTCGGATGCATCCAGCAAAAGCTTAAATCGCACCTTCCAGTCAGTTATCTGGTTAATGGTTATCTTAAATCAGAATACGAAGGTGTTGGCATACGTTTGCAACAAATCTCTGCGTAAATAATTCCTATATCAAAATGCAGAGGAGTGTTAGCCAAAACTCAACCTACACAATTCCTGGAAATTGATTCAAAAAAGACATTTCTTTAAAAAACTGTTGAAAAACAAGGCATGTTTTAACCGTTGAATGCATCTTCCCATAGATGAGTAATTCGATAATCACTTTTCCAGACTATATAAAACCATTCTTCAGCAAAAATTTGAATTTTGATTGAATAAAGTGTGTATGAGTATTGCTCGACAAGTTGTACTTACGATTTTCATGAAGCAACTAACCACTGTAGTCAACCAGGATGCGTTCATTACTATACCCAATTTAAAAAATAGTAAGTAGCTAAGTAATACAGTAGAGGTACCTGAAACATTGTTGGCAACCTTTAGTTTTTGACTCGCAATGCATACCAACACTTACGAATAGGTATACAATGATTTTTCGTACAACAAAAGCGGAAAGCTCCATAATTTATACACTAATAGCACATTAAAGGCGGTATTACCTTTAGTTACTACCATCAAAGTTGTTTCTTTAGACCAACAACCGATATATATCAATATTTGTTGACATATAACTTGCAGAAGAGGCTGTTCAAATATTGTTTGTAAAAAGTGGAACGTAGTAGGAATATTTCATCTGTGAAAAGTTACCGTTATCAAAATGAATATATACATCAATGAAGAGGTACTCTCACTCCGGTCCGGTCACTCCGGTTCTATTGATAAACGCATAAAATTCGTGAGAGCTGTTAATCGTAAATCATGCGGTCCTCGAATTGCTTAACGAATAATTTGATGCACTTACTCTAAACCAACCTTATCGGCCGCTAAGTGCGAGATATTTTTTGTATAAGTTGCTTATCTCCTTGTCGTTCTGCTCGTCTTAGGGGGTTAAATGAAATCATCCGATTGAACTGTCTCGATTTACAAAACCCATTTACACTGGTTCGCGAAGTTCCGGTCCGTCAAACTTGTCTACATGGCGTGTCAAAAGCTGGCGTGAGTAATTCCGCTGCCGAGCGCAAACTTCTCGATTTCAAAAATAGCATGGGCTTCGTCATGACGCCCCCCACTCCACCCTCCAATCACTCGCCGATCCTCAAATGATCGACATATCGACTGGTTTCCAATAATTAATGGGGATGCGTGTTCAGAGGGTGGCTCACAATGCTCTTGAATACTACATCAATTGAAGGGGCGTCGCGAGCTCGAATGTAACTCAACCGGAATAGATGACCTGGTATTTGCTCGTAGTTTTTCTTCTTTTCCCTGAACTCTATTATTACCTGTCCTATGACGATATTTTCATAATGAAGGTAGGAAACCGATGGAGCGTCTCATTAGATTCCTTGGGAGAGCTTAAGTGAGTTCATATCAAAAGTATTCGTGCGTTGAGGCTGATGGTTGGTCAGTATAAAAATAAAAACAATATTTTCAAATTCAAGAAGTGCAGGCCAAATGGAATAATCATTTCACGGGATTTAAAAAGAGAACCAGGTGCAGGTTAACAGAGTATAGCAAAACGCACAAGTATATATCTACAAACTCGTTGTGATATAAAAACCCAAACATTCACAAGCCAAATATCACTCAGACCTCTTCCCGATTTTCAAACGCTACAAATTATTACAAAAAGTTTTACTATTTCTGTATTAAAACACTACATTACCCACAATGGTTTTTCAGTTCATCAATGTTTATCAATAACGAGCATAAAAACACTTATTTTATTTCTAATTGTTGAACATTTCAACCCTTTGATTTCACAATTTAGAACTGACAGAATGTGATCCCGAGAATTCTGTGAAAACGCTGGTAATTCGCTGTAAGTAACAGATAGGTTGATAATTTTTCTTAAAATAATGCTTGATTTATCGTGTCATTCTGTGCTTTGGGAGGTCACTGTTGGTTCGACAATTACGATTGTTTTGCTGTGAGTGAATTTCTACGGATTCGAATCCTATCCCAATTGACTTGGCCTCCAAAATGATTGGTGAAGTGATAAGTTAAGGAAAATCAAATATAAAACATAATAGTAGATTGATATCTTACACTCGGAACAAATAATTCCATTTAAATGAAATAGTGTACATTCGAGAATATAAACACCAAAATAAACGGAGATGGATTCCCGCAAAAATGGTTTAATCAATTGGTAATTATGTATTCCTTTGTGAAACAGACACCGGTATTGTTTGCAAACGTCATACCGATCTGCCCATTAGGGCAGTTTTTCAAATGAAAACCATAGAAGAAACCCCTATTTGGACAAACGAGCACGATATGGTGAATTTCCCATTACTTGATTCACAAAATAACGTTTCGGAGAACGAAACACCACAAATGTCACCGGATGACGGACCAAGTACTCAGAAAACGCCCCTTAAATCCCGTAAGTCGCCCATTAAACAACTTAAAACTTATTCTCAAAACAGTATCAATGGCGGAAACAATAATTACGAGAATTCACCACAAATTCCTCCCCAACCTTACCCACTCTTACAGTTGCACTCTTCACGCAAAAGAAGTATATATTACTCCCGTATAATAGCTCTCTGTAGTTCTAGAATGTTGTAGAGATTTGTTCAACTTCCTGAAAACGGTGGGAGGAAAAGGAGATTTTAATGAGATAAAGACCGGTAACTGAGTTTATCGGAAAAAAAGAAGCCGACGGAAGAAGTCAGATAAGGAAGAACTTTAAAACTGTAACCCGGCTTGAAAGGATTTACTTCTCCAAGATTGAGAAGCTGGCTCCGCGATCTCTTCGTTGGTTATCTGCCCTGAAGATAGCAATGTCCAGAGGGAAGTAGCCTTGAGAAAAGTTTCCTTGGAACACTTACTGAGCAAAACATTTTTACCTCATACCGAACTCAAGAATACGGATTAAACGTGGTCATCCAGAATTGGTTGGACAATGTAACGCTGATGTTACATGCTTCACAGAAAATGTTTGTAGACATCCTGACCGATTGCAGCTGAAAGAAGTCACAATCACCAACGATATTGAAGCTATAAATTCGTGACAAATTCGATAAGGGTAAAAAATAGAAAACAATTATTGGTGCTCCATAGGAATTTTTCAGGTTAATGTTTATATTTTATGAAGAGAACATTTACTTCATGCAATGCGTATGATTTTGGAATGATACTTTGTTTACCTCAACGCCAGGTGACTATTTATTTATTACTTAACATCATCTTATGTTCTGTTAATAAAAATGCGAATTCTCTAACACTGATGACCTGACGAGACTAAACCTTTCGGTAATATGGAAATTATTGGAATGGGCTTCAACTGTCACCGATCGGGATTACAATATGGGAAGTAATGATAATGGAGGTTATTAAAAGAATCTAGGAGGTAAAAAATTAGGTATAAAATGATACTTACAACCAAGAAGAAATTAAGCTTCAAGAAGATCTTACTGACATTAAACTTGTTTTATATGTTAGGTAGATTCTACATTAAAAGGGTTGCCGTACTATCTTAAATGTCAGTGATAATAATTGATCATATTTCTGAGTAACAATTGTAGCAAACAGCAGCCATTGATAAATCGGTAGGTATGCAATTCGTATGGATTAATCAAACCATCATTTCAGTTTACGTTCAAGTATTTGCAGTGAACAATTTCCGGATAATTAAATTGATAGTGATTAGAGTAATGATGGGGATGGGGGAGTGTTTCCAAAAAACCTCTATGTACAGTGTGTTCAAATAAAGAGCCCTTCTCTCAGCCATTGGTAAGTATTTCTAGCTTAGATTGAAAAGTGCAAACGCTACGCTGATTGAATACCCCTTTTACCTAGCCATTCATTTCTAGCCCCATCCATATTTGGCAAGGTCACTCCAAAAAACCTCTATGTACAGTGTCTTCAAATAAAGCGCCCTTCTCCCTAGCCAGTGGTGAATATTTCTAGCCTATATTGAAAAGTGCAAACGCTACCCTGATTGAATACCCCTTTTACCTAGCCATGTTAACTTATTTCTAGCCCTATTGTAAGAGCGATATCGAGCGGGTGCCCCTGATTGATATCTCTCTCAGTTCAACTGAGAGTTAGGGGTATGTGCCGCTAAAATGGTTAACAAAGATGAGCTGTATACCAAAATCTGATTATTCTGTGGCTGGGATGCCGATGGATAAACTGGGCTAGGAAAAGGGCTCTTCAGTCGCTCTTACAATAGGGCTAGAAATAAATTAACATGGCTTGGTAAAAGGGGTATTCAATCAGGGTAGCGTTTGCACTTTTCAATATAAGCTAGAAATACTTACCACTGGCTAGGGAGAAGGGCTCTTTATTTGAACACACTGTACATAGAGGTTTTTTGGAGTGACCTTGCCAAAGTGGATGGGGCCGGAAAAACTCCCCCATCATTCTCCTCCGGAAAACACCCCATCATTACTCTACTATAGTGGACCATTCCTTGTTTCTAGCTCCATCGAAATGTCAACAAAATTGAGTGAAAAGTGTTGAAGTATTATGAGCGATGGTTACAATGGTTTCACATGATTAAATCGTCTTTTCCTGACTAACCATCGAATTTTAGCGCGATCGGACGACTAGTCAATAAGAAAATTGTGTTTTTATAAATTCAATGCACAGGATTTGTGCATCCGCCTAATGAGCAATTGATTAGTGAAATATAAAACTAATAAACCTCCATTCACATCAACTGAAAATATCAAATTCGTGAGAAAATTTTAGAAATTAATCTTGTTACATACAGGCAAGAAACGAAAGTTATTCCGAATGGTATAACAAATAGTTTGAGTGGAAACTTTGATTTTTTAACATTTTTGGAACAATTTTATGCTGGAAGTGAGAACAATGCTTCAGCTAGTACCAGTTCTTAGACTAGGGAATGAAAAACCTAACAAAATTAATCCAGTTGAATTTAATCATAGCATCTAAAAAGCACAATTTAATTACCAAAACTCCTTTCTGATATAACCGACCATCGCCAATATTGTGTGGTGGAGCAATCTTGAAAAACAATCACACGAACTGCGCAAGTGGCCGTGGACTTTAATAAACGTTTGCCGTTCATGTAGCAGAGCAAACCAATTTATCGATTGCACTCAAACCAATTGCGTATTGAAGTGTTCGTGACGTATCAATGTTCAAAGGATTTGAAGTGCGTGCTTATGGAAGAACCTCAATTTCTCAATTGAAGTTATTGAAACATATCTGTCTGGTTGAGTCAAATGAAGAGCGACCCGGAAAACTCCCGGCTTTTACATTAATACTTGACATTCGTTATTCAGAATTCAATTAGCGATCTCTCGGTTTCACATAAATGAAAATGAAAAAAATGCTCGTATCCTGTGAGTAAGCTTTTGATACGATCTAAAAAATTAAAATTTTAATCTAAGGGATTGACCAATGAGAAATGCAAGGATTCATTATTGAGAAGAGGGAACCAAAAACAACTCTTGGGAATTCTGCAAACAATTGAATACGTGTTCAATATTTACACATTACACAACCCAATTGAATAGATGTTCTACATTTTAGAGACTTGTGAGGAAACTGTCTGGGCACAGCTGGGAGTTTTGGTGCCGAGCCTGTAGGAGTTTTGCGTTCAATAAAAAAGAGTGAATTCCCGAATGATCATTGTTCACTTACGATTGGTTGTTCAGTTCGAATCGACCTCAAGAAGATACGTGACAAAATTATTTCAAATCTACAATGCATGACTGCAGGACACTGGGTGATTATGCGAGATGCTGTTTTGCCTGTCTCTACACATTGTTTGAACCCCTGAGCTACACCCGTGTGATGTGGATAAATTTGTTGGGGAGCAAAGCCAATCATGATGCCAAACATTATTTTTAATTGCTTATAGTTACTTCTAAGTAGAATACACACCCAAAATTAGTGGCTGGGTTCAACCTTCATGCGTTTACTGTTAGTATGCTTCAATAATGGAACATCTTGTACTGGTTTAGTCAACCCAGTGGTTTGTTGATGAGCCTTTTGAAAGTAGGTTTTGGTAAGCCTTCGGCTACAAAAGGCAATACAATCAGAGTCGGAAAGACCCTTCTTGCGAGTTCCTCTGCTTATGCTATACCAATATGGACTCTAGGCCCTTGCATCGTTGCAGATGACCATTTCTACGGTTAGGGTAATTACACTTTTCATTTATCATTGAAACACTCATGAAGTGAGGTTGGAGATCCAACCTTGATCGAACCTTGATTGTTGGATTATATGTATTTGGCCTCTTTCTTGCTCCGGATAATCACAGCTCCAGCCTGATTACAAATATTCTTCGAATATCTTTCTTCTATTTGCATTTCATCTCGGTATACTCGTTTGCCAGTTTTTGCTTTCATTTCGTACCTTACGATTTAACTGAAGCTACATTCATTCACCTTTAATCCATCTCTTTTCACAATTGACGCATATAGGTGAGGTTGAGAGAGAGGTTTAGGTGTGATATCGGTCACCATATCGAGTAGTCGTGCTTGTATCATTACTATCATCCAAGAGCGTTCATCACTGCCTCATATCGTCCATAATCTTCACCACTCACGAAGAGCGTCCAAAGCGTTTGAACCACCGTTTTACATTTGTTGCGTTGTTTGATGAAGAGTCGACCAGTATAATACCTCAGAATCGGATGCAGATTCTTAAAGTTATGCTTGTTACACGGATTTTAAGATTGTGTATGTTCATAAGCCGTGTTCATAATTAAGGTACTGATCAATAGTCAAATGGTTGGCCTCTTTTATTGACTTATCCTGTTTCACGATCGGTATTTTCTTGACATCATATAAATTGTTCGTAATGAAAAAATGAGTTGTGTGACGCTGGATGCTTTGAGATCACCCTATTTTTACCAGGCCTACTTCTCCGTGAATAATCTGCAGTTCCATGCCATACACAGATTCTGGGGTGGAAATAGGTTTTAGTATAAATATCAAACAAATTCTATACTATTTTCCTGATTTAGGAAACTTTGACTCAGCAGAATCAGATGATTTTCATTTTCATTCCGTACTTACTAAAATCAAAACTCAACTATTTTCAGGAGTTGAATAAACATGATTATCACCCGAATGTTTGTTATTTCTGCTTCTAATGCATATTACCCTTTATTTTGAATGATTAAACAGAGTTTACAGCTCATTTTAGCAAAAGAGGGGCTACACCAAAATTCAGTGAATTGAATAAATATCTATAGCGTGCGAAAGGACGTACAGGATTAAACGTATAAAACTTATGTTGAAATCTTGGACTTAAAAAAAAGTTAATAATAATAAAATAATTATGTAAAATGTCTCCTGGTAAGTCACAAAGGTTCATTATTGAAAACAAGCAACTACATTTTTCAAGGTTGATGAGATTTTCATGTCTGTATAAATATATGTTTTAAGATGTTTATCAGTTATATTTTTCCCCGAATGTCTAAAACTTTACATTTAAGAATATCTTCGATATTCGAGCTTCACTGGTTTCCATACTGCTGTTACCACGACTCATAATTCTGTTAACCCACGACCACCTCTAGTATCCCAGTTTCATAAACTAGAATCAAATAAATGACTCAATGGAGACCTCCGGTTAATGATAGCCGCGCTGTAAACCCGAGCCTGACCAAACCCAGGGATTACGCTTCCCTCAAATATATGGGAAACGATAGTAACCCCCACTTCCACCCACCGTTAGCAATTAGCTTATACATAAAGCCACTAGGTACTTTGTAAGGTATGACCTCTGAAGCTGTTGGTAGATCCCTCTCAAGGGGCCCTTGTTAAGAGCCCTGCCGTATAAATTATGCAACCGAAGAGCCGACCAGTGAGAAGAGTCGGGGTTGGGGCCCGAACCTTGTGTAGGGTGTTTGGCTGTGGTGGCAAAACACAAACGCAGCAGAAGGGAGCTGCGTGCTCGGACTGGATCTTCCTGCATTACTTAGGTTTGACCGAATTAGCATCAGTTAACCTCCAATGGTGAGAAGCGACTACCTTAATGATCATTTTGGTGAGGGTAGGTGTAAGATCCTGCAAATTATGAGGGGTGAGGGAGACAGGTCCGTAAAGCACTTTACTGGTAATTTCCATCACTTGTGACTTCCAACGGTTGGCTCTAATGATCTTAATAATAAGTACCTGAGCGTTCAATAATTACTTAATGTTTGTGGTCAACCAGAAAAAAAGGACAAACCGCCAGCACGTCTAACAATCATTCATCACTCTCAGATCAACAATCAAGAATAATTTTTGTATAATCAATTTTAATTTCAAGTAACATAATTCAGTTATGACGTGAAAGTACCTTGAGGTTTGCACTTGAATCAATTCATCTGCAATGAAAATTGGGGGTTTCCATTTGAAAAAAAAATGCGTTGATGATCATTAAATATATTCGTGCAACGCGCAACGTGGTCAATTCAAGATTTTTGGCAAAAATCGTGCAGATTAAAGAACTTTTTTTTACGGTTTTAACAAGGGAGGTCTTTTTGGGTACCTTTTACATAGTGGATTTCTCTACAAATCCATGTACAACATGATGTCGACATGATGTTGAAACATCTAATACGAGTTTTTATGTTCAGAACCATATAATAATATCTATGGCAGAACTTAAGGTTGCAACTTTAGGAAAAGTCATTCATTGTTGAAAATACATATATAAATACACGATTATGTTACATCTACAATGACGCTACCATATGTTCAACAGCCAACAAGGCGGACAAAACCAGGAAGTAAAACTTGGTCTATCTTGATTGAATGTTTTGATGTCCATTGAATGGCGGCGTGAATTTCTCTCCGCCTAGCCATCAGTAGCACAGGTTTATTATGAACTCCTTTATCATCTACCCCGAATGTTTGGTTTCGCTTACAGAAAATAGAGTTATTAATAATAGTTTATTCTACTTGCTGTGGTTCCACTTAATTACCAAAATGTTTACCTGGTTAAGTATTGATGACCGAATTCTATCATTTCTCGAAGATAGAGGTTGTTTGGGAAACTTTGTCAAATGTATTTCCTGATGAAATTAAGGAATTTAGTCGATATTGGTAGACAGGTAGACACCAGTAGCTCTTGAGGTTCACATACGCCTTCGTACAGATAGATGTAAAAACGAGATAATGTTTAACGTGACGGGGATATAGTAAACGAGGTGACGGGTGAATGAAAAATATCTCTCACTTCCCAGCGTCATTCCACCAATCACATTACCGGCTACGAAAAACTCATCCAAGGGCATTTACTATGCTCGTCACGGTCGGAAGAGTAGATCTCGGAAATGCGGTGTCAGATATTTTATCCGTGGGAGAAATAAATTAGGAGGAAACGATTTTATGATAGGACTTCCCTTCAAAAATATATTGGATTTGTGGAAGATAGATTTCAACCTTGGTCTTAATCGACCATACCATTTTTAATCAAATGTTTCCCTAACGTGAACGTATTTGTATTCGCACTACGTGGGGTACTGCGTACCTATAGATCGTTCAAATGAGAGATTCTTGTTAGTCTCCGATGTTCATACAAAATAGTAACGCACATGTGACTCGTACTTGCACCGGATGGGATAACTTACAAGTTTTGCTGTTGTCTATGTGTTGCTCAATTTTGGTTCAGGTTCATTTTTCCTCGTTTGGATTGATATCGAAAGGGGTTCTAATACAAAGATAAACGGGCCGAAGGCTCAGTCGTATTCCGAACTGTTTTACCCCCTCCCGTTTCACCCGCGTCGGAGCAGAGATTGAATAGACCTCTGGCCTCTTTGACACTAACGAAAGGAAAACATTTACCCAGCGATTCGTCTTGGCTGTTACGGTCCTCAAGACAAATAGCTCGAAAATTGGTTGCATGTGCTCCCCACCCCACCATTCTACACCCCCACCCCCTTCCCCGTCTACCAAATTATCGACCCCTACCCCATCAAGTCCCCTGGGTGCCGATCGTGCACATTTTTTTCTCCTGTATTTTTCTCTTCCTCTTCCTTCTTTTTCCTATTTTCGATCAATTTGATTTATGGAAGCGGTTTGTCTCTGCTTTATCTATCAGCGTTGCTATTTGTTCAACTACACTTTTCCACTCTTTTCTTTGTTTTAAATCTTCATCAAGGAGCTTACGCCTACCTCCATACTTAACCTCCTTTCTATGGCAACATTCGTAAGAAAAAATAAGAAAGAACTAAACTGAATACCAATCTCAAGGGACCGATCGTCGGGGTGTGACTAGAGCTCGAGAATCACAACCCAAATCAAAATATTCTGAACGAAGACGTACTTTCATTCATTAGTTTTGTTTGTTTGGTTATTCATACTCTAGTAAAAATTCGACGAAAATTGACCAGCTGATATAAGAATGCAAGATATTTGATGAACATGAACGGAATACCGCGATGATCGTTCTCGCTCGCTGTTGGTTAACGTTCTCATTGATTTAAATTCTCTCCCAAACGCCGTGATGCCGTGCAGTGGCCCACTTTGTCCCGAGGCGGCTAAACTCGCCCAAATAAAAGGTACAGTTTGAATCGATTTGCTCAAATTTCTAGTTTGGGAAAAGGATGTAGTATTCAGTATTCGGTACCCATTCGATTCGGGACCAATTTAAATCAATTATACGTCCAAAGTAACATCAAAGTCAAAACCCCACGCTGGTCTACGCCCAATTTTCGCTGAGTTGTTCGTACTAATTCAGGACCAAATCAAACTTTTGTCCCCAATTGTGTTTTTGATTACCCTACAGAGCCATTTTAGGAAGTTTCTTCAGTTTTTCAGGCATTCTGGACCATAGTGTGCCGACGTCCCACTACATCGCCCCACAGTCCACAACAGTACCTACGCTTTTAACAGTCGCCCTTGCACCTATGTCGATTTTTATCCCCAAAATAACGCTCTTTACGGCGAATTCTTACATCCCTGATTTATCTATTTTCTCGCCAAAACTCTCTTTAGTCTGTAACAGATCCATAATGACGACGAAAAAGAGCAACCTAGGGCATCAAGGTTCCTAACCGTAGAAGATGTCAGTTCGTTCTACACTAGAGCTGAAGCCACGACAAAATGTGAAAGAACAGTCTTTAGCTGATGGGAAGCAGAAATAATAGGTAAATCTTGTCTTACAACTATTTTCAACTTGAAGCTAATCTAAATCTATGTATATCTAGGTACAGTAAAATCAAAGAGCAAATAGGTATTACCAATTTTAAAATTTTAATTCGGTTACAGTTTCTACTACCATTTTGATATTGAAATTGGTTTTTTAGTGCCTATGTATCAAAGACATCAGTATCTAACTGTACATTCTTTGGTAAAAATGAATTTCTACTCTAAAGTAGGAGCACTCAAGTATTAGGAACTTGAAGGGAGCAAATGTTTAGCGGAATGAGCCCTTTCACCCAGTAATATACGTACTCACTCTATAACTTTCTTTTTCGATCATCGTTCTCTATCAAAAGGGATATCACACGGCGTTCATTGATGATTTGAGTTTATCATGGACGGATTTCCCCTCTAAAACACATCAGCTAACTGATTAGAAGTAGAATTCACAATATCCTTATTATGAATACACAAACATTGGTGCCTTCTCCATCCCTTGTACTCCATGCCCGCTTTTAATCATAGGGACAAAAATACGAGTTGCCTCAGAGAAAAACTTTTCCTCACTGCCAAAGAAAAGCGTAGAAATAGCAAGGGAAACTACATGTTGTCGTTCACCCAACGTCATTTGCATATAAACAAGAGGTATAAAAACTTTTTACCACAGGGCTCGAAACATATTCGAAAACATAGAATCACCCGTTTTATGGAGTTCGGGAAACTTGGAAGTCTTTTACGAGGGAAGTTAAGTGGAATTTTCTTTCTAGGATTCTTGTTTTAAAGAAAGGAGAGCTTGTTTTTCAAAACTGTTAAGGTGGTTATCATTGGAATGAAGAAAGTTCGAGTATACTTGGGGGAGGATTATGATCGTGATACAATGAAGATTATCTTATTTTAAAACCTTTTTATTTTTTAAGGGAATTTCTGTAACGGAAGGTTTAATGATGGAGATGGAGAATGATGAAAAGGGTGTGATTCTATGTAGTTTCTTGTGTGACTGTTTAGGCAAAATTTTGAATGAAAAATGAACCAATATCCGAACGTAGAACATTCAGTTTACCTTCAAACGCTGGCCTTAACGGATATTTTACAGGAAAAAATTAATGTATCCATAGAATACAGTATCTTGGAGGTGAAAATTCAATACCTGATCAATAATCTGAAGTTATACTGAAAGTCTGAGGTTTGAATATGCTTATTCGTCACACTCGGTGTGGTCAAGATAATCAATACCAGAAGTTTAGGCTCCACTCTCTATACACCCGTTGTAGCTCTATTATATTTCTTTCTCGTTCAGTACAAGATGCTTGAATTTGAAAGTTAGCATTGCTGAGAATAATTACAAGTGATGGAGTATTCCAATCAGCTGCTCAGCTGTGTTTCCAATATCTTTCCCAGTTCACATACGTTGCATACCTTCAGAACGAAGCCCCTATGTATTTGGTAGAGTATAATTCCAACCTAGGGAACTCCTTTATCCAACTGGTGAGCGCTGTAGCTGATTTTGTTTCTACTCTTCACGAGATGCTGAAATATGGAACTGAGGGACCAGTTGTATATATGATCTCAGCGCGCTTTCGACCTCCAATATGCTCTTTGGTGTGTTGTAAGCAGGAAGATTGCTGCCAATCATCAAAAACGTGATCGAGGTTGGTTCTGTGATTTATTTGGACGAGTGGAAGACCTACAGTACGCTTCTAAGCTTCTAGGGGTATACCCACAAGACAGTAAACCACTCCGGAGAAAGAAAATGGAGCCGGTAGCTTGTTAGATAGGTAGTTGATCGAAGAGTGGCGGCGCTCGCTGCATTTCACAAACGCATTCAACGCCTTTTGTGAGGATTTGAAGGGATCAACGACTCGTTAGAACCTGTTTTGGCATGACCAACCTCCTTCCACGGTGTGAATCACTACCACGATCTTCATTTTTGGCGAGGAAGGTAAAATTACCCGTTTTTCCCCCATTTCGTTGAGCAGGTTATCGATTTTCCAAGTGAGATCGCAAACTGAGTTCAGTCGTTGTGACACGTCGATCGCAGTTTAAGCTGAGATCGCATACGCAACTGGTACCGGAACTGATCCTACTTGGCAATGTTTTCTCATTATTCCGACTTATGTTACTTAACCGTTTCTGATTTTTTAATGGAAACCCGACAGGTGAATGACGGGAAGTTCACTTAAAGGGCACTTCGAAATTATATGTACAACAAACGGTAATATAGCTAAACATGATTAGGAATTATTTTTATTTTAGGTATTTTCGTGGTAATCTCAGCATTATGGAGCTTTGCTTGATTTCGGATAATGTTTTGGGTTCAGATAGTTCTAATGAATCAATTGTATTGTTCAATCCATCAATATACACTCGGTCAATCCTGTTCTCAATTGAACCTGATGTTTTCGTTCATAGTAGTGCTTCTCCGTAGATTTTAATCTTTTGTCATTATTTACAGACTATTCAATGAAGTTTTCTTTGAAATATTGGCAGTGAGGTTAAATAGAGCGTTGACTTTCCATTAATTAATTTATTCCAGTCCCAGACTGGTTAGTGATGTATTTTGTAAATATATTAGACTTATAAACGGGTATTCCTAGCATGTGAGTTATGTAGGAGAATGTACGGTGACGTTGAAAATACAGCAGACCGTAGCAGTGTTTAATTTCGGAGTCTCCCCAAGCTGGTATCGGAGGAAGGCGCCCTTTGAATAAAACATCAACCTTTTGAAGGGCGTCCTCAGAGACGACGTTCGATGGTGGGGTGAGGGTGGGATGTTACCTGACGAAGGCGATACACCGAACGCGGGGAAGTTTTACCTGAAATTCCTCCTTCAGAGTTACATATATGCAGGTACTGTACGCAGATAAATCCCTGTTGTGACATACCCCATATTCTGGTATTAGAAAGTTCCGAGGTCTTCAAAGGGGAGCCCTCTTCGGCCTGCGGAATTCCAATCAAACGGCTACATCGGTAGGAACTTTGTTCGGTATGAGGGTTCGAACGACACTCAACCTATCAACTGGTACACCACAGTGGTCATTGTCTTCTGCTGGACAATAAACCACTCGAAATTGCGTAACATATCTAAGGGCTATTGAGATTATTTTAATTTGATGTTGGCAAAAGAAGGCTGTTGAAACACGACAAATACATATTCTAACAAGTATACATTAGGGAAAACATGTACTTTTCATCGTATCTCAGTTCATTGGTATCTCCTCGCTAGTTGACGTACTCGTTGTATCTATTTTACGGTTTTGAGTGAGAACATCTCATTCAATCTGCGTTTGAGATCATGGGATTGCAAGATGGCAGTCTGCAATATTGTCATTCTCGGATGATAAGGGGAGAAAGCTTGGTTAAAGTTAGGAAAAGCCTTTTCCCGTAGCCTAATTTCCAGAAAAGGATTTTTTACTGCTGTAAATAGGACGAGCCCCGCTTCTCTTATTCCCCTTCCATTCACAGCCAGGCAACGTATTAATATATTTGCCTCCATTTTCTCACTCTCCTATTCACCAAGTCCCACTCTCCAACCATCTTCTATTCACCGTCTCCAGCTCCTCGCTTCTTCTCTTATTCATTCTATCACACTTCCTCCCCGTGGTGGTGGGAAAGCATTGGTGGTGGTGGTAGAGAGGCCTTTACAACTTTTCCAGCATTCTGTGTAAATGTCGAGACTGGGAAAACGATGGGGAAGTGGAGGAGGAAGAAGGTTTTGAGTAATGATCTCGGGACTCGGCGATGGCCCCCTTTTTATGTGTCCTCGCAAGAAGAAAAGTAAAAGGGCGTCTAACGAATGAGCCACAACCCCTTCCACTAGCCCGTTTCCACTGCCCCATTCCACCATCCCTTTCCACTCTTCAGGCCCTCGAAAGACCGCAACCACTTCAGCAACCATCCCGTTACTCGCGGCCGTACCGGCTTTCCACTTCCTTCGCCATTATTTTCACACCCTCTGTTTTAGACTAATGGAAAACACCGAAGTACATAAGACCGGACCAAAAGTATACATATTCGTTCATGAAAAGTTTAGCATTTATCTAGAGTGTCATATCCAGATTGTCTGTTTATATACTAAGTATAAAAACAGACCTTCTAGTAAAGTATAAGTCTTATACATATGAATATAATTGCTTAGCTAACTTCAATACTTGCATCAATAACTGGCAGTCCTTAGGTAGGGGTGTTAAATCGACGAATGATGGCCCAAACAGTAAAAACCGTTAACCCTGGAAGAGATTTGAATAACTAAGCAGATTGCCGTTTAAACGATTAAAATCCGTCAAATAACTTTATATCAGATTCCATGGTTCAAATATAGATTTCTGAAAGTAGTTGAAAAACTGAATTTTTAATTGTTCTGGTAGAAGTAGACGATTCTAGAACAAATTTATTTATGATAGCAAAAATATTAGCGATCCAATCTTCCCAGAATAATAAATTATTATTGTCTCTCATAATAGGTAAAATGACACATTTACTGCCGGACATGACTCTTCATAAAAATAATGTTAAATCGCCAATTAACAAGTTTTTAATCACATTTAATACATCAAAAACTTCAATGGATGAAAGGTATGGTTGCTGGGACTGTGGTTGATAAATTCGTACAATTATAAATTAATTATCCTTACTTATAATGTCAGAAGATCGTTTGCAGGTTTCCAGGGACTGTAATCTTACCAAAACCCAACCGTGTAATAATTTTTTGGAGAAAAGTAAGCTGGTATCACGTTTATTAGTTAGTTGTAATCTTACCAAAACCCACCGTGTAATAATTTTTGAAGAAAAGTAAGCTGGTATCGCGTTTATTAGTTAGTTGCCCGGTCAAGCTGATGCTGAATAACAAACCTCACAATAATTCAGAACCAAGTTTTTAATTATCAATCGTTTTAAGGAGTCGTTATCCGTAGACAACGTACCTGTATGAATATTACCTATTACAGCTAATATTAATTATTAAATTACCCTTGCTATGTCATCCTGCCATGTTTCCTTGGTTACGAGTGAGCAATAATTTGGTTGCCTCTCCCTCATCGCTCTACCCTCATTCATCCTTTGTTCTGATTACAAAGTTCATTATTTCCCTTTGTTTCCGAGCTCTGAGGTACGATGCTTGCAGTGGGGGGGGGGGGGGGCAGGAGGGGCTCTGGTTTATTCGTTTATCCGCCCCATTCGGTTTTCTTTGTTCACAATCAAAGGTGAAAATCGAGAGGGGGCTTTAAGGTGGCAGATTTTCGGTTTACTCGAAGCGTTCGACGATCAGGAGAAAGTTTTAAAACACGCAAAGGCCCCCTAAAATTAGCGGTATTGATCTCTTCTGAAACGGAACCCTCTTTGAAACGAAAAAAGACGAAAGAAGGTACTAGATATTCCACTTATTCTGTGGTATTACAATGAGAAAAATTAATCATTAACTGAAAATGAATGAATTAAGTTTAGTATTTTCAAACCAATGGCATGATGCTTAAAACAACTTCAATATATTGACCACCTTTTTCTAAGAATTCTTCCACGGATACTCCCTCTTGTCTGAAGACAATCATTTTAGGAAACACTTGTTCATCCGGCAAAAAATCAAACTTTTCTGATTATCAAATAGAGCCAAAAGTAGTAATTGTTATGTTGATACTTTATTTCATTTTTATGTAGGATAATATCCTGATATTATCAAATGTCGCCAGGGAAATCATGATCATATGAGTTAGTTGCGTTACTCTTATATCGTTTTGCTGGTCGCATTTTCTACTACACTATTTCGCCTCACACTTCTCTTTCCACTTGAAAAACATAGAATCACTTTCATCTGCTAAATGCACTAGATGTTCTAAATTCTTCCGCGTTACATTGATCTGTTTTTGAATATTACATAAAAATGTTGATCTCTTGAGTTGGAAGCTTAGCGAAAATCCAGACCGCCGAACTATACATATTACTCAAATAACATGTATAGTAATGGTGTTGGTTTTCGATTTTTCTAATAAGGTACAGGTATAAATTATTATAGTACAATTATAGTACAATAGATCAAACATCATGCCACAACCAACCTGGCAGTATTTTTCACATTTATACGGTGGTCATTCCTTTTGACATATGAAAAAAAAGATAAATTCTTGAATACACTAGTACTGCAGACACGCTGTTTCGTTACTTATTTTTTGTTTAATGTCTGATGGCTGGTAAAAATGCTTTAAGATTTGTTGAAATTTAAAACATAGCTGACAAGTTAGAACGTCAATAATTACTAATCCTTATAGTTTACTGTCATCTGAGACAAACATTTTATAAGTTGTAATAATTGTAATTGTTTGAACGTAATGACCAAAAACTTTAGAAACCACTGGAACTCATAATCACATACCTATGAGGGTACGTCGTACGCACGATTTCTCCCAAACGACTGGAGCAAAATATCTGAAATTTTCAGGAAAAATTAATATTGGTCCGACAACTCCCCAATTCTTTAGCCAGCACTCTCACTTAATTTAAAGTGCCCTTTAAGGGTTGTCAAAGTTTTGTAAAATCCCTAAAAACCTCAAAAAAAGTCAAAGCGGCCTAAACTTGGTTTGAAGAACCTACCATGAGGAATCGAATGAGCCCTTCCCCAGGTTCGTAGCTCAAACCATTCCCGATATACGGCCCGATTTATGGTGCCAACATTTGCGTTTTTTTGGTTTATTATTGTTCATGTTTTCATCGCAGCAACCTAGTGATGTAGTGATGTAGTAATGTGGATACTGGAGTGAACTCTTGAAAGGCTTTGTAGCCGATACACGGGTTGAAGCATTCTGATACGCATGAAACGCTGCAAATTCTTTCTCTGGGGTTTATTATTCAATGATTCATGATTTGAATTTCTGCTAAGCTTCGGAGTGTGCGTGTTTCACAGGTGATAGAGCGATTAATGAATATTGAATATATCCTGAAATTCACTAATCGCTCTATCACCTGTGAAACACGCACATTCCAAAGTTTAGTAGAAATTCAAATCATGAACGCAAGGCAACTGAATAATAAACCCCAGTGGAAGAATTTGCAGTGTTTTTTCTCGAAAATAAAGTGGGCCAACGCAATGGGAGATCTATAACTACGTTCTTCTAATATCAGCTTGAAAAGTGTATTCAGGATTTCAATTTATCTTTGTTTCAAATGTCACAGCATGTTTAGAATAGTCCGGTGTGGAGACCCTATTTTTGGTTCGAAACAAATATATTAAAAATGTAGTGGACTGTAATTTAAAAATCCAGTGGTAAACCCGAGAAGAATGTTTCGGAAATTGAAATATACGAAAAAGAGGTGAAGGAAGGATAAGTAGGAGTCACCTTCAATTCCGAAAAGGACCTGAAGGCGACGAAGTGGAGGCAGTATGTCATCTGAAAGGGTTTTGGAAGAAAACTTACCGCTTACGAAAAGTACTGAACGACTAGCTTATTTAACGCAGTTGTTAGAATGGAACAAGAATGATGGGTGTAGGTAACATTGAAAGGAAGGAGGATGAACTGAAAGGACAGATAGACGGGTTATGTGTTTACTAACAAAATAAACTCACCCAGGTACAAACTACTATCCCCATATCAAGAATGAATCCAACACAGTATCTGTCTACAGTGCACCCACACACTGATGGTTTATGGAAAATGTTGAGCCTAAATTGAACGAGAACTTGATAATTGTATGTTACATTTCTGTTTAATCGTCTTTTAAAATCTCCGATTGGTAAAACCTCTGCCAGTTTTATAGTCGGGATCATTTGTTGAAACTTTCCCTTATTAGCCGTGAAAATTGGAATAACCCGATCTCTCAGCTTCCCGGTTCGCAATTCTTTCCCCATTCTTCGGGCCCTGAGAATAAGCAGGGAAGCAAAAAAGCTGAGGAAATCTCTCTTTCTACTCTCCACTTAGAATACGAAGGACGCCCCTTCCCCCGAGGGTCCGACCCTTATATTTTCAAGGGCTCTCCAGCGGCAAGGAATACTTAACTATTCAAACAAGAGGGCAAGGATGGGAAGGGCGAGGGGGAGGGAGGCAAAAATGCCAAGGATCAGATGAACCACTTTTCAGAGGCAGGATTTTGCCTTCCCTTGTTCGGACGGAATCACTCCAAAGATGCCGATTCATTTGTGTTTCCTTAACAAGGTACGAATTTCGACTTTCTCTCCCCCCGTTTGGAGTCTGGATCTTAAGGTGGAGTTCAGGGGTGAATTGAATTTTATAGAGGCTCTCAGCCCTCGACTCATATTGGATTTAGGCGAGCGCTGTATATATCTTTCAATGATTTGGAGGGTCTTTTGATTCAGCGTTATTCGTGAAAAGAATCTGAGAGCTATAATTTTAGCTACTAGGGATTCAGAGTTGTATATGAGGACAATTTACTTTCTTTGTTCCTTTATGAAGATAATTCCTTCTTTTGTATGAATATTTAAAGGAGAGCTCTGCAGAGAAACGAGCGTGGTATAACCTAATTTTCAAGGTTGTAACTTAATTCAGGATTCGATCTTTTTTTTCAACTACCCCGGGCTATCTTATTCTACCCATCAGAATTTCAAGATGAAACCACCTTTTTATTATGGGAAGGACAATGATTTTTGCTCATTTGTACTCTCGCAGTTCATTTGAGAGTAATACTTAAGTTTACAGTCCTCAGTGTTCAGACTCTTTTACCGGTGTCGTCGACGGCAAATTCATCATTCGGAAAATTTATTTCTGCATATCCTTCTGAACGCTGATTGTTTCAATTGATCGTTGCGTCCCTTCGGTATTGTTCAGATTCATGTCAGATATTTACTCGTTCTCGATTGCTAAATTTGTGGACAAATTCAGTTTTGTGTCAATATTCTAAAGATATTCTTCCAGTTTATGTGAGAACCGGACATAGGCATGTCCCCGTAATGCATGCGTCACCAATATTTTTTCGGTTGATTTCATCGATATTCATCTAACAACCAACTTTGAGCCTTGAAGGCCCAACCAAAAATGTAATATTTTTGCTTTTTTAGCCAAATTTGTCTAAAAAATTCAAATGTGTGTCAATCGGATACAAATGTTGTCATGAGTTCAACAGTGGATGCTCTACAACTTTTGAATAATAACAATAACACTCTTTTGGCAAAGTTTGAACAAATTGTTTCTGTTAACGTCCATAAGGTCTTTTGCTGAAATTGGGCTTTTTAGTTAAGACGAACCATTTTCAAATTGTAGATAAACTGAGAAAACAAGCAGAAATATGGTCGTTTTTAGACACATTATTTCCGCACAAACTCAGATTAATCCTAGAATCAACTAAAGAAATTAGGATCATCTATTGCCTTGTCGGAATTTTGAGACTTTCTGTCCTTTTTTCATCTATTTTTACTGGCCTTCACACCTAAATTGCCAATTTTCTAGCATATTTTTTTTATAAGGAACATTAGTCCAGTTTTGAAACATCCTTCAGTTCTTTCAAGTCTGATTAAGGAAGGGGTGAATGGAGTGGGTATTATTGATTGATCGTCAAATGTTCACTAATTTCATCTGTTTTTCATCCGATTTTCGTCCTTTTTTGTTTGATCAAGAATCGGGTTGTTTTTTAAAAAATGTAATGTGATCACATAAAAACTGGGCCTGGGGAAGCTTCTGTAATGCATGTATTCCTTATCAATTTTTTTTTCACATCATCATGCTTAATGGGCACTGTAATCATTTCCAACTATTTAGTATTTAACATGACAATTTGATGGTTCAAAACGGGAAGACATTGATAACTTTCATGATGAATGATTCAAGAAGCATGAACTCAAACTTCGGGATAACCTGGCGTGATGGTTTTTGTCGGCATGGGATCATAAACAAGATGTGTGGCATTTATTGGGAATCTGTATCGAATATTCAAGAGAATATTCTAGTATGTAGAGATTTAAAAGGTTTAAACCCACTATTCTTATTCGCAGCACGTTTCAGAGGTCTATCCTTGTAGTAAGGTCGCACGCGTCTGAGGGACTAGTCGTAGTCGTGAGAGTATTCATGTGTAGAATATAATTATTCAAATCACTTATTGATTAAATTCAATGTTGCTTCTTAAAATAACAATAATTACACCATTATTCGAAGTCCCAAGTGTGTATAAGGGTCACGTTATTTCTAAACCTCCTGTACTTAATGGGTTCAAAAATAGTTGACTAAGATTATGTTTCGAAAACTGTGAGTTATCGTCGAACATATGAATTTTGAACTTGTTAGACGATTTACGTTATGTTTAATCAGATTCATGGATCCGCTTTTTGTAAAAAGTTGATTCATTTTTTATTGGGTCGAGGGCATTTTTATTTTGGATATCAAACATCCTAAAATCAGGAAATATTCTACAGTAGATCTCTAGGAGAATGAACATTATTCTGTAGTGGTTTTCCATCGATATTTTCTTTGATATTGACAAATTCAGGAATATAGCAAATGAACTGAAGAGCTTCAACACTTTGCTGTGAGGTGGTTCGAGCTACTTGAAGGACGTTCAAATTAACTATATCTCATGTACTGCTGAGTTGGCTGAATGAAGTGGAAATGGGGGTTTTGAAACCTGAATTTTACAAATTCACCAATTCCACAACAGAAAAAGTTGTAAAGTTCATTGGAGTTGTCCAAGTCTGCTTGTGTCAATATTGTTTCTTGAGTGTTTGCAAGGTTGGTCAGAGCCATATTCGAGCTACTTATTAACGAAATAATAAAACAAGTGTCTTCAAGAAAATCAGCACTTCATGAATAGCTTACACCAAATAGTCAAACGTTCTCGCGCACGCGTCTGCAGTTCTGCAGCTTTAAGCAAATGTGGCGGAGTTAACAAAATAAGCTCCTCGATTTATACATTTGATGAGAAAACCTCTGAAAACGTATCTTGCAAATGTAATTCAGCAGAGATGAAGTGCATGAGACCAACATTAATCGTCTCTGTGTTATAAATTTGGAAAGAAACACACACCCTGTTGACACTGTAGGTTGACCGTCTTGAAAACGCCCTCTCCTTCACTCCCAGCAGCGCCCGTGCGTAGGGCACCTGAGGCGATTTCCGGAGATAAACGAACAAAGCGCCAATATTGCCAATAAAGCTGGAATCGGCTGCCACCTGCTCACGTAGGTTCTTTTGAATTTTTTACTACCGACAATTATAAATTTCTTCTCTGCTCCACAGATCAGTTCTCAGAAACCTGTGCTTATTTGTTATGACAAAACTTTTCGAATCTCTTAATTTGGAGCGTTATATCTGTTTATTCTTGTCAGAAACGTTTCGTCCCGCAGCGGGGACTTCCTCAGTCTAACTATGTATAACTACTAGCATACTTTAGGCATTGACATGGTGGTGGCACCACACATCTCTTGTTGTTTGTTACTTTTAGCTCTGTAGTTGACGTTAAACTGTTCACTCCTCCCTGTCCATGTACTCAAGTTAAGTTGGTCATATTGCTTAGTTGTTTGATCTCAACTGCGTTAATTAGTTAAACAATTTTGTTTTGTTATAAAAATCAAAAAGGGGAGAGAGGAACTGCAGCATAATTTAAATTATTGAATGAGTGTCTGTTGAATGAGAGTGAAGTTAATAATTTAAATTATGCTGCAGTTCCTCTCTCCCCTTTTTGATTTTTATAACAAAACAAAATTGTTTAACTAATTAACGCAGTTGAGATCAAACAACTAAGCAGTATGACCAACTTGAGTACATGGACAGGGAGGAGTGAACAGTTTAACGTCAACTACAGAGCTAAAAGTAACAAACAACAAGAGATGTGTGGTGCCACCACCATGTCAATGCCTAAAGTATGCTAGTAGTTATACATAGTTAGACTGAGGAAGTCCCCGCTGCGGGACGAAACGTTTCTGACAAGAATAAACAGATATAACGCTCCAAATTAAGAGATTCGGAATGAATGTGGTCACTCCACTACCCACACCCACTATTGACTAAACTTTTTTTTTCCTTTTTTTTTAGGAGATTGGAACAGTCTGAGATTGTTCTGTAAACCTCTAAACAAGATGAAACTGATTTGGAGTATTAAAGCAACACTGATTTCCATGCGAGATTAGAATGTGCCATTAATTAAAAGATATTTAAAATTCCATTCTGTTTGATATAGTAAAATTCGAAGACCACAAAGGGTGGCTTCCAAAAATGACGGGACTAGAACATTTTAATTTTGAGAATGTGGTCCACAACAGACATTTAATCGGTTTACCCGCTCTAAGCGAGAGTTTTGAGCAAAGACTAGGCAATTTCAGGAATTGAGAAATTCTATAGATTTTCAATCTACCAGCTCAAAGTCCGTAGAAGTGTTGTTCGAGCAAACATCGCTTCACCCGAAGCGTGAGAGAATTGCTTTCCCGTACTTGTCCTCCCTTCCATCAGTCTCGTCAGTTTTCCAACTACGGTAATAAAAGTTCTTCCCGCCGGAATCGCGTTTCGGATCAAGCGGAGCGTGGCGGAACCGGCGAGCACAGTTTCCACGTACAAAAGAGGATCGGTATCTTCATAGTCGGACTCAAACTACTGAAATATATCTAGCGAGCGAAACTTTTCCGTAACTGACTGAAAATTTGTGGGCAGAGGAACGAACAATAACCGAGGATGCCATGCAAAAGCGGTTGTCAGAGGATCGTAAACTTGCCTCGCTATGGTCGTTTGAGCAGTTGGTCCCTCCCGCCTCTTCGACCTAGACGGGAACTCCCTATTCCAACCCCCCCCCTCTCTCTCTCTCTCTCTCTCTCTCTCTCTCTCTCTCTCTCTCTCTCTCTCTCTCTCTCTCTCTCTCTCTCTCTCTCTCTCTCTCTCTCTCTCTCTCTCTCTCTCTCTCTCTCTCTCTCTCTCTCTCTGTTTTGTCACAATTAACCCCCCCCCACTATTATGTTCCTGTGAGGCCCTTCTCCATGGCTATTATTCTTTTGAATCGAATTTATCAGAACTTAACCGACACTCACGAGAGCTTGAAAGTTACTGCAGAAAAGCGATTGTGTGATTTTCTCAAGATGATAGACGTTATTTATTTGTTAGAATCATTCAATACAAGACCATTATCTCAAGTTGTATATCCTATGTATGAAGCAATATATCTGGCAGAACACATTGCAATTTCGGAATGCGTGGGGTAGAATCTGAGGCAAAGAGCAAGGAAAAAGTATTATTATTTTCTAGAACAGCCAGGTTGCCCGTATTGCAATCGTAAGGGCTCAGGCCAGGTGAAGACTGGTCAAGGAATATCGGATAGTATTTAATGCTCAAGGAAAATACAAGAAGCCACATTGGAGGAGGTAGCGGCACACATAGAGGTAGCTGGTAAGGAGCATGCATAGGTACTTGCACGCAGGAAGGGACAACTAAGCTCATCGTTCAGCCAGAACCTGTCTTGATCACTGCAAGACGTTTGGTGAAAGCATCTTAGTGAAATGATAACCCTAAGTAAGAACAAGAACTAAAGTTGGGAAATCTGCGGAACAGAAAGATGGAACAGTAATTAAGAATGCATCCTGCCACCACAGGAGCACATTCCTCGTTAGTCATCAAGACGAAAAATAAAGCATTTCTAGGGAAAAGTCGTTGGGCATGAGTGCTGCAAGGAGGAGAAAGAAAAAGCTTCTCACCTGCACTCGAAGTCAGTCGGTTAAGAGAAGATTGTACCGGTAGAAGATCTTGTGGAATTCTCATTCATGTGGCGAATGGGGGTAGGTAGGAAAGGTAGGAGAGCAAGAGAATATTCCGCTTAATAAACCCGAGTTGGTGGACGTCTGATAGAACAACGATTCGTCATAGGCCATTGAACAATAATAATAGTGAAAATATCTAAATTATCACAAAACTTTAATTGACAAATGATTGACTCAAACCCTCCAATTCCTTCACAAAACTTCCTACTGCAGATAGAGAAATTTGATTCTGTTGGAAAAAAGTTGTAGAAGGAAGAAGGAATTTGAATTTTCCCAAAATTCTTCCGTTACACTTATTTTTGGCTTTCCCCTGATTTAGCTCTTACACACTCTATAAGTAAAATAAAATGTTTCACAACGCATTTTATGAACAATGTTGTTTTCGTCTTTGTCGGTCGTTTGTTCGCAAATTCTTGTAAATAGCTCAATAGCTTAAAAGAAGCTTAATTTCAAGTTTCTATCTGCTTTTGATGATAATTTTAGGAAATGTGTTTGTTGTGCTGTTCTTAAAAATCAATACTCACTTCACGCGTGTGCTACCATGAAATCACCAAGCTTCATTTACTCAGGTACGGTATCGCATACATTCGATGAGTGGTCGGGAAAGAATCGTTTGATGATATCATATATTCAACAATGGTTTTATGTTTGCTTATAAATGTTGACACGATTGTATTATTACATCACGCGATGCAGATTAACACCGAAGACCATAGACGTCGGCATTTGAAGGCGTTGATGTCTGAGAGAAAACGTCCGATCACAATGTCTCAAAACCTTGTTTCAAGCTTGATTTCAAATTATCAGATTCTATTGCGAGTAATTAAAACAATTCAAATAAACTTTTATGATACGAGGAAAATATGGGATACACCTACTTGGCTGACGTTTGATTATGTTTTACTAGTAAACTGCTTAGTGTCACTTCAAATTCCGGCACGTAGTTTTCTCAGTCGGTATTTTTTTTTCGTGGTGATGTCAATGTACAAAAAAGATAACAACGGACACGAGGAAGTTGGTTGATATTCCGTGTAGGGGGGCCTCGTTTGAGCGATATCTCTTCGCAAAACTTTTAAAGTCTTCGGGGAACATTTTCCACTTACGACGCAGAGCGGAGCCATGTGAGCACCCCCTAGAGGTAGATAACGGCGCCTTAGTATTCCAGCTATGTCCCACTAGAGGAGGTGGTCGCATCGTTTTGGTTTCATATATGATAATGTGTGTTTCTCGGAAGATGTCGTCCATCCAAACATTCGGTTTACAAAACTTTTTTGAACTGGAACAGTTTCGCTGTGCCTAAATCATAATATGTTAGCTGTTCTGATGAGCTAGGTACATGGGCATAAATTGATTGACTCCTCGATCATCCTCGATGCTAGTGCCAGTTAATCACTAACATTTCTAAAATAGAGCTAACTTCTATAATAAAAGAACTTTAATTGTTTTTTCTAGAATAAGAACTTTCACTTTCTTTCTAGAAAAAGAGAACTTATACAGTTCTTCCTTGAATAAGAACTTTTATAGTTCTTTGTGGAATAAAAGAACTACTATCAACAATCTTCACTGATCAAATAACATTACACACCTAGTGTTCCAGGTTAATAAACTGTTCAATTAATTCAATAAAAAACAGTTATCAAACCATCCGTCAAGTTGGGTGTGAGACATTTTTTTTCCTATGTATGTTATATGAATGTTTGATCAGATTATTGGAGTGTTTCAGACAATCTTGAATGATGTAAAATATAAGCTTGTTACAACGATTCACGGGACAGAGATACCGCGGGACACATTCCCAAAGACATTAAAGCCACATTCTGTTAGAGATAAAATAGTAATGCCATCGAGTTGAAATTCATATGAGATGATCATACCGGATTTTCTAAACTACCCTTCAAATTTGACGTACATAAATTGGAAGGCTGGAAAATGATGAATTAGGGTTGACGGATGTTATGTTTGCTCATGAAAGGACTGATGTATTGATTTGTGAGCAATCAAACTCAGGAGGAACTATATACTCTATAAACCGTACATTTTTTAACAAAATCTCCAGCATCTCGTGTACACTATTAAAATTGGGCTTTTGCAACCATTTCCAGTCTGTGCATTAGGAGCAACCCCTAATTATTCTATTGTTTTGAAATTGACGTGATTATTAGGCCGGTATTCTCCGCCCCTTCAAATATGAGGGAGATAGGACCACTGGAACTTAAGAAGACTGACGTATTGCATTGTAATAGATCAAACTGTTTACTGCCAGGTAAATCACAACCCGCTCATTCCCTGAAATTTCCATCAACATCGGATGAAAACTGTAGGAAGAAGTTTATTACAATGATGGGAGAACACATAGACAAACAGAAAGTAAAAGAATATTTTAGATGCTAACGACTGTAATTTTTATGGAGTTTAAACCTATGTGAAATTCGTGACGCTGTCCGCGTTACATTTTCGAGTTTACGTAGCAAAGTGAAGGCATAAAATGTCAAAAGAACAATCAGCTTTCGTACAAGTACGCAACCACGAGGGACATTTTATGGCTTTGCGCCCCCTCCCGCACACACACCACGTACTTCGTACCACCCGTGGGTACTTAATTGAATTCGCGATCGTGTTGACTCATTGTTCCGACACTGTCACAGTTAGTAAACAATATGGTTCCATCGGGTGGTCACTGAGGTTAACGTAACAAGATTAAGTAAATCAACAGCTTTCAAATGAGTGGTGATCGAGTTTTGTACGATCACAAATGTCGAAGATAATGATCCGTAGCAACGAATCGGTTGTAAGCGAAAACCATCAGAAATATTTTCGTGACGCTGTCCGCGTTACATTTTGAGTTTATGTAGCAAAGTAAAGATATAAAATGTCAAAATAAATAAACTAAATTAGTAAAAAGGAAGGAAAGACTCCCATTTTTACCGAATATCGGCCCAAGGGATAATGGAGGTTGAGGAAGGTGGATGCGCGGGAGATGTGTTAAAGGAAATTCACCTGTAAAATCCAATCCAAGCAAAAGCACCCAAGGGCGAGGTTAGTGATACCACGGAGCACTCCTGACGAGATGTCCTACTTAAGTAACTCTGAGCACTTGTTCCGTACCACATTTCGAGGCACGACATGTCCTCCTTTTAGCTGTAGGCCATTCGTATCAAATCAGGTATTCGACTAAATGTTGATGTACTGATACTCAGTTCAACTAGTAATGTCATGAATGAATGAACATTTAGGTTCCATCAATCAATCTAGTCTTTTATTCCAGGATCCCTGTCGGAATGAAAATAGGTGCAGTCAACCTAACCTGAGAATTTCCGTAGGTAGTTAGTTTCAGATTTCAACTGTAGTGTTTCAACTATATCTTGTATAGCGTTCCTTCGTTTGAGGAACTGAATACTACGTAAAATGAAACAAACAGCTTTTTTTAATATTAATACAAACTAATACAGCAATCCTTTTCCTAAATGGGTTAGAGTTTTTTCACATAGGTTTATACTCCATAAAAATTATAGTCGTTAGCACCTAAAACATTCTCTTCTACCTCGTATGTGTAAAAAAAACCGTATATTACAAGTTGTGGCTAAATGGTTGTTCAAGTCCACATGTATCTGGGAAAGGCGTAAATCTAACGCTTTACTCCCTACGGACTAAGTCAGTCGTTAGACTAAAATATTGTGGAAACCTCATTTCAAATAAAAACCATATATTTCAACGTTGTGGCTAAATGGTTGTTCAAGTCCACATGTATCTGGGCAAGGCGTGAATCTAACGCGTTACTACCCTCCCAAGTCGGTATACGTCTTATTATTTTGCTGTCATAAGTGGAAATTCAATGGAGGGACTGGAATAAGAAACATTTGGGAGTGAAGTGTACATGACAGAATTTTAGACTTCATTAGTTGGGAATTGTTAGCAGAGGTTTCACAAACCCCATAGTTTGCACCAAAGCGCGAAGCAATCTCCGATATATCGTCCGAGCCAATTTATTAGTTTCAAACTTCCTCATTTTGTCAAAGAAGGGAGATGTAACGTTGCAAGGGATCATAAAAGCTAACCAAGTTGCTCCGGTTCCGTATCGTTCTCTCCGGTTCGTGCCGGCCCATAAAAGTACTGTGATTGAACCCCCTACCAGCACCACTTTCTCTATTACCTCAATACTACCTTTCCAAGTCCGACCTGACACTTTTTACTGCTCAAGTTACCACCAGTATTTATCTACGCCCTCTGCTTTCTACCAGTGAATAGACCGTTTTATTGGCGATAGAATGACGTTACTGCCCCAAGAGAAGGAACTCCAAAAGACGTGAGTTCCGAGCTTAGGAAGATACTTGAGTGGAAGTCTAAACAATTTCTGATGGGGATGAAAACATCAGTTCCGATAGGAATCGAATAGTATGGGGGTTCATTTATTCATGCAGAACTGATAACCATAATGTGATCTTGATTTTTCGTCCAAATCTTTGGAGTAACTTTAGTTTAGTTTTTTGAAGATGGATTCTGTATTATCACTTTCCTCTTATTACTAGAAGTTCAAGTAATCTATTTGATGAAAGGAGGAGGAGGTGGGGAAGAAAAAAACGGATCAATCTGATAGAAAACGGAAAGGTTTCGGCTAAGATAATGGAAAAATAAGTGTAAAATCACTACAATGATGTATTATATATTTTCATATTAGATAGTCAGCCGATCTGGCCAATGGTGAAAGCTTGTGATACATTTAGGGACCAACTAACTCAACCAAACACCCACTTTGGCTCCGTTCGTAGGATACAGGAGTTATGTTTGTATACCACAATTGGGGTGACAGAAGTAAGGAAAGGTATGGGTTGAAAAAACTTCTGATCCCACGGTTTTTTAATACAAGTTTTTTTTTTTTTTTGAAAATGATTTATTGCACCAAGTTACAACTTATTAGCAACACATTTTTGACGTTTAAATATGGATTGGTTATAGAAAAGCTTAGGTACATAACTAAGTCTCTAATGGTTTCGAATGTTAGAAGTGTCATTTGTTGCACTTGAGATTCACTGAATATCTTTTTTCACTGTGCGAATTTTGCTATCGCGAGCACCTTAATTCACGTACACAGATCATGAGGCTTATTTCTCTTGAGTCGTCTGGATAGGTCGTCAACGTCGAGGAGCTGTACAGCTTCTTCATTGACGTGTAGTTGTAGCCGCTTGTGATGCGCTATAGCGTGCATTCTGATTACTTCATTTACTGTTGGTATACAAAGTTCTTTGTGAAGACGAACATTTCGGGTGTACCGGTATGCATCAACAACACACCTAAGTACTAGAGTGTGTAAACCCAGGTCACCTGAGGGAGTAAACGACCTGCAGGTCACTCAGTCCAAAGACGAAGTCAGTGGGAGAAGTTTATCAGTTCACTCCGTGATTGAATGAGACCTGCACGCCGCCCCACAGTTCACCAGTTCACTTCGTCTAGAATGGGACCTGCAGTTCGTCGTCTCCATTCTGAGATAGTCACCACCACTACCGCTGTCTCGTGGCATGACCGTCAACCTCCAGTATCTTCGTCATCCGTCAGAATTCGGTAAATGACAGTCATCTACTGATCTCTTTCCCTACTCCCTAGTCATTTTTCGAGTCCTCATGTAGATTTTCATGAAAATATCTACTTATTAAATATAATCGACTCTGTGATGAGTATATTATCGATCAGTATAGTTTAGTATTGAGTAAATTTGAATAGAATGGACTCTGCGATGAGGGTAGCCCTCCGTTGAATAGAAGGAAACCCGAGCTAATGGCTGTCGCAAAAGTCTTGTGATGAACTGAAGGTCTTCCATCTGCACAAGGTTAGTAGAAGGAGACGGTAGGGGTCATTAGGAAGCGACTGGCTGCCTCGTGACGTCACTGGTGAAGACCAGACCAGGCGCTCCGTTTCTTTTGCATTAAACTAAACGTTTTTCGGGAAAGCGCCGTGTGGTTCAACCTAGATCCTCCTTCTGTACTTGTTCTGCTAATTGTATTGTATTATATTTAGTATACTGGCTGCATCCATTTATCTACTATACTCCTAATCAGCAGTACCTGCACACACCTATGAGGTCCTCTTACTATTTCTTCGGTTGAATCAAAACATAAATCGCCATTAATTTTCATCTCATCAAAGCTGATTACTACGTCTTTCTCGAGCTCGGAAAACACTTGTGCTTGTGCTTTTAAAATATTCAAACTAAGGTGAATGAAGCCAGGAGTCACTGAAAACTGACGAATCCGCCTCTTGATTGTGCTCTCACTTGGAAATGGGTAATTCAGTACATCTTTTGCAAAGTGAAATGCTTTATATGACAAAGAGCACAAAGTAATAGCCTTCGCGATATCATCCGTCGACCAACTCTTACATCTTCGCTTTAACAGCGCTTGCTGCTGATTCGATGAAAAATGGCCATCAAAAACCGATGTGATGTTTCGAAACTTAGCTAATTCTTCCGTCAGCTCTTCAAGACGTTGCTTTAAAATTTCATTTTCTTTCTTCAACCTCATATTTTCACTAAAAAGGAACAACATTTCTGACGGCTGTTCGCTGTCACCCGTCTCAATGGATATCGTGGCCACATTTTCGTCTAAACCATTCGTAATCTCATCCATCACATTTTCATTTGATTCTTTTAATGGTGATTTCAAAGATCCTTCAATTTTTTACGCGCATTCCGTTTGTTTGTTCTTACTTTCCAAGCCAGAGAAGAAGGTGTATTTGAATCGCCCAAGTAACTACTTTTCGGCAGGAATAAATGCGGGACCGCATCCGGTTTAGCTCAAATTTAGGATGGTGTTGAGCAGATCATTTATCAGCGAATGCAGTCCGTGTCATCAAAATGAACAGAACAGACACGCGAATGATCCACCGAAAATGCGTCAGCCCGCTTACAAACGTTCACCCACAATATTTTGTCCTTTGGAAAACGGCGAAAATGAAATTCGTACTTTCTTTTAGGTACATTGTAATTGTCACAACCAGCAATTGCATTGCACACCATATCCGAGCTGTAATAAGCAAAAATAACGTTGTTTAAATGAGCTAAAGAACTTAAGACTGTGCCCGGTGTTGGGCGAGGGTAAAATGGAACGGTCTTCACCAGACACGTCACGTGAGTTGGGTTTTCCCCGAGCGTCGAGCTGATGACCCCTACCGCCTTCTTCCACTAACCGTGCATCTGCAGGTCATTTGGGACGAGTTCACTTGAGAGAGAAGTTCTTTGAGACAAGGTCACTCACTCACTACCCGCCTCTACTAAGTACATTGTATTGAAACCGCTGTATAATATCGCTATTACTTTGAGCAGTACGGCCTCATATTTAACAAAGTTGAACGAAATAATTCTGTGATATGATATGATGGAGAAATTATTCTCCCGTATTTGATACCCAATGCATGGTGGAAATTAATTATATCTGCTTAGTGGAGACGTTTCTGTCATAGTTGTACCACAGTAATCTCCCATTCGAAGTAATAACATGATGGCTTTATCGAATTATTCGAGGGATGCTTCTGTGATGATAGTTAAATTGCGACATTCAACTGGGAACAGTCAGAGCGAGTGATGATAAGCTGATTATACGGCAGGTTCAATAGGGCTGCTGTGGCTCGGAGGGGAACGTCAAGAGTGAATCGGATGTATTATGATATATCACGGCATTACGCGGTTCTAGAACGGCCCCGATCAGACGGGGGGAATCAGGATGGTAGGACGCGAGCCTGATTAGGTGGCGGGGGAACTCGTGCGGGACCGGGGAGGTTTCGATGGCGGCACGAGAGAGTTTCGAGGGAAGGGAGCGAGCGAGGTTTGGAAGGGAAGCGCGGCGGAGAGATTTCGAGGGCGGTGAGGAGAATTGGAAGTGGCGGGGAGATTCGGAGGGGTCGGGACGAGGGATATGGGGCAGAAATCCGCATTATGACGAAGAGGGGGAGATGGGATCAGCGCTTGACTCATTTGTCATTATGACGGGAGGTCGGCCTCGTTGGATCGCCGTGAGACGAACGCAACCGGCGTCTTTCAGTTGCGTCAGTCCAATATCGGATCGGATCAACGAAAACATCAAACCTGGGTGTCCGTATAGCTTGTCTGCATTCGAAATGAGCTACAGACTATTTAATCCGTTTATATGTTTGTTCGCCTTCCTGCTCTCTATATACTGAACTACTCTCCGTCAGTAATCCTGTGTTATTTGTCAGCTGACGGCAAATTGTAACTACGAGTACATATACAATTACTACCAGGCAGCCCCGTAGAGAGGGGTGGCACTGGACCTGATGCCCCCGTGCCCGGCGTTCGTAAGGGGGCGCGGATTAACATGGGCATTTTTTTCTTTTTGCTCAATTAGGTATCATTTTCCGACATAGAAAGAATTCCTCAAAAGTTTCACAAGTATACAAAGTTCCAACCTGAATACGCCAGTGAAACTTCACTACGCAGCACAATCGGAATCAACACCAGTTATCCCAAACTAAACAAAAACTTGCAATATGCATTTTATCATTAAATATAGAAATTCAAATTATTCACAATTCTCGAATAGTTAAAACTTTTCCTTCCATTGATTGAGGGAAAGCGGATGGCTATTATTGATACACTTAGGAGCTGCTGAACTTATCTTTAAGCTATTTATCCAGAAATAGTTTTTGGTGGTTCGTGGAACTCGTAAAGATTACTTACATATTATTATATCGATTGTATTGAAAGTGCATTTCGTTGAACTGTATCACGCTAATTTATGTATTATCGTTGCAGGTAAGCTTCAGTTGTTTTGATGCAGAGTTGCTCAGTGGCCGCTGGTAAGAAGTATTAATAGTAACACTAATACAAGTAAATATTGACAATACTACACTGCGTGTGTCACACTAACCACTCAACTGAAAGTTAAGACTTAACTTGTACATACTTCATTGTAAGTTGTTCTATAAGATAAATACGGGTGGAGACCTTGAATGAGATAACTCAGAGCAGATAATTTTTGGATATGAGTCATTTATCTTTATTATTATTGGCTAATATTTATTACAAGTGGTGTGTAAATCATTCAGAAACTGAAACTGGATTAATTCTTTTAGTAACTCAGTCACATCTTTTGCAATTAAGATTAAACTTTCTACCAACTGGTATGAACATTTGACAACATTTCTTCAATCTTTCGCATGCTGTGAAGTTTAATGATCATAGATACGAGTCTTTGAAATCATTCAAATCATCATCAGTAATACTCTAATGTTAATCTTTTACCAAATAATAGATTTTTAGGACGTCTCTCAGAAGCAAGGTTTCTTTAGTAGGGACGCCAATGTGGTGTGGAGAACCTAAACATGAGACGAAAATAGATGAATTCAAATCCGTTTTACACCCTTCTAAGATCGAATCCGTGGAAAAAGGTAGCTGTAAGTGTGTGTGTGTGTGTGTGTGTGTGTGTGTGTGTGACAAATTTGGTTGACGCTTCTTGCAATTCTTAACCGATTTTCATGATTCGTTTTTGGTTCGATGAAAATTTCACTGTAATTATGCAACAAACTTTGGACATTTTGAATTTTACTACGGACGTGGAGAATTGGAGAAGGTAATGCCGAAACACGCAGAGACTACAATGCGCCACTGATTTCCATGATTCTTATTTTGTTCGATCACAATTTTAGTCTCAGAAGTTTTACTTTTGCAGATGGGAGGGGGAATGGAAGGGGAAAAGCAAATCCTTTCAATCGCTGATCAAGCAAAAATTCTCGACTGATTCATGCCATAATTTGTGTGATTAGTTAGGTTTTGGTTTAGTTTTTAAGCATATTTCATCACATTCTATGTGCATTAGAAAACTAGAGTGGAGGGCCTAATATTGATAAATCTTTTCCTATATTCATCTGATTGTATTGACTATTTTAAAAACTGTTTTTTGTTTACTTGAACTTTTTCCGGTGGTAGAACGAACCTTCTAAATTTTGAATTTCCTGCCATATGTAGGACTGGAAGGGGTAGTACAATATCCTTTCAAGTGCTGCTCACAAGCTCATACTATCGATTTTCTTGCATATTTTGGTTTATTATTCAATAATAAACCATTGTAATCGGTCTTGAAAAAAAAATGTATAACCCCCTCTGAAAATTTCATGGTTTACGTTTCATAGGGTGTAGAATCCAAATCTGCAATAAACATTTTTCCGTGCGTACGCACGTTTTCTCCCAAACGGCTGGAGCAAAAAATTTGAAATTTTCAGGAAAAATCCATGGGTAGTCCGACAAGGCCCCGATTCTTTAGCCACTTCACTTAATTTAAAGTGCCACTTAAAAGTTGTCAAAGTTTTGTAAAATCCCTAAAAATCTCCAAATAAATCAAGGCGGCCTGAATATGGACTTTTTTTTTTTTTTAAGAACTTTCCATCAGAAACCGAATGAGCCCCTCCCCAGGTCTGTAGCTCAAACCATCCCCGACGTATGGCATGATCATGTGCTGCGAATTCTTTCACTGGGGTTTATTATTCAATTTTATAAATAAACTAAGTACAACGAATCCGTAGCGCAATGGTTTCGTGCGAAACTCACAACCACAGGTCCTCGGGTTAGTTCCCCGCGTTTGGCAGGAAAATAGTAGGCCACATATGAATATGGTATACACACTTGGACACAAGAGAAACGTTTTGCCCCGCAGACACACCTAGGCCCAAGACAAAACAAAACGTTGTATGTACGTGTCACAAGTGCCATGAAATCATAAAACCATTAAAAAACGTTGCAAATTCTTTCACTGGGGTTTATAATTCAATTTTATTAATTTGGCTTGCATTCATGATTTGAATTTCTACTAAGCTTTGGAGTGTGCGTGTTTCACAGGTGATAGAGCGATTATTGAATTTCAGGAGATATACATAGAGCACGTAAATCTGTTCTCAACCAAAATACCTATTTGGATTGATCAGTTGATCACATTTTTGTGCCTCCTGAAATTCAATAATCGCTCTATCACCTGTGAAACACGCACACTCCAAAGTTTAGTAGAAATTCAAATCATGAATCATTGAATAATAAACCCAGTGAAAGAATTTGCAGCTTTTTTCATTTGATTAAGAACTTTGGTCTAGTTTTGAATCTTATTTCGAATCTTTGAAATTTAATTATGGGATGGCATGAAAAGAGGATGGGTGTCTTTATATCTTTTGTATGGTATTTGCATTATTATTATTATTATTATTTTTTCAATCTCAACTTTTGCTCAACAAATTTCTCTCGTGCAATAACCCACAGACATTTTGAATCGATGTTGGGAAGGGAGATGGAGGGGGTTCTGAACGATTCATTCGAGCGCTGCTCATACCTCCTGGATTTTTTAGCCAAATTTCCGTTTTTTTGTTTTTATTAAGAATTAGGTCTAATTGTTGAAAATATGTATATGTATTATCATATGAAAACCGGAGATGGAGACGCTTGCGTTAGGTACTTACCAATATATTTCTTGAGTGACACAGTGCTCACGGGGGAGAGGAGGGAGGATGTATGGGACAGAGATTATTAAGATTCAGTTTAATTAGATAATCTAAAATGATAAATAAAGTAGATTTGTTTCATATATGGTGTATTCGGGTAATTGCTCATAATGCTTTGAATCAGCCTACATCCAGACCTTGAATATTGTTCACCACGTTGTTTGATTTATCCCTTCATTGTTCAGAAGTGATGAGACAGGTAAAAGCCCAGACCCATTTCAGACGTGTTTTCCCCTCTTATCCTCGAGACATAACACACATCGAGTGGATCTGAATACCTCTTTTTTTCCTGCACCAAGCCTCGCACCGGTGAGAATGTTCTCCCTCCAGCGATTAATCCAACTCCCCTCACCTCGCAACCTCAGTCCATTAGAGGTGGACAAAACCACAATAGCCTTTCAAAGTAGACCCGAGGATTTCACAATTCCGAAGGGCCGATGTTTTCAGGGCATGGCGGCAGCTGTACTGTGAACTACAGCGGGGCAGAGGAGCCTCAAGTAGTTGGAAAGGCCTACGGCCACGCTGGATGGGGGGAGGGGGAAACATCCCTCTTTTCTCAACTCGAGAGGGAAGCTCTAAAACGCCACTGATGGCCCTTCGTGGGAAAGTGGCCCATCAACTTGCCAGAGGTTTTAAAAAGTTGCCGCTGCACTTGAAGCCAGCAAGCAGCAATTCACTTTTTGAGCAAGAAGTAATACAAATACGGAACTTTTCATTCTCTTCTGTAGTTTTCATTTTTCGACGGAAAAACCTCGGCCACTTCGAAAAACTTGATTTGTAGGTACTTACGATAACAAAAAAATGGGGTAATTCACTTTTTGAGCTCCATTCCAATCCAACCTCACATTCTAGAGAATTAATTTGTGTCTGCACCATACATATTGAATTGAGAAAACCAACAAGGACATGTTGGTCCTGACGGAATGATGTTTTGATTTATCTCTTCGATTCTCAGTCGGGGTGTGCCTACATCTACTTCAATCTAGCACCTTTTCTATTACATTTAGTTGTGAGGAAGTCAATAGACTTGTCAAAGGAACCCTTACCCCTCCCCCCATATATTTTTTGCAAAAGAATTGAAATTCAATTGCGCTCTAAGGAGTGGAACGCACACCCATGTTATTGGTTTATCATTCAATAATAAACCATTGTAATCGCTCTTGAAAAAAAATGTCTAACCCCCCTGAAAATTTCATGGTTCAAGTTTCAAAGGGTGTAGAATCCAAATCTGCAATAAAATTTTTTTCGTCCGTCCGACGTACGCCGTACACACGATTTCTCCCTAACAGCTGGAGCAAAAAATATGAAATTTTCAGGAAAAATCCATGTTGGTTCGATGACGCCCCAATTGTTTAGCCAGCTCTCTCACTTAATTTAAAGTGCCCTTTAAGGCTTGTCAAAGTTTTGTAAAATCCCTAAAAACCTCAAAAAAAGTCAAGGCAGCCTGAATTTGGACTTTTTTTGAAGAACTTTCCATGAGGAATCGAATGAGCCCCTCCCCGGGCTCGTAGGTCAAACCATTCCCGATGTATGGCCCGATTTATGGTGCAAACATTTGCATCCACATTCACTACATCACTAGGTTACTGCGATTGAAACAAAAACAACATCGTTTTTTTATTGCAGTAACCTAGTGATGTAGTGAATGTGGATACTGGAGTGAACTCCTAAAAGGGTTTATAGCCGATACACGGGTTGAAGCATTCTGATATGCATGCTCCGTCTTACGAAATTTAAAATTTCCAAATAGAATATTTTTCCATTGTAATCGCTCTTGAGAAAAACGCTGCAAATTCTTTCACTGGGGTTTATTATTCTTTGATTCATGATTTGAATTTCTACTAAGCTTTGGAGTGTGCGTGTTTCACAGGTGATAGAGCGATTATTGAATTTCAGGAGGCACACAAATATGATCAACTGATCAATCCAAATAGGTATTTTGGTTGAGAACCGATTTAAGTGCTCCATGCATATCTCCTGAAATTCAATAATCGCTCTATCACCTGTGAAACACGCACACTCCAAAGCTTACTAGAAATTCAAATCATGAATAATTGAATAATAAACCCCAGTGAAAGAATTTGCAGCGTTTTGTGTAGAGCATCCTGCCAATTTTGGTTTTGAGTCTGTGTCTACCTTCTATATATATGTTGTCTGTGTTAATTCCCTGTTATGCGAAACATTAGACCAAGTGATATTCATTATGCAAGTTAGCTTTTAATTTTCTTGCATAAATTTCATTTTCATCGGACCAACGATAGTATGTACTCGTTCTCAAATGTGTATTTTTCGAAAAATTATTCACATGTTTCATATATTTCGTTCCAACGGATACTTGAGTTTTGGGATGGTATTCTTTGAATTTCGATGTGATTGGTTACAGGAATAATTGGTTGTTTTAGGAGATGTTTTTTTAGCAATGGCTTGGGACCACATAATTTAGTTGCCACCGAATCGATGGTAGGGTGTGCTCATGGGCACATATGATATAACAAATCGTATTGGCATGTCAGACATATTCTGTTTTGCATTCCATAATTTTGACTAGAAGGTGCTCTGTTCTCTGACTAATTCTCTGCATTAATCTTACAATGAGTGAAAAAAAAAAAACTGTATTGCCTGCTCAATTTCATGAAAGTGTCCACATCTCCAGCACCTATTGCTCTTTGAAGTAATTTTATCAATATATCAAATTTCCTTTAACAATTTAGTTTTATCTTACTCATATCTTGCAGAAGTAGCTCTCAATTATTAGCGTTTCTTCTATTGTAGTTCAGTATTTAGGGACCACTTTGTTTTCAGCGATGTAATTACTATTTTCAAATCCACTAAGTTCTATCAATTCCCAAAAGGCTGAGTGCTTCCTTGAATTAGCAGAATTTCGGGATCGAATGTATGGATGGTGTGCCCAATAAATTCGTAAACCAGGCAAGCAGTTGAAAGACGAACCTGCTTCCACCTGTCTTTGTCAATAATTTAATTCGCCTTGAAGCTGTATTTATACTACCTCTTTTCCATCAGATAACAGCATAGCAGGAACTGGGTCAGATAACCGCGTCTTGTCTAACACATCGTGTACAAAGAATGGAGAAAAAATTGTCGATGGTATCAAACGAAGCGGAGGCTCAGAGGGAAACTACAGTATCGTGAATCAGGTCAATAGCGAGGCAAGTGGCCCTTTGAAAGGGGGCTGCTCCTAACCCCTCCTTGACAGTTCCTTTCAATATATTTTTCGTCGCGAAACGAATATCTTCCCTTCCCCCCTTATTTACCTCCGACGGCTCGGAAGTGTACGGGTAGACATAACACCAATATTGAAACTATAAATCGAACAATAAAAACGGAATCGCAAGTATCAATATCAATAAAACGAATGAATCGTAGAAATTTTATTAGAAGTCTTTCAGCTTTGTCCTGGGAAATAGGTCTGCCTTAGAAGGAAACAGGAGGAGGTTAAGGACATGAACCTGAGAGTTAGTCAAAGATTCGCAGTATCCCCGACATGTAACATTTTGTTAAGGAGTAAAACGAAACTTCCCAGCCAAAATAGTTTTTTATGGACTAAAAAAGGATCTCAAATATGTGCGCAACATACACCAACTTTGTTTTTTGGAAAGGGACCCCCATTTCGGTTCGTTATTTTAAATAGTAAACATTTGTAATCGTACAGAAAAAAATTGTGTAACAGACCAACGACACAGACTCAAGAAGACACTTTCAAGCCTCAAGAGACTTTACGTTTCATGGTACGCAGGTTCAAAATTTGCAATGTCCGTCCGCCGTACAGAAAATCTATATGGAATCGCAAAGTTAACCATATCATTATAAAGGTGACTATATTTGCAAGTGTTGTGGAAGTTTGACAGCTCCCAGCACCATTCGAAATGCAGTTAACTTATAAGCATTTACAGAAATTCAATTGTTTTAAAGTTTGCACTTTTTGAGCTACAATACTACTAAGGCGGTACTAAAAGGTTCGTTGTAGATTATGAGTAAGCATTAAGTATATAAGTATATCGTAATCATTGTTCTACTGAAATATATAGTAGTTAAATTTATAGAAATTTCGCAAACAGAAAGATGAGAGAATAATTTTGATATTTCGACGTTAATCTTTGTCAAAAGTAGGAGAATAGTGGTTTTCTGAATTTTTGGGACTGGATGGTGTCTTGGATGTAACCATATGAAAATTCATGGTTTTGGTAATTTATCATGCATTTTTCAATCATTAAGATTGAGGCCACGAGGTCGCATCGATCCAAACACCCACCGATGAGCCCGTTCGGATTGCTGCAACAGTCTATCATTGCTCGGCTGTGGCATCTTCTTCAGGACCTTCACTCCAAAGCAGTCGTTGAATGTGATAGAGGGATCGTGTGACCTTACGTGCAGCTTTAAAGGGAGGGGCCGATCTTGGTTCAGCGAAGCTCTATGGTTGTTAATTCTCAGATTGAGTTGAGAAGCTTTCCCAACATAGAAACCCCTGCGCTGATCCTCCTCACACTGCCGACAGATCACCTGGTAAACACACATTCGAGACTGACACTCTGCTTGTCCCTGGCATTTGTAGGAGTGGGATGTATTCGGTGAGGTGAAGTGAGAGTCTTCAATAACAATCTCACAGAGTTTGCACCTCTAACGCTCACACCGATGAAGCCCAGGCTGCTGCACTTCTGAAGGCGGAATTCGTGGATGTTTGTGGGACAATATTCCACCTAGGTTCCGCCGCTATTGGTACGTGACCTAAGGCACATCCCTGAACATATCGCGGGTCAGGGAACTGGATGCTAGAATTGGTTGAAGGTCCCGGAGAATCCCATTAATCTTCTGTATTCCAAAGAAGAACGTTGTGACTGGAGGGACTCGGTCACTTTGCGGTCTTGTTCGTCGCCGATATTTGACACGAGCTGGAACCACTCTTTCACTGACAATTCGTCTCGGGTGCCCTCTCTCTATCAATTTTTCTCCCATCAGTGACAAATAATCTTCCAGACTGTCCTGATTGTTACATATTTCGTGGCCCCTTATAGACAACGACCTTGGAATGGACCGCTTCGTGTGTGGAGGGTGACAGCTGTCGTAGTGAACGTATAGCTGCTTGTTTGTAGGTTTTACGTGTACTCTAGTTCTGAAGCTTCCATATATAAGAATGTAGTAAGCATCAAGCATATAGAAAATTGTCCGCTGAATCCAAATATCCTGTCAAAAATTGGAAAAGCTTGATTTTACTTAAAAGAGCACTGGTTTTATGGAAATAATGCGGGTTTCCCAGAAACATCTTTAAAAAATCATATTTCGAGAACGGACTGAGATAATAAGGTGCGTTGGTGACATTCTTCTCTACTTGACATGTACTTTTACCCAATTTTTTCCACACAGTGGAATATACCCTGTATAAATATAATGATATAAAACGTACGTCACTTTAAAAATTCTAATCATCAATATGCAATTTCAAATTCGGGAAAACCGATGGTTGCTGCACTAAAAAGCGCCATGCCGTTCAATGAAAACTGCTGTTTTCTTAGGCACCGAGGAGATCATTGGTAAATTGATGTATGGGAATAATATACTGTCTACAATCAATAACACCTTGCTTAGTGGTACTCAGCGCTGGCCCGTATTACGCTGAAAGATTGAGTATCCCCGAGTAACAGGAACCAACTGACCCTTCTGCGGTAGACGTTTGACAGATAATGCGGTCTTTGAGGGACTGTAGGAAGCGAGCAGGCAGTAAATGATTCCAATGACCGATAAAATGACCAGACGAAGGGGAAGGGAGCCACGGGCCATTAGTAAAAATAATGCGCCTTTAATGCTTTTTGCCTTTCCGGGCGATTTCCACTGGGTTGTTCCTGGTTAACTGGACGTGACTGAAATATGTTCTCTGTTTTATTAAGTAATGGTGAACCCCGTTGTCCGAATGGCTCCCCGCGATGAGGGCTGCCTCCCTTCGGTTAATGAATTAGTCGGCACCTGCTGGTCTTCCCCTCCAGCAGTCTGTTAGAAATGAAGCTCGAACTGTTCCGAGTGTTTTTAACTGAGAGCTACTGGTGAGCCATTTCGTTTATTTAGGAAATACAACATTGTGCAATAGATTGATCGGGAAAGCGTTGAAAATCACCACCATTTTCATAGGGAACTTTACGTTATTGTTTTATCATGTTCAATAATAAATCTAATGATGTGAACTTTTTTTTTTTTTTTTAATAGAGCGTTTATTTGTTAATATATCAACTAGTTACAACTGAGGTAATATACAGGCAACTATCTAGATATTTACTTCACATAAATTCCGCAATATTTTACGAGTGTTAGTCCATTGAGAATACACCACATTTCAGCTTCACATCAGCATCCAAGGTCCAATGGCTTGGTCCTTTTCAGGCGTCGGTTTACTTGGGAGTTGTCGAGAAGCCTAATGGCTTCTGGGTTGGTATGAGCAAGAAATTTTGTAGTTCCTTGCGTATCTTTTAATGACATCGGTGACTTTTTCGATTTGGAGGTCCTTGTGGAGGTCATCATTACGAATGTACCATGGAGCATTCACAATACTCCTCAGTACCTTATTTTGGAATGTTTGAATTATTTTCAAGTTACTTTTAGCTGTACATTCCCATAGCTGGATACCGTAGGTCCAGATGGGCATAACTACTGTTTTGTATAACAGCAATTTATTGTGCAAACTGAGTTGTGAATTTCGGCCCAACAGCCAATAAAGTTTTCTATACCTGATTGATAGCTCTTCCTTTTTTTCTTGACATGTTCTTTCCACTTCAGCTTTGCATCTAAGGTCATTCCTAGGTACTTAGCTGAGTTGGAATATGGGACTGTGCACTGATTCAGGTACAAAGGAGGGTTTGTAACTTTTTTATTCGTGAAGTTCACATGAAGTAGACTTAGTTTCGTTTAGTTCGGCGCCATTTTCGAGTCCACTCTCCAACGGCATCTGTAGCTTCTTGTAATTTTTCTGTTGATTCTTCAACCGTGTCTGCTACTGCCAGAATTGCTGTATCGTCCGCAAATGTGGCTATAGTTGTTCCTAGGGTGCAAGGTATATATGATGTGAACATGGAGAATATTCTGGTTTGTTTTTGAAGTGGTAAACCTTTTAATATTGAACGAGAAAAAATCGTCAACTTCATGACGATTATTATAAAGACCATTACAGGATATTCCAACTGCCGTAAGAGTATTCGCTAACTCACGCAGCTCGTACCGAACCCCCCCCCCCCTTATTGTGAACTTCTTCACCTGTTTTTCAAAATGCTGTTTGGTAAATTGTTTTCAATATCATGAACCTTTGTAACCGACCAAGCAAGATACGTTCCTTCGCATCCTCTTTTACTTCAAATCAAGCCAATCAGGTCCCGAGTCGAACCAATTCATCGTAACGATTTAGGACAAAGAAACAAGCAGACAAACAAATTAGGACTCCTAATTTAGGAGCCACACATGGGCTCCACTACTTAAGTTGGATTTAACGGTCTTTAATACTTTAATAATATGCGGGTAAAAAATTCCGTAAACTGGCACAGTGTAGAAACGGTGTAGTGAACGCTCAGAGAGCGTCACATTGAATCCCGAACAGTGGGGTTTAGTTGGGACTGAACTCTTGGCATCGATCTCAACAAATCCTGAAGGGTTAAATCAAATAGCTTAAATTCCAATAATCTGTATATCGAAAAGTTTCGAGAAAAAACTATTTTTATGTGTGTTATTGATAGACATGCCTTCTAAGAATATTATAAAATCTTGGTCATATTTTATAGTAAACAACGGATTTTTTGCTAATTTTAATATAGATGCACAGGTATAACTTTTAGCTGGTGAACGGTCTTTTCCATGAATAACCATCTCCCGAGGAAACTCCCTAATAGTTAATGTTCCATAAGAGAGAGCACAAACGCAATCTTATGTGGACCGCGGTAATTCAGGCGTAATGTATGGCATCTCCCGATAAAAGGCAAACTGGAGCAGAGGCGGGGAGGGGACTCCGCACCCACCTACCGACCCCTCGCTGAATTTATGTACGTTTAATTTCCTCTTGGCCGGCTATCAATGTTGAATTATGGGCATCGGGAAAACCGGGGTAACTGCGAGAGGGAGGTAACGGGCAATCGTTTCGCTCGGAGTAATCTGATCCGATACCGCGTAGGTTTGCAAGGTTTAGGACCGGTTACCCGGAGTCAGTTAAAAAATAGTTGAGGGAGCGAAAATCGCATTCAGGGGCTTATCCCTAAAAGCCCCTTAGGTTGAAATACACTTGAGTTTATAGTACTTGTAAGACGTTCAGAACGAACATATTGGTAAATAATTCATTGCTTATAGGGACTATACAAAATCAAGTCATGATTTTAGTGATAATTAGTCATAGATCATGATTTTTACAGGTAAACCACATTTTGATGAACAATTAAGGAATTTATTTCACATAGTCTAATGGAAGAACGAAAAAAGAAACACGAAAAGCGATTGATTATAGTGTAAATATAAGAGCGCACTTCCACCATTATCAATCGTCAGCACAATTAGAAGAAAATTTGGGTCAGACACAAAGAAATATCATTGTAATCAGAATTAACTAGTGAAGATTTCACGAACTATCACTATCACCCCTTTCAAATTACACTTCAAAAGTTCTGAAATAAGCCTCAAAACTAAACCAAAATCTTGATCAAATAAAAAACTAATCGTAAGAATCCGTTGAAATATATATATTCCCCCGCTCTGCTATTACCCCTTAGATCCCCTAGTTGACAGCAAATCTAACATTTCCGAGGTTCATTGCACAGTAAAACTAAAGAGGGATCAAAATAAGATTAATGAACATCAGTTAAGAATAATCCTTACGCAATTATTGTAGGCGAGGCAACGTTAAAAAAATGTCATGCACACTCTTAACACAGATACTCTTGTGCACAGATCCAAAGACGTACACCAATGGTTTTCCTACGAATTCAATCATAGAATGGTCTGAATCGGGTTTAGTATTAGCGTTTTCCTCTCATACTTGGGTTGTCCCAGATCCCCTGGATCAATTTTAACGAGCGTTTCTCTAGTGACGAATCCTTGCTTCAAATGGACGTCTTAAAAGGCAAACTACACCACAAAATCAAATTTTACAGTCGAGGTAAAAATATTGTGTGTACAAACTGAGCACGCTTAACCTGTTGTGCCCTGTATCGATTCCACTCGCAAACGGAGAGGAGTAGTAGTGGACGAAATTAGTATTGGATATTCAATTTCAACTCTAACGGCTGTGCGCCTTGATTAGAGTCACAATGAATCTATTAGATCCACCGGAAAATATATTTTATGATAGGGAGGGTATGATAAAACTAAATTTTGATTTTGATGATTCAGAAAAATGGGGTCAAATAAGAATCGCGAGCAAATGGATTATTAGTATAGCACGTATATGCTGTTAAGCGGCATGAAGAGGGAGTTGGAAAAAAACATATTTTGTTCGCGTATAACTCTTTTAGGATTCTCCGGTCTTAATTTAAATCAATTTATGACATGTTTCATTTTTTGTAGTTACAAACTCTCTGTTAAGAGACTCTGTATTAAAGGCGAATAACGTCGATTTTGGTGATCTGATTGGGCTTAGGAACTTATTTGTCTTGCGCTTTTCTACTTCTTGTTTGTAATTTTAAACTCATACTTGGGGATGGATGTTGGTAGGAGTGACGGTGACGAAGCAAAAGAGAAAGAAATCACGTGGCCTCAATTTCATGTTGAGTAGTTTGTTCTCAGTCCATCGATAATAGCGGAAGCATTGATTCCACTCTCATCAAAGGATGAGTTTTTTTCGACAAAAGGGACATTCTACATCACTTAATGCTTATTTGTTGTAATTGTTCGTTACTATTGTAGCCGTCTTGGTCTTATGATTTGCTTTTTATCGAACTGTAGGTTGGATCATTTGCATTTCATAAGTTTTTATGAATGTTGCATATTTGATAGTAATTGCTTTCTAATTCAACATTTTCATACGTGAATATTAATACGAGAGCAGAGGCTGAGAACAAGAGGAAGTTTTGATTTAACCAATTTACATCGCCTACAAAAGGTTAAAGGCGAGTTTAATAGCCGTTCACAATACAAAGCACATAGATTTAATTTCCTGGGCGGAAATCTTTAGGGATCTTTGCCTTGGAAATATCGAGTCTTAACCGAAGGGTGCCCGCCAACACTCAACGAGATACATAAATCTCTGAGAGCCTTCAGGCTTGCTGAGTCTGAGGCCTTGGGAGGGCTGAGAGATTAGATCACAAAACCTCAT